>JAZKJV010006141.1:0-459853 GCA_037367405.1 Ottelia alismoides | reverse complement strand
TTTTGTCTCGAAAATTTCCTTATAATAAAAAATATTTTGATTATTACTATATAGTATAATTTCGGTTGAAGAACCGATGATCATCTCAAGTACATATTGATGTATTTGGTATTATCTTTTCCTAAGGTGGATATGGTGTCTAGTCAGAAGCGTTGGGGTAGCAGGTCGCACCGGTTGCGGTCCGTCCCACTCCCGTCGATACTGGCCATGACAACGGGTAGGGACTCGATAATGCTGGAGAAATCAAGATGTAGTTTTATAATTATTAAAATTCGAAACATACTTTGAGATAATACCATATATGTATTCAAGTAAAAACAATCAAGTTTGTTGATTGAATTCGACTGATAATTAATTTAATGTGATTAAGTTAATTATATCCAATTAAAAACAATATATTATGTATAGATGTGTATTTCCCTTGGAAGAATTAATGATATGAAAATGATTTATGATAATTAGTTAAAATTTTAATATGAGGTGGAGGATCACATAAATGGCATCCATGGTCTCCCGTCAAGGCAAAGGTTCTGTCGCCAGATATTGGATGTAAGAGACCCTTGTCCGAAGTGACAGCTCCTGCATACGATCCATTTGTATTGGGCTCGTCGCTTCTTGAAAGAGTTAGGACGTATGCGTAGTGACCCCAATATTGGATCTTCATATTATTGGGGCGATATTGGATTGTGCATAGCGAGTTGTATTCCTGTTGACGGTTGGTTCAATTAGCGACGAGTCAACATCGATTTAGGGGTCGTGGGCCTGAGTGTTAAAGATCGACTTGGGAAATGCAAGTTAGACTTGCAAGGCAGAATGTATTCCTGCTTCTCTTTATTGGAGTCATAGGTTCTCACATTATTGGGATCCGACAAAGATAAAGAGGAGATCCCAGTTCTTGCTTGAGATATAGCGGTAAGTATATCTCTTACTTTGAAAGTGATTAAGGGAATAAAATTTCAAAGTTGATAGAGCAAGACCAATTTGATTTAAAATGCCTTAATCAAATATCATAAATTTGAATGTATAATTATATGTTCTAATATAATGCATTCTTGATTTCAAAAAATGAAGTCCATGAACCCACTAAGCATGCTTCTGGAGGTCAATTGGTTGACCAGACCGAATTACTCGGATTAGATCCGTAATTTAGAGCTTGTTCTCTCGTCAGAGCGCATAAGTTATGTGCTCATAGAAGACAAGCATGAAAGCCCCTAAATCAAAGGAAGAAAAGAAATACAATGACAAGTATGATGAAGATCATATCTTGGTTGGATGCTACATTCTGGGTTCTCTCTCCAATGTTCTTCTGAAGCAACATGTGGAGATGAGCACATGCCAGGAAATAATGCAGAATCTGAAAGATATTTTTGGTTACATTAACCGCACCCATCGTTACAACATTATGAAAGAACTCGTTCGCTGCAAGATGTAGGAAGGAACCTCAATTCGAGAGCATGTACTCAAAATGTTTGGGTACTTGTCTGATCTGGAGACCCTTGGGGCAAACATGGATGCATACATGCAAGTTGATTTTGTTATGCTGTCTTTGCCCAAGTCTTTCAATAATTTTGTGGTTTCATTCCACATGAACAAGTTGTACTTAACAAACGCTGGACTTCTTGCTGCATTATAGTCTGGAGAATACGTAATGAAGAAAGATGGTCCCGTTGGCAGTGCAATGGTTGCACAAGTTAGAGGGAAGCACGGTCGGAAGCAAGGTTCTCGGAAGGGCCCAGCCCAGAACAGAAAGGAGAAGAGTCAAGGTGTTGGCTCATTATCCAATGCATGCACATTGATAGCATCGAAGAAAACCGACGTCTGTCACCATTGCAAGAAGTCGGGGCACTGGAGGCGTAGCTGCCCAAAATACCTGATGTCGGTCGCCAAAGGTAAAGCCCCATCAAGTATGAAAACTACTTTCATCATTGAAACTAGTTTTCTCATTGGATGAGAAGGGAGTTGAGTTGTTGATTCTGGCACTTCTGTTCATGTATGCAATTTGTTTTATTTGTTTCAGGAAACTAGAAATCTGGAAGAAGGGGAGATAGTCATCCAGATGGGATCTGATGCAAGTGTTGTAGCAGTCGCCGTCAGGACCTGTTGCTATCATTATCTAGTGGTAGAGTCCTAGTACTTAAAGAGTGTCTTTATGTACCTGAAGTCAGAAGGAATTTAATATCTGTATCTAAGCTTATTAGAAGTGGATATTCATTCCTTTTCTGTAATAAATTAATCATAAATCATTATGATAAATATATTGCGGATGGTATTTTGACTTCTGGTGGACTCTATGAATTGTGCATTAATGAGCATGTCATGAATGTTACAACCACTAATAAAAACCCTAAAAGAACCAGGGAGAATAAAAATCATTTGAATATGATTTGGCATCAGAGGCTTGGTCATTTATCTGTTGATAGGATCAACAGATTGATAAAGGATGGACCTTTAGATTTTCTACAGGTTCAATCTTTACCTACTTGTGAACATTGTATTTGAGGTAAAATGACTAGGATGCCTTTCCGTAACAATGTTACAAGATGCGAAGGTATTATTGACCTAATACATGCCGATGTATGTGGTCCCTTTAGTACCGCGCCTCGAAATGGATATCGATATTATTTGATGTTTACTGATGACCATTCGTGATACAGGATTGTTTTCCTATTACGTTATAAATTTGAAACCTTTAAAAGTTCAAAGAATTCAAGGATTTGGTTGAGAAACAAACCGATAGGAAGATTAAACAGATTCGATTTGATCAAGGTGTTGAGTACCTCTCAGATGAATTCAAGGAATTTCTTAAAGAGAATGGAATTGTCTCCCATCCCACTCCTCCTGGAACTCCCCAACTCAATGGTGTTGCTGAAAGATGCAATAGGACCATCATGGATATGGTCCGTTCAATGGTGAGCAAAGAACATTTACCACTTAGTTTCTGGGGATATGCAGTAGAGACTGCAATATATGTCGTGAATAAGATTCCTAACAAATCTGTACCTAAGACTCCTCATAAGATCTGGTATGGAACCAAACCTAGTGTTAATCACTTGAGAATCTGGGGTTGCTTGGTCCATGTGAAGAACGTGGATGCAAGTAAGCTAGAATCTCGCATTCGTGAGTGTTACTTCATTGGGTATGTTAAAGATGGTATTGGATACCTGCTCTATGACCCTGAGACCCAAAAGGTTTTGATTATAGAGATGTGAAATTTTTGGAGAATGATTTCCTTAAAGGTCAAGACAAAAATGAAGTAGAGGAATTCATTAAATCCCTTGAGGATTTTGAGCTTCCTGAACCAGAAACTGAAGAGATAAATAAAGATGAAACACTCATACCTCTTCAAAGGAGTTCGAGGGTGGTTGCACCACCTGAATGGTATGGATTCCATGTGTCAAGTGAGACTGACAATGATCCTAATTCATTTGATGAAGCATTCGTGGATCATGACATGGATAGATGGATGCTAGCAATGAAGTCAGAAATTGACTCCATGCATTAGAATGGTGTATGGACCCTAGAGGATCCAACTAAAGGGGTAAAACCGATTGGGTGTAAATAGATCTTCAAGAGAAAAAGGGGACCTGCTAGGAAAGTATACTTTCAAGGCATAGCTCGTAGCCAAGGGTTACACACAGAGAGAAGGCATCGACTACGATGAGACATTCTCTCATGTGGCTATGCTTAAATCCATCAGGACACTGCTAGCTATAGCATCATATCTTGACTATGACATCTGGCAGATGGACGTCAAGACGGCTTTCCTCAATGGATACCTCGAGGAGGATATCTATATGAAGCAGCCCCAGGGCTTCATAACTGAAGATGGCAAAGTATGCAAGCTGAAGAAATCCATCTATGGGCTTAAGCAAGCTTCTCATAGCTGGAACATCAGATTTGACGAAATCATAAAGAGTTATGATTTTGTGCAAAATCTTGATGAAACTTATGTGTACAAGAAGCTTAGTGGGAGCTGATGAATCCATATTTCATCATCTTTATTCTATCATTTTGGCACCAAAAACCCTAGCAAATGCCTGTAAATAGCCTTAAATATAGCATCTTAGCATTCATACATGTGCATCACATTAGTGTATAAAATACTATAATTAAAGCCAAAATTATAGAATAAATAAAAGAAAAGAAAAAGAATAAAATATTGTAAATATTTTATGACCTGAAACCCCGAGACCTAGGCATCTTGATGAATAGGTCGACCAGGAATAAAGTAGGGGGAGATAAGGGCCAAATACCTATATTATTCTATTCATTTTGGGACCTATTTTTGGTTCCACTTTTTATACATCAAATAAAGAAACTTTGTACATAAAAGTTGTAGATAATTTAATGAAGAAAAATACAAAATTGATTTCACAGAAAAATAATGTACAGATAAAAAGTTATGGTCTGAATAAAAATAAAGAATCCCAACTTCCCAGACCCGTATCTCACAAATGACAACTCCAAATACATCAAACTCACCTTTAATTGTATGTAGAATAAAATAATCTATCCAATGGTGGTGGTTTCGCATTTGGCGGAGCTACGGGTTGAAAGTTGAGTTTTGGACCCTCATTGTATACTTGTACAAATTAAAATATTCAATTTATTATTTATTCATTATTTTTATATTTTTATATTTTTATAATTTTGTAAATATTACTTATAATAATTATGTGCATTAAAATCAGAATAAAAACATAAATAAATTTCAAATAAAAATACTTGTATATATCATATACATAGGTATTACACCTATATTTATACATATACATTTAATACTTCTATTTTATTTAATGAACAGAATACATCAGAAAAATAAAACAAATATAAATATTTACATGTATAAAAGTATTTTATAACTTTACAAAATAAGAAATAAAAATTATAAAATTAAAATACATAAAATAAAAATAAAATACTACAAAACATAGGTAATATACCTATATAGGGCTAAAAAGTGAACCTATAAAGATACATCTCATAAAATTAATTAAAAATCACTATAAAATAGTTCATAAAATTATAAATACTTTTCATTTTATAACCTAACTTAAATAACACCATTTACTATTTTAAAATGATTTATTAACATATTTTTCCAGGGTTTTTCCTGGTTGGTCCACGTGGACCAACCAGGAGGGTCTGAGAGTTGACCTCGGTCAACTCTCTGACCCAGCCCCTGTGGCTCTGTCAGAGTGTGTTGACCCCCCATCTTCATCCTTTTTTCGAGGTTAAGCCTTTCACCAAAACGCTATACGCCCTTCACGACTTTTGCAGCGCTAGCATCAAGGATTCACGCCCAAGCGTCACCTTGGGTCGTGAATCGTTGCAGCTTCCGTTCATCCTCGTTCTTTGGACCACCCGCATCAACCATTCAAAACCATCCCCTTGACTTCATTCGAAAATCGAACCCCAAACTTTGGCCCTTTCGCGCCCCTAGTGAGCTCCATCGTCTCCTGGAGGTGACAGCTCCAGGATCGACCCTTCCAGGTGGCCGATCAGCGGCTTTGGGTGTTCCTCCGACCTCCGGTGGTTTCCCCCGTCAAGATACATCTTCCCTCGCCCTTCCTGTGCTCGAGGTCGTTTCATCTCCTCATTTTTCGCTTCCACTCCATTCCTTATAGTCAGACCTTCAATCCGCCATCTTCATCAATCTCTCTCGCCTATCGAATCGCCCAATCAATAGTTAGCCGGAGCACCTCCGGCCACAGTCATTCTTTGCGCCAAACGCCGCCGCGCATTCCCATTTCCTTGCGCCACGTGATCGGGGCAATTTGCCCCCGATCATATCACTTTTTTTGTGCAGGTAACGGTGCTTATCGAGGATCTGAAGCCCTTTTGTGAGTTCGCCGGAGGTGGTTTGGGTGCTCCAGCTCCTCCCCCTTCGCCTGCGAGCTCTGGTGGCTACCGCCACCCTCTGAAGCTTCAGGCGGCCAGAGGACACCTGCAGGAGCTTGAGACTCCCATTTTGAAGCTGAAAGGACGCCGGAGACGCGCGTGGGAGCCGGAGGAACTTCGGCATGCCGGAGCGCCGTCTTGTTCTTGCGTCGCCACTCGCCGCCGTTGGATTCTAAGGGACGTCCCAGTTCTAATCGCGACCGTCGGATCGCGATCGCCTACGGCCGTCAGATCGTCCAACACCCATCTAATCTCGACCGTCTGCTCACGAACCGGCATCGCGCAAGGAGGAGACGACACGTTTCTTAAGTGAAGCCCATCCGCCGTTCGATCGCCTTCTGTGCTTGGGTAATTTTGCAAGATACCCTAGCCATTTTTGTGTATTAATTATTAGACTTAAACTTTCATTTGTCGTTATTAACTTTTTGTAATTATTGCTAAAAACCCCCTGAAGTTTTCTTATTTACTTTTCGACCCTTGCCAGCCAAGCGCACGTGCGTGGGCACGTGCACGTGGTCATTTTGCGGATAAGGGCCTAGCAGTTCTTGTTTTTAATATTTAGGACACTAAATATTTTGTCACGTTGTTTATTTATAGTGGAATTTGCATTTAGCCCCCCAGGACTTTGCAATATTGCAAAGGGGACCTCGTCAGGTCACGTGCACAGCGCGCGTGACCTTAGTGTTTTTGCAGGATTACCCTCGTGGTCTTAGCATTTAACTTTTAGTCCAGGAGCTATTGTGGTTAGTTATACATTTTGTGGACATTTTGAAACTGTGCCCTGGAACTTTTGACTATTCACATTTAGGTCCCTGCCAGACCTTTGATTTTTGCAAGCTTAACGTAATTATTTGGAGGCTCATTTTTATTCCAAAAATTCTCGAAAATTAGGGTTAAGCTCCTCTATGCTTGTTCTTCCACGCCAACATTTTAGTTTTTGATTTTATTTTATTTTTATATTTATTAAAAATCAAAAACATGCTTTTTGCCTACTGTCTACCTTTGAAAATACCAAAAAAATATTAAAAGACCTTGAAAAATTCCAAAAATATTCCCTAGTGTGTATTCTACCCTATTTTAGTGTCAATCCAAAAATCACTAAAAATCTCAAAAGAAAAACACTAAAAACCCGAAAACACTCAAAAACTTCAAAAAAATCTATAAAATTGTAGAAAATTCCAAAAATTGTAAATTCAGTTCTTGTTTACTCTACATTTTAGTATTTTTCTTTAAAAAATAGTGTGGAAAATTTTTGTGGCTATCTGCTATTTTTAATTTCCATTTTATCTCCAGCTAGTAGCTTCCTCACTGTTTTGATTTATTTCAGTGTTTAAAAATACCAAAAACACTTTGAAAAATACCCAAAAATCAAAAAAAATAAAATATTATAAAAATACCAAAAAAAATTATTTCTGAATTTTTGGATATTTTTGCATATTTTTATAAATATTTTATCTTGTCTTTTATTACATTATCATTACATTCCAATATTGAAAAAATATATAAATTATAAAATATAAAAATCAGAAAATCAAAAATTAAAATACAAAATTAAAATTTAAATAAAAAAATTAAAATTAAATCCCCACAAAAATTCCTTTGCATGCTTGCTTAGTGTAGACATCACACACATTCACTTGTACACATTATTTTGAATTACCCTGTTTGCTCCCTGTGTTTGAACTTTCTGCATACTTGCCCTTTACATCATTTGTGCAGAGTTAAAAATAAATTTTAACTCCACATTTATTTCTAATTGTTGATCTTTAGTGTGGGTTAATTGTTGATTTAGCCAAGACTTAGTGTGGTCAAGACACCGACTGTTGACTCGCCTGTGAGTCAATAAGACCGTGCTCGATTTTGGCTTTATCAAATGGCGCCGTTGCCGGGGAGCAACAGCGAGTAGTTTACATTTTTGTTTGCTTGTGTTTGTTGTCTACCATAGCTCTAATTTATCTCTCTTGCACTTATGATATATCTATTGATTGAGCTATCTGACCATCCTTTCTTGTCTTCTTGCGAGGGACCGCGGAGCAAGGCGGATTGCCTAGGTGACCCGAAGCAACCTTGGGAAGCAGAGCTGGCTATTCTTTAGACAAGCCGGTAGGAGAGAGCAGGAAGAGTGAGAGAGAGTGGTAGCTTAGTTACAATTTATTTTTTGAGAGAGAGTGCTTGATAACTTGTAATAATACAGGTACTTGGACTCTTGGACACTCAGACTACCGGGCCTAATTTTCGGGTGTTTGTTCACCCGGGGGCTCACCACGGTTTTTCTCACGTTTTCCCGCTTGTCATTTTCCGGTTTTGTTTTCCTTTTTCATTTCTTTTATGGATTGAGCCCTTAGTTGTAGGTCCTGCTTGATTCGATTAGAATAGGTCCAAACACACTAATAACCTTTGCATGTTCCTATAGATCGTATTTGGACTTAGACTAATTAAATAGTTGATCATTAGCTTTCGATTCGCGTGCCGAGAGCTCACCCCACACAAGCGCTTTCTCCTAACTCAAATGTGTTGAGCAGAGGAGGGGTGAGCCTAGACCGGACACTAGGATTGAGGGTTAGTGGTTAGCTTGTGGTTCTTCACGCTAGCAGTTGCCTACTCTAGGACGATTTCCGGTTTTGCATATCGCCATGTAGTTTAGGTTTACAAATTCTGCTTTGCATCCTGCTGAGAGAGCTGGGATTCACTGTAAGTCTTCTCACTTTGCATCCATCATTTAGGCACAAAGGTGAGATTTCCACCTTGGTGTCGACTTGCACGGCTTTTTCGACTATATTCTCCCTCTGTTTTTGGAAAAAAGTAGGATCAAAGAAAACACAAAAATCGTTAGGCGCTTGTTTGAATTCACTCAAAAGAAGCGATAACACCAAAAAAATTAAAAAAGGGACTGCTAAGAAAACCTTGACAAAAAAATAAAATCGGTAATTGGATTCATTGTTTGGGGAGAGTAACACCCTCGCTTGTATTCAGGTTGCATGGGAAGGTCTCCTTCCAAGTGAGGTGAGTGCTTCGTAAGGATTAGAGCCAAAAACCCAACTTGTGGCTGCCTTGTGTATCACCTGGATTTCCGAAGTATTGGCGCTACTGTCGTACGTAGTCGAGTAGGGCTTGGTCGCCATTGGTGACTCACTATTGTGTGAGCACCGATCTTGTCCGAAGTACCGAGCTTAGGCCACGCCTTCACGGGTGTGTCTGTCTCACAGGCTGCGTCCGAGTAGGACCTTGTAGGCTCACGGGTGATTCCGTTGCGAGCAAGGTCTGAAGTATCGGTTTCACCTATCGGCTCCCTCCCTCTATTTCTTTGGCTGAGTAGGGATCCGGGAAGGGTTACAAGGACCTCAAAAAGCGCAAGTTACAGGTTATACAGGAGGAGGATAAGTACGGGAATACTTTTCCGGCAGTACTCTCTCTCCTTTAGGCGTAGCGCTCTAAGGACTCGTGAAAAGATAAATTCCTGAATCAAGATAAAACTGACAAGATAAAAGCCGAACCTTTACGGCTGCATGTGTTGAGTTGGTGAACTCACCCCTGCTTTGTGTTTGGTTGCTAGATTTATTTTGGTCAAGATCAAAAACACAGCACAATTGTGTGCAATTTGTTGCATCTCATTCTTCTTCTTCTTCTTCTTCTTCTTCTTCTGCATTTCCCCTGCTCTTCCCAAATAATCAAGATGATGGGACGGAGATCTCTTAGGCCGACTTTGTCGGCACCGCTATCCAGCACTCCTCCTCATTCATCTAGGAGTACCTCAGAGAGTCCGCTCTCCGAGCCTGAGTTTACCTCCACCATGTTCCCCCTCGACCACCCTTCTCATTCTCCTTCACTCAGTCCAATAGTTTCAGAATTCAGTGCATTACAGAGTTCGGGACATTCGACAGCACCTGAGATGGCCTCTTTTGCTTTTTCAGAGAATCCAGTAATGGCTGACAGAGGCGAGCATCCAGATGACCATGATCACCCGCCATTCTTCATTGATCAAGCAGCTATCAACAATTCACTTCTTGCATCCCTGGAGACTATGCAGAGGCAGATCCGTGACCAGGGTACATTTATGGGTGATCTCATGAGAGAGATTGCGCAGATGAGAGAGAACCGAGCTGGCGGCGGTGGCGGAGGTGGAGGAGGAGGAGGACCTGATGCAGGAGGAGGTGATCCCGACGCTGAGAGACCGCCACAGACCATCATGAGGGAGTTGCACAACCCAGCTGCATCCCTCACTCATCGTTGGATCCGACTCCCGCCCATCCACAGAGATTTTGAGCTTCGGCCCCACACTATTCAGCTTCTACCCAAGTTCCATGGGTTGCCGACCGAAGAGCCACACCTCCACCTCTAGGAATTCGAGATGATATGCAGCACCAACCATGATCGGTCGATGACCGAGGACACAATAAAGATGATTGCCTTTCCATTCTCCTTGGTTGACAGAGCCGCATATTGACTCAAACATCTGGGGCAATTCATCGATACATGGGCAGATCTCCGGACCGCATACTTGAAGAAATATTGCCCTCTCGGCCGGACCAATGCAGCCAGAGCTATGATCAGTAACTTCGTCATGATCCCAAATGAACAATTCCATGAAGCCTGGGATCGATTCAGAGAGCTCATCGACCGATGTCCACATCATGACATCTCCAAGCTCAATCTCATGCAAAGTTTCTTCTGTGGGCTGACACCGGAGCTGCAGGGGCTAGTGAACGCCTCTTGCGAAAGAATAAATAAAATAAAATTTTTTTCTTATTTCTTATTCATTTGTATCATTCATTCTACACTCATCACTATTTTTTCAAGGGAGAAGACGACGTCTGGGCCATCTACGAGGGCATGGCAGAGAACTCCATAGTGATGGCCCAAGCCCGTGTCTACACACACCAGAAGCCCCCGCAAGGAGCGGGATCATTCCAAAGGATCGCCCGCATCGATGCCGGTCCCAACACAGTGTCAGCAGTTGCAGCCCAAGCCGAATCAGCCGCAGCCGACATGGGCATAATTAGTGAGAAGCTGGACTGCCTCGAGATCCTCGAGAAAAAGTAGATGCAAGGCATGGTCCAGATGGACCAAATCGCCAAGACCATGAGTGATCTGAAGACGCAGATTCTTTGCGTCCAGGAGGCAGAGACTCAGTCCCAGCCGCCTCCCAGATCACGTGTTGATCCGAGCAGTAGCAATGCTAACCAGCCCTCTACCTCATACCGCCAGGTGAATATCATCCAGGCAGAGCAGGTTCCGCTGCTACAGTACTATCCATCGCAGCCGCCATCTTCAGACACGCAGATGGTGGTCTATCAGCCGGAGCAGCCACTGGTCGTTCTTCCTCCACCCTCCTTTGAGCAGGGACCCATTGATGGAAGTCAATGGGATTTGGTACGACCGGTACCCTCAGCCCGGGATTCGTCGGGATCACCCCGGATTCCGTTGGGGCAATGGTGGATCCTCATCCCAAAAGCAGCCCCCTGCCCAAGGATAGCAGAACAGCCAGCCACAACAGCAGCAGCAACCACAGTATGCCCATTAGCAGCAGTATCACAGTGGTCCTCATCCCACCTATCAGGGACAGCAGTGGAGGCAGCGACAGCAGCCTCAGCAGTCTTATCCCCATCAGCCGACCCAGAACTACTCCTACCAGCAGCCCCAGCAGCAGCAGCAGCCCCATTTCCCGCAAGGGAACCCATCCGGTTCTCAACCCCCTGTTTTTGAGAACCCAGCTCTCGATGATCTTGCCCGCTTGCTCTCCGAACAACGAGCGTCTTTCAGGCAAGAAATGGATGAATTCTGGCAGGAAATGAGAGAAATAATCAAAGGCAAGGCCGCCATACCCGCTCAGATTGAACCTAATCCGAACAATCTGAAAAGGAAGTCTGAGCAGGTAGAGTTTACAGAGGATACTTCTCCTAGTGATGATTTGAATGATATGTCTTATTCTTTGAATGATGCTGATTTTGTGACTACTAGGAGCGATAGGATGCCAGCCGGCGGCGTCTCTTCTGAGCGACAACCAGATGCAGGACCAGGAGCGCTAGAGGAGCAGAGTAGCGGTGCTGATGCCGCTCATGACGATGTTTAAGACGGTGGTGCTGAGGCCACCAATGATGGAGATCCAGACGACGGTGCTGATGCCGTCGTGAGACCTGATGCAGACGGTGGTGCTGATACCACCATTTTGGATGCTGAGCCAGAGTGCGGTGCTGATGCCGCAGAGACTAGTGTCGGTGGTGGTACTGAGGCCACCACCTCTACTTTTGTTGAGCCCCCATCTGTGATGTTACCACATTTTGTACCTATGGACTGTGGAAACAAAAAGAAAAACAAAAATATGAATAAAAGAAAGGTTTCTGTTCAAATTGCAGATCCATATGTGTTGCATTATGATGTTTGTATGGATTCTCCTTCTTCACAAGCACAGGGACCGATTCCTAGTCCTCCAGCTGTGGAGGCCGCTACCATCCCCTTCCCTGAGGCACTCCGTCGGGCGAAGGGGAACAAAAAAGAAAACCCAAAAAAGAACCAGCTGGTAGAGTTCGGCAACCAGATGATTGACAGATTCCACATTCAGCTGACTCTACGGGAAGCATTTGTGCATATCCCCTTCTTCAAAAAGAACTTGAAAGAGACAACTATTGTCCGAAGGAAGAAGAGGCACAAAGATCAAATCCATATGCTCACTCATGACACTTGCTGCGCCATTCATAATATATTGCCAGCCAAGAGACCCGATACAGGAGCTTCCTATGTCAGATGCGAGATCCAGGAGCAGTGGTTCGATCGTACTCTATTAGACAGCGGGTCTTCGATCAACCTCCTTCCGGCAGCCTTACTCAAGCAATTCGAGTTTGGCCCTCGTCTTCGAAGCAGAATGGTCCTTCAGTTTGCTGATAGGTCGATTAAGAGGCCGAAGGGGTTGTTGAAGGACGTGGTCGTTACCATTCAGGGCCTGAAATTCCCCGTGGACTTTGTTGTGCTGGACATGGAGATCCCTGAGTCGGTAACCGATGCCCCCATCATACTTGGACACCCATTCTTGGCCACTACTAAGGCGGTATCCGACCATGATAGTGGGACGGTATGTTTTCGTGTAGAGGGCGAAAGAATACAAATAGATACAATCGACCAGACCAGAGCCAGAGAGTTGGCGTGCTCAGAGCAATCCAGCGAAGCCGAGCAGATGACAGAGGAAGAGCTAGACGTCCACCAGGTTTGTGATTTTGAGATGACTGATGATGAATCCAACTGGATAGATCCAATAGCACCGACCCTCGCCTTGCCTACAGATTCACTATATCTCAAGCTAATGGCAGTTGAGAGCCGGGAGAGCACACTCCTGGATGAGGATACACATGAGGCTGGCAGTGTTGTGACGAGTGGTGCCGATGATTTTCATTCATGTTCATCTTCTTCTGATCCCTCGGATTTAGACATTGACTGGGATGATTTTGATGATTATTTGCCTTGTCTGATTCCTTCCGAGCCGACAACCATGATAGAGTGCGAGCTAGTGCAGTTTATTGATGATTCAGCAGGCCGCCCTTCGTCAGAGATTCATGCAGAGCGAGAGTTCTCCCATGCAGACCTGGTAGCGTTTACACAGACATATCAGAAGCCAGATCTGCCACCTCCCAGTTGTCCAGAACGAAAACCTCTACCGCAGTCGATGACATATAGATTCCTTGCAGGTGAGCCAGAAATGCACCCAGTCATTATCTCAGCAGATTTGACTGGAGAACAAGAATCTCGTCTGATGGAGGTTCTTGAAAGAAACCGTAGGGCAATAGGTTGGAGTATAGCTGATCTCCAAGGGCTGATCCCAAATCTTTGCTCCCACCACATTTATCTTGAGGATAACGCTAAGCCGTCGCGTGAGTTTCAACGACGGCTGAACCCGAATCTTTGAGACGTAGTAATGAAAGAAATTTCAAGGTGGTGGAGCGCCGATTTCATCTATCCCATCTCCGACTCCAAATGGGTAAGTCCTCTACATGTGGTACCCAAGAAGACGGGTATCACTACAGTTGTCAATGAGTCTGGAGAGGAGATCGCTACCAGAGTGCCCACTTCTTGGAGGGTCTGTGTGGACTACAGACAATTGAATGAGGCCACCAAGAAGGATCACTTCCCGCTACCCTTCATTGATCAGATTATCGAGTGACTAGCTAGGAAGAGTCATTATTGTTTCCTTGACGGGTACTCTGGATACAATCAAGTGGCCATTGCACCCGAAGACCAGGAGAAAACGACATTCACCTGTCCGTTTGGGACTTATGCTTTCAGTCGGATGCCCTTTGGTTTATGTAACGCTCCAGCGGCATTCCAAAGGTGCATGTTGTACATATTCTCGGACAGGGTGGGTGACTGTTTAGAGGTCTTCATGGATGACTTCTCGGTCTATGGCGACGGGTTCGATGCTTGTCTTGACTGCCTAGACCGTGTGCTTCAACACTGCATAGAGGTCAACCTTGTTTTATCTTGGGAGAAGAGTCATTTCATGATGACTCAAGGGACGGTCCTTGGTCATATCGTCTCCAACAGGGGCATGGAGGTCGATCCGGCCAAGGTGGATATCATCAGAAAACTCAATCCGCCGTCCAACTTGCATCAGTTACGGTCTTTTCAGGGCCATGTCGGTTTCTACCGACGATTCATTCAGGACTTCAGTCGAATTGCCTGACCGCTAACTGACTTGCTGACAAAAGACACCGAGTTTATTGTCAATGATAAGTGTCTTGCGTCCTTCGAGACTGTCAAAGAGATGGTTGTTTCAGCTCCTGTCCTTCAGCCACCCAATTGGTCTCTCCCATTCGAGATCATGACGGATGCTTCAGATTTTGCCGTTGGGGCTGTGCTTGGATAGAGGAGGGATGGATTACCTTTTGCCATACACTACGCCAGCTGGACCTTGGATGTCGCTCAGCGGAATTACACTGTGACTGAGAAAGAGATGCTGTCCGTAGTCTTCGCTCTGGATAAGTATCGATCTTATATTCTTGGATCTAGAGTAACAATTTATACTGATCACACCGCCATCCGGTACCTAATGTCTAAGAAGGATGCCAAAGCACGTCTCACCAGATGGATCCTTCTACTCCAGGAATTTGATATTGAGATTAAGGATAAGCCTGGAGTCAAGAATGTGGTGGCGGATCATCTCTCCAAATTGGAGAATCTTGAGGAATCTGAGCCCAGCGCACCTATCACAGAGACATTTCCAGATGAGGCGATCTTGGCTGTCACCTCGCTCCCGTGGTATGCTGACATTGTGAACTATCTTGTTGCCAAGACGGTTCCACAAGGTTGGCCCAGGCAGAAACTCGAGACCTTCCTAGCGAAGGCCAAGTTTTATCATTGGGAGGATCCCGTCGTTTATCATGAAGGACGGGACAGTATCTGGAGGATGCATTCCTCAAGAAGAGCATCATAGCGTCCTCACATACTGCCACAAGCTTGAGGCAGGAGGACGTCATTCTGGAAAAAGAACAGCACAGAAGGTGCCTCAATCTGGCCTATGGTGGCCTACTCTCTTCAAGGATTCTGATGAGTTCGTGAAGAGATGTACTGACTGTCAGAAAATGGGAACCTGCGGATAGAGAGACATGATGCCCATGCAACCCATTCACTTTTGTGAGGTTTTTGATGCATGGGGAATTGATTTCATGGGCCCATTTCCTAAGAGTCAGGGATTCGAGCATATCCTGCTCACCGTTGATTATGTCAGCCGATGGGTTGAGGCCATCCCCGCCCGAGCCGCAGATGCTATAACCGTATGCAAATTCTTGAGGAAAAATATCATTTCCCAGTTCGGGGTACCTAAAGTCTTGATTTCAGACGGGGGGTCTCACTTCATCAATGATAAGGTTAGGGCCCTTGCGGACGAGTTCGGTATTGACCATCGGGTTGCCACACCATATCACCCTCAAACCAATGGTCTCACCGAAGTATCGAATCGAGAGATAAAAACAATCTTTCAGAAAGTTGTCCGCCCAGACCGAAAGGATTGGTCACAGCTTTTGGACTCGGTCTTGTGGGCTTATCGGACTTCCTTCAAGAATCCATTGGGGACATCTCCCTTTCGTCTCGTCTATGGCAAGACGTGCCATTTGCCAGTGGAGATCAAGCATAAATCTTTTTGGGCAGTCACTGAGTTACTGTTAGATACCGAGAGTATAGGAGACCAGAGAAGAGCAGAATTGGCAGCCCTGGAAGAACGTAGAGATACAGCCTTTTCCAACAGCCTACAGTACAAAGAGAAAGTGTAGACATGGTATGATTCCCATATCAGCCATAAACAGTTTGAGCCAGATCAGAGAGTATGGCTGTTTGATTCCAGGCTGAAATTATTCCCAGGGAAATTGCAGAGCAAGTGGAAAGGTCCCTATGTGGTCAGGAAGGTACATGACAATGGCAGCATCGACATATCCGAACCGTCATCTTCCTCTACCTTCCGCGTCAATGGTCAACGCCTGAAGCTATATCTAGAGCATGACCCGTCGACCATCGACGTTGCCCCCATTCTTCTGGTATGAGATGTGTCCTTTGACTCACATCATCTGCATCTCATACATGGTGATCAATTCCATCTTCCGCTGTACAGATCCACATGTTCATATCACTCTTTCATCTGTTGATTTATTTTCTTCTTTTCTTCTTTTCTTCTTTTCCTATTCTATCTTCTCTTTGTATCAAAAAGGTACCGCCCTTGTAGACAGTTTTCCATACTTAGGACGTACTTTGTCCTAAGTATAGGGGGTGTGCACCCCGAGTTTCTCTATTGTTTTCGATCCTCTCCATTGTCTCCTCTTCTTGTCTATACTTAGGGATATTTTACCCTAAATATAAGGGGAGACAATCTGAGTATGATCTATTCATTCCCACCCTTGACCCTCCCTGCTTTGTGTACAGTCTGCTATACTTAGGATTATTTGATCCTAAGTATAGGGGGGACGGTCGACTTCTCATTCATTTCTTCATTAATTATTTATTCTTTAGACTTGTCTATACTTAGTACGAGTTATGTCTTCTCTTTTCTCTCCGATCTATGAGGACATAGCTCAAGCTAAGTATAGGGGGGTCATATATACTATGTATATACTTTAGCCATAACTCGTACTTTCGTATTTTCTTAATAATATGGCTAATAATTCTTTAAAATTCATTAAAAAGCCTTAATAAAAATATGTGGTTATTCCTCAAATTCTTTTTGTATTTACTGATTAATAAATCAGGTGAAAATGTTTTTTTGCAAAATGTTTGAAAAATAGTTTGAAAATCTTTGTGAACATTTATTGAAAACTATTTTGACAATGTTTTGTTACATGTTTTCAACCTGTGTAAAAATGTGTGGTTTGTAAAATTTCTTTTCTTTGTGTGAAATAAAATATTTGAAAAATGATTTGCAAATGGTGTGAAAAATGGTTGCAAAAATGTTTTGAAAAACCTATATATACTGTTTTGAAAGCCTTTGCAAAATGATTTTCAAATGTGTGTACATGTTTGCAAAAATGTTTGTAAAAACTATTTGGACTATTGTTTTCAAAATTTGTGTGAAAAGCTTGTGTCAAATAAGTTTGAGGAATACATACATCACACCAAAATCCATCTTATTTATATATGTGTATAAAATTGAGCACTTACCCTTGTAAATTCTTAAAACCCACTTCTTGTATATATAAGAAGGAGTCCCGTGTACATATTTTCACCTAGCTTTCAGCCAAAACCTTTTTATTTTTCAAAATTCCCAAAAACATTTGCAAAATTAAAATCCAAAAAACATTTCAAAAATCTTTTGAAAACGACAAAAAAATGCATATGCATCATCATCATGTTTCAAAAATCCATAAAAAGTTCAAAATCTTGAAAATTGCATCACAAAAAGATTTTCTGCATTGCATTGCATAGCATGAGCATTTTTCGGATTGAGTTTGATAGTTGAACAAGTCTAAGTAAAATCCGAAGATTGGAGCTTGATTGGACCTTAAAATCTACCTAATAACAGGAACCTTATAGGAACTGGGTTTGAGGTACTTCAGGTCGAGTTGACTTAATCCTTTGAGGATCACGGGACTTAGTTCAATGGATTCTTGACTGCCTAAGTAGAGTATTTCGGAGCAAACGCAAGACTCTTGTTGATAATGACCTAACTTGGACACCTGCACCTTTCACATGGCTCAACTCAGTTGGAGTGGTGAGGGGATTGGATTTGCCGGTATGAGACGCACACAAGCGGAAATATTTGTCCTCCTCTAGGGAGGGAAGTGCACCCCAACACGTCCAGTGATTAGGAAGTCTAAAGACAGGAGGTTGTGGGTTGCGATAAAGCTTCAAAAGAGGGATAGTCTACTGGCTCAAGAGGAAAAACTCCTTATGTAAATGTTGTTGTATATAGTATTCAAAAACAAAAAAAATGTGTGTTCAGGCATGTACAAAAATAAAAAGCCTGCAGAGTATGTACAAATGTGTAAAGCCAATAAGCAAGCTTGAGTCCCAAAGTCGTATCATGTGAGCCTGCAGCAGGATGACTTGGCTACATTGGTCTTGCATCCCAGGATAGGTAGCTACACTAGCTACCGTCCATTCTTCTCTTCTCCCCCTCCTCTTGAGCTGGTTGCCACTTGAACTTAGAAGGGAATACCCCGCTCCTCGAGGATGGAGTTGTTGGATTGGGGAATCATTGGGTTGTCGTACTGGAGAAGTCAGTCTCTTTGTCATTCTAGTTGGGGAGAGCCACCATCACTTACACTGTACAAGTCAGATTCATAGTCGTAAGAGTTTGCGTATGAGTTGAAGTATTTCTGACCTGGCTATTGAGAAGACTTGGACAGAGTTTTGGGATTCTCAAGGACTGTTGAATTTCAAACACGGTTCTCACTAAGGTTCTGTCCGCACTAAAATTCCAAAAGTCCGACTTAAGCTCCAAACTTTAATTTTGTGAGGACAAGTTTGATAATCAAATAACATCCAAGTTCTTCTTTTTCGTTTCTTTGTTTTTCTTTTTGCACTTATTGCATAAGTGTTTGCTAGGGACTAGCAAAGGTAAAGTATAGGGGGATGATGAATCCACATTTCATCATCTTTATTCTATCATTTTGGCACCAAAAACCCGAGCAAATGCCTGTAAATAGCCTTAAATATAGCATCTTAGCATTCATACATGTGCATCACATTAGTGTATAAAATACTGTAATTAAAACCAAAATTATAGAATAAATAAAAGAAAAGAAAAAGAATAAAATATTGTAAATATTTTATGACCTGAAACGCCGAGATCTAGGCATCTTGATGAATAGGTCGACCAGGAATAAAGTAGGGGGAGATAAGGGCCAAATACCTATATTATTCTATTCATTTTGGGACCTATTTTTGGTTCCACTTTTTATACATCAAATAAAGAAACTTTGTACATAAAAGTTGTAGATAATTTAATGAAGAAAAATACAAAATTGATTTCACAGAAAAATAATGTACAGACAAAAAGTTATGGTCTGAATAAAAATCCAGAATCCCAACTTCCCAGACCCGTATCTCACAAATGACAACTCCAAATGCATCAAACTCACCTTTAATTGTATGTAGAATAAAATAATCTATCCAATGGTGTTGGTTTCGTATTTGGCGGAGCTACGGGTTAAAAGTTGAGTTTTGGACCCTCATTGTATACTTGTACAGACTAAAATATTCAATTTATTATTTATTCATTATTTTTATATTTTTATATTTTTATAATTTTGTAAATATTACTTATAATAATTATGTGCATTAAATCAGAATAAAAACATAAATAAAATTCAAATAAAAATACTTGTATATATCATATACATAGGTATTACACCTATATTTATACCTATACATTTAATACTTCTATTTTATTTAATGAACAGAATACATTAGAAAAATAAAAATTATATATATACATGTATAAAAGTATTTTATAACTTTACAAAATAAGAAATAAATAGGGCTAAAATAAAGATACACCTCATAAAATTAATTAAAAATCACTATAAAATAGTTCATAAAATTATAAATACTTTTCATTTTATAACCTAACTTAGATAACACCATTTACTATTTTAAAATGATTTATTAACATATTTTTCCCGAGTTTTTCCTGGTTGGTCCACGTGGACCAACCTGGAGGGTCTGAGAGTTGACCTCGGTCAACTCTCTGACCCGGCCCCTGTGGCTCTATCAGAGTGTGTTGACGCCCCATCTTCATCCTTTTTTCGAGATTAAGCCTTTCACCAAAACGCTATATGCCCTTCACGACTTTTGCAGCGCTAGCATCAAGGATTCACGCCCAAGCGTCACCTTGGATAGCGAATCGTTGCAGCTCCCGTTCATCCTCGTTCTTTGGACCACCCGCATCAACCATTCAAAACCATCCCCTTGACTTCATTCGAAAATCGAACCCCAAACTTTGGCCTTTTCGCGCCCCTAGTGAGCTCCATCGTCTCCTGGAGGTGACAGCTCCAGGATCGACCCTTCCAGGTGGCCGATCAGCGGCTTTGGGTGTTCCTCCGACCTCCGGTGGTTTCCCCCATCGAGGTACATCTTCCCTCGCCCTTCCTGCGCTCGAGGTCGTTTAATCTCCTCATTTTTCGCTTCCACTCCATTCCTTATAGTCAGACCTTCAATCTGCCATCTTCATCAATCTCTCTCGCCTATCGAATCGCCCAATCGATAGTTGGCCGGAGCAACTCCGGCCACCGTCATTCTTTGTGCCAAACACCGTCGCGCATTCCCATTTCCTTGTGCCACGTGATCGGGGCAATTTGCCCCCGATCATATCACTTTTTTTTGTGCAGGTAACGGTGCTTATCGAGGATCTGAAGCCCTTTTGTGAGTTCGCCAGAGGTGGTTTGGGAGCTCCAGCTCCTCCCCCTTCGCATGCGAGCTCTGGTGGCTACCGCCACCCTCTGAAGCTTCAGGAGGCCAGAGGACACCTGCAGGAGCTCGAGACCCCCATTTTGAAGCTGAAAGGACGCCGGAGACACGTGTGGGATCCGGAGGAACTTCGGCGTGCCGGAGCGCCGTCCTGTTCTTGCGTCGCCACTCGCCGCCGTTGGATTCTAAGGGACGTCCCAGTTCTAATCGCAACCGTCGGATCGCGATCGCCTACGGCCTTCAGATCATCCAACGCCCATCTAATCTCGGCCGTCTGCTCACGAACCGGCATCACGCAAAGAGGCGACGACACGTGTCTTAAGTGAAGCCCATCCATCGTTCGATCGCCTTCTGTGCTTGGGTAATTTTGCAAGATACCCCGGCCATTTTTTTGTATTAATTCTTAGACTTAAACTTTCATTTGTCATTATTAACTTTTTGTAATTGTTGCTAAAAACCCCCTGAAGTTTTCTTATTTACTTTTCGACCCTTGCCAGCCAAGCGCACGTGCGTGGGCACGTGCGCATGGACATTTTGCGGACAAGGGCCTAGCAGTTATTGTTTTTAATATTTAGGCCACTAAATATTTTGTCACATTGTTTATTTATAGTGGAATTTGCATTTAGCCCCCCAGGACTTTGCAATATTGCAAAGGGGACCTCGCTAGGTCACGTGCACAGCGCTCGTGACCTTGGCGTTTTTGCAGGATTACCCTCGTGGTCTTAGCATTTAACTTTTAGTCCAGGAACTATTGTGGTTAGTTATATATTTTGTGGACATTTTGCAACTGTGCCCTGGAACTTTTGACTATTCGCATTTAGGTCCCTGCTAGACCTTTGATTTTTGCGTGCTTAAAGTAATTATTTGGAGGCTCATTTTTATTCCGAAATTTCACATAAATTAGGGTTATGCTCCTGTATGCTTGTTCTTCCACGCCAACATTTTATTTTTTTTATTTTATTTTATTTTTATATTTATTCAAAATCAAAAACATGCTTTTTACCTACTGTCTAGCTTAGAAAATACCAAAAAAATATTAAAAGACCTCGAAAAATTCCAAAAATATTCCCTAGTGTGTATTCTACACTATTTTAGTGTCAGTCCAAAAATCACTAAAAATCTCAAAAGAAAAACACTAAAAATTCGAAAACACTCAAAAACTTCAAAAAAATATATAAAATTGTAGAAAATTCCAAAAATTGTACACGCTGTTCCTGTTTACTCTACATTTTAGTATCGTTATTTGAATAATAGTATGGAAAAATTTTGTGGCTATCTATTATTTTTAATTTCCATTTTATCTCCAGCTAGTAGCTTCCTCACTGTTTTGATTTATTTCAGTATTTAAAAATACCAAAAACACTTTGAAAAATACCCAAAAATCACAAAAACAGTAAAATATTATAAAAATACCTAAAAGGTTTTATTTCTGAATTTTTGGATATTTTTGCATATTTTTATAAATATTTTATCTTATCTTTTATTACATTATCTTTATATTCCAATATTGAAAAAAATATAAATTATAAAATATAAAAATCAGAAAATCAAAAATTAAAATACAAAATTAAAAATTAAATAAAAAAATTTAAAATTAAAAACCTACAAAAATTCCTTTGCCTGCTTGCTTAGTGTAGACATCACACACATTCACTTGTGCACATTATTTTGAATTACCCTGTTTGCTCCATGTGTTCGAACTCTCTGCATACTTGCCCTTTACATCATTTGTGCAGAGTTAAAAATAAATTTTAACTCCACATTTATTTCTAATTGTTTATCTTTAGTGTAGGTTAATTGTTGATTTAGCCAAGACTTAGTGTGGTCAAGACACCGACTGTTGACTCGCCTTGTGAGTCAATAAGACTGCGCTCGATTTTGGCTTTATCAGGAGCGCCATTGTGTTCATCGTGCTTTACGTAGATGGCATTCTTATCATTGGGAATGATATAGCGATGATGATCAGTGTGAAAATTTGGCTATCCGATACCTTTGAGATAAAAGATCTTGGAGAAGCCTCTTACATCTTAGGTCTGAAGTTGTTCAGAAATCGAGAAAAGAGGATATTGGGATTATCACAATATGGGTACATTAAGAAGATTCTTGAATGATTCTGTATGGATAGTTCCAAGAAAGGTTTCCTCCCCTTAAGGCATGGTATCCACCTGTCTAAAGGGATGGCTCCTTAAACAGTTGAGGAATAGAAAGTCATGGATGGATGCCCTTATGCATCAGCCATAGGAAGCTTAATGTATGCCATGATGTGTATTAGGCCAGATATCTACCATGCAATGGGAGTGGTAAGTCGTTACCAATCCTACTATGGAGAGCAACATTGGAATGCAGTAAAGAACATATTCAAATATCTAAGACGGACGCAAGATTACATCTTGGTCTATGTAGATGGTGATCTCCAAGTCTTGGATATAAAGATTCTGACTTCCAATCGGATATTGATGATCGAAATTCAACATCAGGGTTTGTATTCCTATTGAACGGTGGTGTTGTGAGCTGGAGAAGAAAGAAGCTGGACACTACAGCAGATTCAACAACAGAAGTTGAGTACATTGCCGCATCAGATGCTGCAAAGGCGGCGGTGTGGTTGCGCAATTTCATCTTGGAGCTTGGCGTAGTTTCCTCTGATACTCCCATCCCGTTACTCTGCGATAACATGGAAGCCATTTCCCAGGTGAAGGAAACCAAATGGCATCAAAAGAGCAAGCACATGGAAAGGAAATACCACATCATTCGGGAGATTTAAAAGTGTGGTGATATCATCGTCACCAAGGTGGCCTCCGCCGATAACGTTGCTGATCCTCATACCAAACCTCTGAGACAGAAGGTTTTAGACCATCATGTAATGAGTATGAGTTTAAGGATTGTTCATGAATGGTTCTGAGGTCTAGTGGGAGATTTTTAGCAACGTGAGCCTAACACGAACCATTCATGCAATAAATGTTATTGTAATAAATGATTTATCAATAAAAGTTATTGATTGATTTTCACTCCCTTTCTGAGATTGAATGAATGAATGAACTATAAGGTTCCTCTATACAATAAGGGTTATGTACCATGTCCAATTTGATAATCATATAGATGTTGATTCATTTATTAAATCATAGAGGCTGATGCTTGGATGAATATCTAAGGAGTTAGATGGAGGACTCATCAAGCATCATCAAATGATTGTTAAGTGATGATCTCCAGCCTGAGTAGGAGATGGAAATCTTTTCTCATTCATCTGATATCTGACCGATCTCTTGATGCATGTCCTCTGCATGGGAATAGTGATTCGGAGGTGTCAGATTAGTTGAGTCAATGGGTTGACCTAACGAGATTGAGATAACCAAAGATCTATGTTGAATACTATCACAACATAGCCATACATCCTATGACCAGAGACGGATGCATTGCTATATATCTGAGTGTGTACATTTGGCAGACCAATAGGTTGATGACCTAACCAAGGTCTATACACCGACGAGCTAGTGTGCATGTAAGGACATATGAGTAATACGATCTCTCAAAGGGATCATACAGGTTCACATGTGAACCGAAACACATGAGCTCACTCATGAGGTATTGGGACTGATCAAATTCCATGCATGGTCATCATGCTTTGGAAGCATGACATGAATTTCAAGGTAAGATACATGCTTTGGGAAAGCATATGATCTATACAATTCTCAATGACCAAGATTGAGAAACTTGGTGATCAAATCATGAAGATGACAGTGTAAAATTGATTTACATCTTCAGGATAATCATAGGTCTTCTAGTATGCAGGATGTATAGGTGTTGGGAATACCTGAGGGTGATGTGATCATAAATAATTGTATAACCGTGACTCTTCCATTCCGAGGGAGTGATGAAATAGGTATGGATTTTAGTGACTCCTCTCAGTAGAGAAGTGACCTAATCTTAGTCCATGTATTGGACATTGATCTGAATAAGATTCAGATGTAATGAGAAGATTAGGTCTACGGTCATGATTTAATAAAGCATCTATTGGAGGTCCATGAGATCTGGATTTGAGATATGATCTCAATATCCAAGCCAATATACATGGAACAATACAATCACCCTATCCTTATCTCCAAGTATCTGCGGAGAAATTGTATTATTTTTGAAAGTATTCAAGAATAATTCCATAGTTGAATTATATCTAAGCTTAAGAGAATGATAATTAAATGTGATTTAATTATCTTGATGCATGTGGAAATTATCCAATATAATTAAATTTGATTTAATTATTATGGATAAGAATAATATGGATAGCAATATCAAATTCATAATATATTATAAATGTGATTTATAATGTATTAGAGAGAGCTAATTATAATTTATATTTGTTAATTATTATTGATGTGTATTGGATACACATTGTGTAATTAATTGAAAATGTAAATTATATTTTGTTTTGGGTTGTGAATGTGATTCACAAATTTCCAATAGCAAGATTGCAATATTCGCAAAATTAATTATGAATTATTTTGTAGAATAAATCACAACAAAAGCTGTTGGAAAAATATGGGAGATTTTTATGGAGATATGCAATCTCATGAGACTGCATGAGATTTCCTCCACCATAGGATCATGGTGGGCAGCCACCAATTCCCACAAGGAAATTGGTAGTCATCCTACCTATTCCATATGGGGAGAAATCTTCATGCTAACCTCTCCATATTTGTTTGATTTAATTTTGGATTGATTTGTATTTGATTTATCAAATATATTTGATCTAAATTAAATTATTATTTCTTGACTTTTACCAACAATAATCTTGACCATTGGATTAAACATAAATCAATCTCATCCATTGTTTTTATGTATCCCATGGATTGTGATCCAAGATCCCAAAACCCTATAAATAGAGAGGCATACCATGCTCTCTAAGGTTATGTAATTGAGATACAACTCTCTCTCTCCCTCTCCCATAGGTCAAGCCTCTCTTCCTCTCCATTGGTGGCCGTCCACCAAAACCCTAGAGGAGAGCTTTCGTCGTCGCTTCGCCATCGCGCCATCGCCTCGATGTTCCTCGGTTCTCCATCTTCTTTGGAGTGCTGCACTCATGAAGAAGTTGTTTGATCTCGTACGACGAGATTAGGAGTTCACCATACTTGGATCAACTTGTTGGATTGCGAGGATCACACGACTCATCCCCGCGCTCGCAAGCATCTTCTCCCGCGATCAGACTTGAGACAGGAGGTCTCTTTTCGTAGAGACTCGATCAACCACGCTACAAGAGGTATTCCTATATACTTAATGTGGTTATAGATGAAGCGATCTGAGAATCATTCTTAGATCATGTGATTTCGTCATATGAAAAATTTTAAATTCCGTTCACAGAACAACTAGTTCGACTAGTCATTATTCATCGTATGCAATACGACGCACACGCTTACCTGATGTGCTTGAGGATTATCCCATATTCTTCAGGTTAGTCCTTTGCATGCGGTATCCAAGAGGTATTACTACAGTGATCAATGAGGACGGAGAGGAGATCACTACTCGAGTACTGACTTCTTGGCGTGTCTGTGTGGATTACAAACGTTTGAATCAGGTGACCAAGAAGGATCACTTCCCACTACCAGTCATTGATCGGATCATAGAACGGTTAGTCGGGAAGAGCCATTACTCTTTTCTTGATGGGTACTCAGGATACAATCACGTAGCTATTGTTCCAGAGGACCAAGAAAATATGACATTCACTTGTCCGTTCGGAACGTACGCTTTCAAACGGATGCCCTTTGGACTATGTAATGCTCTAGCTACATTCTAGATGTGCATGCTTTTGATATTCGTGGACATGGTGGGAGATATCTTGGAGATCTTCATGGATGATTTCTCGATCTACAGCAGTGATTTTGATTCATGCCTTTCTAGATTAGACCATGTGCTTCAGAGGTGCACAGAGGTTAACCTCATACTTTCTTGGGAGAAGAGTCATTTTATGATGACTCAGGGGACGGTCCTTGGTCACATCATCTCCAATCGGGGCATGGAGGTGGACCTAACCAAGGTGGATATCATTAAGAAACTCAATCCACCATCCAATCTAAAGCAGCTATGGTCTTTCCTCGGGCATGTCGGTTTCTACCGACATTTCATACGAGACTTCAGCAAAATTTTCCAACCGTTGTCTGATATTCTCATGAAAGACACTGAGTTTATCATTGATGATAAGTGTTTTTCGGTATTTGAGACTCTCAAGAACATGGTTGAAGAGGCTCCTGCCCTTCTGCCACCCGATTGGTCTCTCCCATTCGAGATAATGACAGACGCTTCCAATTTTTCCGTTGGGGCTGTTTTGGGACTGAGGAGGGATGGCCTTCCATACGCCATACACTACAGTAGAAAAACTTTGGATTCCACACAGTGAAATTACACTATTACATAGAAAAAGATGCTAGTCGTAGTATTTACCTTAGATAAGTTTAGATCCCATATCATAGGATCAAAGGTCACTATCTTCACTGATCACACCGCCATCAAGTATCTAGTAGACAGGAAGGATTCGAAGTCGCGTCTAACTAGATGGATCCTTCTACTCCAGGAATTCAACATCGAAATCAAGGAGAAGCCTGGAGCTAAGAATATGGTGGCAGATCACATCTCCCGGTTAGAAACACCTGAGACTGTTGAGTTTTATATACAAATAATCGAGACCTTCCCTGACGAGGCGATTCTTGTTGTCGCCTCGCTGTCATGGTATGCTGACATTGTGAACTTTCTTGTTGCTAAGAAAGTCCCACAAGGTTGGTCCAGACAGAGACTTGAGACTTTCCTCGCGAAAGCTAAGTCTAGCCATTGGGAGGATCCGATCCTTTATCATTAAGGAGCAGATTCCGTCTGGCATCGGTGTATTCCTCAGGAGGAATACCAGAGTGTCCTCGTGTATTGTCATCAATTAGAAGACGGAGGACAGCATTCAGAGAAGAGGACATCATAAAAGGTTCTCTAATCTGGCCTTTGGTGGCCTATGCTTTTTGCAGATGCCCATGCATTCATAAAGAGATGTACTGACTGCCAGAAAGTGGTCACTTGTAGACATAGAGATATGATGCCAATGCAACCGATTCACTTATTTGAAGTTTTTGATGCATGAGATATCAACATTATGGGCTTATTTCCTAAAAGTAAGGGATTCAAGTATATCCTTCTAGCTGTGGATTATGTGAGTCCTTGGGTAGAGGCGATTCTTGCTCGAACCGTTGATGCGAACACGGTTTGCAAGTTCCCGAGAAAGCATATCATTATGCGTTTCAGGGTCCCTCGTGTTTTGATATCAGATGGGGGTAGCCACTTCATCAATGACAAGGTAAGAGCACTTGTTAACGAGGTCGATATAGACCATCGGGTTGCTACTCCTTATCACCCTCATACGAATGGTCAAGCCAAGGTCTCGAATAGGGAGATCAAGATGATCTTGCGGAAGGTTGTTCGCCCAGACCGAAAGGATTGGTTGTAGATTTTGAACTCGATTCTTTGGGCCTATTGAACATCCTTCAAAACTCCATTCGGTACATCTCCCTTTCGACTCGATTATGGCAAGCCATGCCACTTACCTGTCGAAATCAATCACAAATCCTTGTGGGAAGTGAAAGAAGTGATCTTTGGCCTGGATGATTTGGGAGATCAGAGGCAGACTGAACTAGCAGCCCTAGAAGAATTTTGTGATGAAGCCTTCACAAGTAGCCTTCATTATAAAGAGAAGATGAAAGAGTGGCATGATTCTCACATCACCTACAAGCAGTTTGAGCTGAATCAGAAAGTATGACTATTCGATGCGAGACTGAAGTCGTTTCCAGGGAAACTTCAGAGCAAATGGAAAGGCACGTATCTTGTGCAAAAGGTGTACGATAACGATAGCATTGATATATCTGAGTTGTCGTCTGATTCCACCTTTCGAGTCAACGGTCAACGGTTAAAACCTTTTCTCGATCATGAACCGCTGATCATTGAATTTTCACCCATCTATTTTGTGTGAGATAATATTTTCATTATTACACTCTGCATCTCATACCTGATTTTCAAAATCTCTTGTATAGATTTTCGATTTTATTCTTTCCTCTTTTCATGTGTCTTACACCCTTATGTTGATCTAGATTTTTGTTATACTTAGGATGTGATTTATCCTAAGTATAGGGGGTGTAGACACTTATTCATCACTCTTTATTCTTTTATTTTAGCTACAAAACCTATGCAAAACACATTGTATAGTCATGTAAATAGCATAAATTATCAATAAGCATGCATTGTGTAAATTACATTAATTAGCATGTTTTTGTGCATAAATAAAAGAATAAAGAAATAAAAGAAAAAGAGGGAGATATTTAGAATAAATATTGAGTGACCTAATCCCAAGGGAGGGCTCAGCATGGGCCTGACCGCAAAAGAATTCAAGTAGAGAGAGATAGGGAAGCTCAATTGTGTGTACATATATCTATGTATATAAATAAAAGTATTTTCCTCTAAATAAAAATAAAAATGTATTTTTGTCAATATGTACATAGTTGTAAAGATAAAAATAAAATAAAAATGGGAAAAGCAAAATAAAAATAAAAATAAATAAAATTACCTTCTTCATTGTACATAGACCATATGTATAGAAATAACATATCTATTAATTTCCCCTTGTAAATAAATAAATAAAAATCCAATAAAAATATATGCACATTCCATATTTCATGGTGTAAATAAATAGAATAAAAATCATAAAAATAAAAATAAAATCAAAAGAAATAAAATAAAACCAAATTCCTACCTTGTATATTTACCATGCATATATGTAAATAAAAGTATTTATTTCACCTACGTAAATAAATAATAAAAATAAAATAAAAATACCCTATTATTCCAAATTTTATGTTGTAAATAAATAAAATATAAAATTGGAATAAATGTATAAAAATAAACAATTTAAAATAAAAAAATAAATACATGTGTATACCTGTATATAATAATAATATTTTGTAAATACCTAATTTATATTTCAAAAAAAAATAAATAAATATCACAAAAAACTAATTAAAAAATAAATAAACATTTTTGATGTTTTAAGTTTTTCGAAATTACATCATTTATTATTTTTAACTGAATTTCCAAATATTTATTGATTAACGGCCTCTGATTGGTCCACGGGGGATTGTTTACCCCCGGTCAACTCTCCCCCCAAGACCAGTCAACTCGGATCTGTGCGCCCGACCCGACTTCTCATAATTATCCCCACATGATCCGAGCTCCATTCGCCTAAACCCCAGGTCCTAATCATACTTCCTACATCCGAGATCCACACCCGGGGATCTACCTAGGGATCCGAGCTCCGACCAACTCGCCCGACCCCATTCGTCTCGGACCCCTAGCCGTATAAGACCTCGCCTCCGGCCAGCATTTCACACCATCTTTGGCGCTGCTTCTTCGTCCCATGACCTCCACCTTACTCTCTTGAGTGACAGCTTCGCGAGGGAGGTGTCGAAGAGAGGAGAGGAAGCCCTCCGCCACTGATCCGGCAACTCATGTCGCCGTGTGCCACCGCGAGGTGTGCCCGAGCCTCGGGACCCGACAACCCTTCGAGGCTACGACCCAGAGCTTCGTTAGCTCGTCCCTAGTCGACTCTCGTCATCAGGTAGACCCGATAGCGTCCCTTTCATCGTCCATTTTGATTTTCACTTTTTAGCTCCGCCCTAGTGGTCGGAGCTCCACCAGCCCATCCTACCCGTACCGATACCCTCGCCGACTCATCGTCACCCTCCTTCCACGATCTGATCATCTCGAATTTGGCCACTAAGGCCAAGATCGAGCTGGGCTCCCTCCGCCGCCTTCGCCGGAGCCTTCATCCGCCCCCGCGTCGCTTCTTTCGTCCTTTTTGCGAATAACCCCCATTGGAGCACTCCTCCGAGCGAGCCCTTTCTTTTGCAGGTAAATAAGGAGCAGATACCCCCCTTGGCTGTGCTTTCACACCTTCGTCGGAGCTCCTCCAGGTTGCTCATCCCTCGTGGACGATCCGATCGTTGGATGCTTCATCGGAGGTTACCACCCGACGCGGACAGCCATGGCGAGCAGGACTCGCTTCCCCGATCATTCATCGTCCTACTGGATCTTCTTCGGCGAGCCGGGGAACCTCATCTGGGAGGAGTTCTTCCTCATCTATCGCCAGCCGTCGGATCTCCACGCTGTTCCAGATCGCATCCTCACCGTCCATCCTCCGCAGTGTCAAACTATCAGATCATGGTCTGACGGACACGCACCGCCCACGTTCGCCAATCACATCCACCGTTGGATTGTCCATGTGGCTGCACCAGGACCGCTCATCAGCATCCAACCACGCCTCGACATCTGGCACCTCACTTGCGCCATCACGCGCCTCAGCTGGGTAATTGCACCTGCACCCCTGCAGTTTCCTGTTGTTCTAGTTTAGTTTAAAAAATAAATATTAGCTCTTGGATATATTGCACTTAGGACCTTAATGTTTCTGTTATTTGCATTTTCGTCCCTGCTTGTGTGAGACACGTGCTTCGTCACATGATTTTTGGACAAATTGCATTGTATGGGCTCGTAGTTTCTATGTGTTAGGGAATGAAATTTACTTTCTGATATTTGCATTTGTGCCCCTGTGAATGGTTTTATTTGACATGTGCTGATTTATCTGGGCATTTTGCATTTTGTTCCCTGGGCTTTTAACACGTGTTGCTATAAAGCCCCTGAAACTTTGTTTTCTTACATATAGGTCCCTCCGTGCCTTGTACACATGCAGCGCGCGTGATTACTTGGACATTTTGCACGAGGGACCCTATACTTTCTGGATTGGTTATTGTTGAGCCCCTGAAAATACTTTTTCTTACATATAGGTCCCTGTGCACTGTGAGCCCTTGTTCTATTAAATAAAATAACAAATTAAATCCAAATTTCGTGAAATTTGGACACGTAGCTCCTGCAACTATGTAAAACTTTCACCAAAAATTTGGTAAATTTTTTAGACGTTTTAATATTTCTAAAAATTAAAAAACAGTAGTTTTTGCTTCTGTCCAATTTTGAAAATCATAAAAAATATATAAAAACTATTTTAAAAATTCTAAAAAAATGAGGTTGTGTTAGTTTTCGTGTGTTTTATTTTCTGTGCTATTTTATCTATTTTTGAATATATAAAAACCTTAAAAATTAAAAAAACACTTAAAAACTTATAAAAATCCTAAAAAATTATAGAAAAGCCAAAAAATAGAAACTCTTTTTTTGAATTTTATATGTTGTTTATATTTGTCATAAAAATTACCTCCGGGTTTTTACAGATCAATTTGCTATTTTAAATTGATCTTGCAAGCCTGGCTGGACAGCAGCTTACTGTTTTTACCCTTTTTTATTTTTAGAAAATTATATAAACATTAGAAAAATCTGAAAAATTTACCAAAAATAGTAAAGAACCTAAAAAACATAAAAATATTTTTGTTTGAATTTTTGGAGCATTTTAGAGTGTTTAAATAATTTGTTGAAGTTGCTTGTACTTGTCTTTTTCTTATTTTCCTTTATTATTAAAAATCCGAAAAAATATAAAAATAATTAAAAACCACCAAAAATACTTGTTTTGATGTTGTTTTGTTTTGAGACTACTTCGTAGGCTGTGAGGCCAACTCGTGCTCCCTGAGTCCGACCTTGGGTGCTATACCAGGCTAATCTCATAGCTAGGACCGCTATTGTTTATTTTATTGTTTTATATTTTTATCTGGTGGTCTGCTCTTAATTTTCTTGATCAAGCCAATTCTCGAGTGATTGAGGTCGCAACGATCTTAGTGGTATATTTACCTTAGTCATTCGGGATTTTTCGGCCACATCAGAAATGGCGTCGTTGCCGGGGAGCATTGCTTAGTAGTCGATTTTATTTTTTTTTTTGTTTTCTTTTGATTTTCGCGGTTTTCCGTGGCTTTTTCTTCATCTGCGGCTTTTTGTTTTCTTTTATTTTCATTTTCTTCTATTTTCTTTTATTTTGTTTTTGGTTGTTTTGAGTGTTTATTTTTATTCACATTTTTGTGCATATACCCTGTTCTAGTTATTTGCTTTGTTTATCTGGTCTGTGAAACTCTTCTTGTTTACTTGCGAGGGTCTGAGGACCGAGGCAACTCCTCTCGAGGAGCTGATGAGGTGGCTCCTTTCTACACGGAGCCGCAAGAGAGCGCGAGGAGACAGCAGGAGTGCGGGAGTAGCTAGCTTAGCGTAGTTTTCTTTTCAGCACATTTAAATTGTTGTAATAACACAGGGACTAGAGACAGGACTTGGACACTTAGACTCTTGGGGTCTGTTTTGCCGAGCACCAGTGTGCTGCGGGGACCCCACCGGACTTTCGCGGCTTTTTACGCGGTTTTTCTATCGTTTATTTACTACCTTGGTTTTCACGGATTTCAGCCCTAGCTTAGGATTTTTGCTTGATTACGCCGTAATTAGTAGGGTCCATACACCTAATAAACTTTCTTGTACCTATAGACCGTAATTTGGACCAAAATAAAAATTAATAAAAAAAGACTACTTGGTTACTTGAGGTGTCCCTCGCCGCTAGAGGTCGTATATAGCGCTGGCAGGACCCATTATGGCGAGCACCGATCGGCATCTGAGACCGGACACCGACCCCTCCTGTTTACCATTTAGCCATTGTTCTTTCGAGTAGAACTGCTTCTTTTAGGGTCGGTTTTCCGCTTGCATCGTATAGGTAGTTTCCTTTCTGTCTTCAAATTATGCACGGATCATATTGCATGTAGACTGCTGGAGTCAGGTACGCCTTCTATCCCGTGCATGCGATTTCCCGCGCATCGGCTTTTTCGACTTCTCCCCCCATTTTTGGACTTAAAATAACCAAGAGAACCGAAAAATTTGTTAGCGATTGTTTTATTTGAAAAATACATAAAAAATAAAAACTATAAAATTGGGACTGCTAAACATACTTGACCCTAAAAGACACTCACCTTAAAATTTTATCTTGGGGAGAGCAACCCCCTCATTATCTGGTTTGCACGTGTGAGAGAGTGACCCGCACCCTAGGATAGAGCCACATCTGAACCTCCTTCAGACTACTGCTTCTGGGCTAGTTGTTCTCCAGTGAGGATCGCTCCGGTCTCCGGTAAAGCGGACCGTGATATCCTTAACAGAGCGAGCCAATCGGATAGCCGGTAAATGGTCTGCAACTTGTACTGGCTGGGAAAGATCTAGTTCAGGATCGGGACAGTCTCCTGGGGGAATCGGATTCCCAACAGGTCACGTAACCGCTCTGCTATCTTGACTTGATCACCTAATAAAAACTTATAAGATAATTGACCGAACTCTTACGATCTTCAGCTCGCGTTGAGTAGGTGAATCTGGGGTTTGTTTTCTCATCATAGTTGTTTCCAGATCCCATCCGCCCGACTCGCCAGGTCAAGATGATGGGAAGGAGGTCCCTTAGGCAGCCTCTGGCTGCACCGCTTTTCAACACTCCCGTCCGTTCATCTAGGTTGGTTCGCGAGAGCCGAGACCCGCTCTTCCAACCTGAGTTTGATTCTACTCTGTTCCCCCTTGACCACCCTTCTACCAGTCCAGAGATACTAGTGCCAGATGCTATACAACAGACAGATGATTTATCGGCACCTGAGTTTGGGTCTTTTGCCTTTGTAGAGACCATGGCCGGCAGCAGTGACGACCGCACCGGAGGTCCCCGAGCCGAGTAGATATTCATCATGGACCAGGGTGCGATCAACTCCACTCTGATCGCCTCCCTCGAGATAGTGCAGCAGCAGTTGAGGGATCAGGGTGCATTCATGATTGAGATGAGGAGAGAGATGGAGCAGATGAGAGCCGACCGCGACCAGCACGAGCCCAGAGACGGACCGAGGAGACCCGACGATGCAGCCGCAGCAGCCGCAGTCGCAGCCGCAGCAGCAGCCACCGCGGCAGCTGCAGCCCCAGGCCAGCTGAGACTGATGCGGGAGTTGCACAACCCGGGTCGACTTTGAAGCACCGTTGGGTGGTACTACTAGCCATCGTGGGGGACATCAAGTTCCCCCCGAGCACCCTTCAGCTCCTCCCCCGATTCCATGGGCTCACCACTGAGGAGCCCCATCTACATCTACAGGAGTTTCTGATGATCTACAGCACCGTCCACGACCGTTAGGTGGACGAGGACACCATTGTCATGATTGCCTTCCCCTTTTCACTGGCAGATAGAGCAGCCACCTGGCTGAAGCATCTGGGGAAGTTCGTGTACACCTGGGAGCAGCTCCGCACCGAGTACTTGAATAAGTACTATCCACTCGGGCGGATGAACACAACGAGGGCCCTGATCAGCAACTTGTCCATGCTCCCCAATGAACAATTCCACGAGGCATGGGAGAGGTTTAGAGAGCTTACCGACAGATGCCCGCACCACGAGATCTCGAAGCCGAACTTAGTTCAGAGCTTCTTCTGCGGGCTGACACCAGAGCTACAGGGCCTGGTGAATGCTTCATGTGGCTGGTCCTACTTCGCCAAGGATGAGGATCAGGACTGGGCCATCTACGAGGAGATGGCCGAGAACTATACAGTGATGTCCCAGACCCGACTCTACACTCAGGGACGCCCCCAGCCACAGACGGTGCAGTACCAGAGGATTGCACGGGTTGACGCCGGTCCTTCCGCTTTGTCAGTGGCAGCCGCACAGGCCGAGTCCACAACTGTCGACATGGGCATTATCATCAAGAAGCTAGACCGGATGGAGATTATAGAGAAGAAGCAGTGCCAGGGCATATCGCAGATGGATCAGATGGCACAGACACTGAGGGACTTGAAGACACAGATCATGTGTCTCCAGGAGGCACAGACGGCTTTTCAGCCTCGTCTTCAGTCACGAGGAGATCCGAGTGGCAGCGGCAGCTCGTCCCAGCGCTCCAGCTCTAGCTAGCCTAGATAGGTCCACCTCGTACAGGCGGAGCCGTACTAGCAGCCGCAGCCTTACTACTAGTCACCACCATCACCGGACACTCAGATGGTGGTCTACTAGCCGGATCAGCCTCTGGCCGTACTCCCTCCACCCACCTACGAGCAGGAGCCGTTGATTGACGTCAACGGGATTTGGTACGACCGCCCCCATCCCGGTATCCAGTGAGACCATCCCAGATTCCGTTGGTCAGCCAGAGGTGCCAGTTACCAGTAGCAGCCTCCAGTTCAGGGTGGCCAGTATGGCCATCAGCGAGATCACCATCAGCCCCAGCTCCCAGTACACCAGCAGTAGCAGCAGGCATTCCAGCCCCACTACCAGCAGTATGGTCCTCGTCCCTATCAGTAGGAACAATCTTGGAGGCGAGAGCAGCCTCAGCAGTAGTATCATCCCCAGCAGTACCCCTCTCACCCGCACCTGCAACAACAGCCTCACTAACAGCGAGGCCACCCATCAGGTTCTCATGGGCCATCCTATGAGAACCATACCTTGGACGACCTAGCCTGCCTCATGACAGAGGAGCAGGCTACCTTCAGATGGGAGATGGACAAGTTCCGCCATGAGATGCGGGAGATAGTGAGAGGGAAGGCTTCCATACCTGCCCAGAGTGAGCCCAACCCGAACAACCTCCAGAGAAAGTCTGAGCAGGTAGATTTCACAGAGTATGCCACTCCGAGTGATTCTTTTGGTGATATGTCTGCCTATCTATTTGATACTGACTTTGTCACACTTAGGGGTGGTAGGATGCCAGCATGTGGCACCTCGTCTGAGCGACATCACCAGGCCAGTTCCAGAGCGCCAGGTGAGGAGGAGCGTGGTACTGATGCTGTGAGAGATGATGACGGTGGTGTTGATGCCACCATGGATGCTGATCCCACCGACATTACTGATGTCGTCGCTTCACCAGATGGAGGAGGTGGTACTGAAGCCACCATTGTTGCCGAGCCAGAGCGTAGTGCGGATGCTACGAATCGACATACCGGGGGTGGTGCTGAGGCCACCGTTTCTACTTCTGCTAGTCATGTAGTCTTTCCATCTGTTCATGTATCTCAGGACTTATCTGGAAATAATCTTCTGATCCACTTGTGGTACATGATGTATGTGTGGATTCTGTCGTGCTTGAGCAGCCTAGACCCTCTCCTAGTCCTTCATCTGAGAAGGACCTTGTACTCCCCTTCCCTAGAGCACTCCACCTGGGTAAGGGGCAGAAAAGAGAAAATACCAAAAAGAACCAACAGGTAGAGTTCATCCAGCAGATGATCGATAGATTCCATATCCAGCTGACTCTCCAGGAGGCCTTGGAGCACATCCATCTACTCCAGAGATCGCTTAGAGACAGGACCACAATTAGGAGGAACCATCAGTCAGAGATCCATGTGCTTACCCGGGCCACGTGTTTCACGATTCAGAACTGTCTGCCGACCAAGAGTCCAGATTCAGGAGCCCCATATGTCAGATGCCATATCCGTGAGCAGAGGTTCGACCGTACTCTATTAGACAGTGGTTCTTCGATCAACCTACTTCCAGCAGCCCTTCTCGACCGCTTCGAGTTGGGCACTCTATGACAGAGCAGGACAATCCTTCAATTTGTTGATTGATCTGTCAAGAGGCTGAAGGGGTTGCTGAGGGACGTTGTCGTCACGATTCAGGGCCTGCAATTCCCTGTGGACTTCGTTGTGTTGGACATGAAGATCCCTGAGTCCATGACCAATACCCCCATCATTCTAGGTCGCCCGTTCTTGGCCACAGCCAAGACAGTGACCGACCATGATAGCGGGGAGGTATACTTTCACGTCGAGGGTGAGAGTGTACAATAGAGACGGTCTAGGACATCAGAGCCAGAGATTCAGCTTGCTCAGAGCCGACTTCAGATTCAGAGCAAATGACAGAGTCGAGGCAAGACATCCACCAGGAATGCGATTTTGTGATCACAGATGACGAGGCAGTTTGGGCAGATCCAGCCGCACATGCCATCGTCTCACCTTCAGAGTTCGCTGATGCAAAGACGCCAACAGAGGAGAGCTTGGAGAGCGCATTCTTGGTCCACGATACTTTTCAGTCGGCAGATACGGTTCTTGATCACGAGACAGAGTTTTTCTGTGAGTCTGATACAGATCCCTCGGAGTCAGATGTTGATTGGGCAGAGTTTGATGATCTTCTACCATGTCTAACTTCCACTGAGCCTGCAAATATGGAGGAGGTTGATGCCATGCAGAGCAGAGACATTCCAGTAGAGCAGCCTTCTCCAGATACTGATTGTGAGTGAGAGTTTCCATTCTCCCATGCGGATTTGGCATCATTCACTCAGAGCTTTCAGAGGCCAGATCCACCAGCACCTACTTGTCCAAAGCTGAAGCCACTTCCTGCGTTGCTGAAGTATAGGTTCCTTGCGGGTGAGCATGAGATGTACCCAGTCATTATCTCCGCCGATTTGAAAGGAGAGCAAGAATCCCGTCTGATGGGGGTTCTTAAGGGGCCCGAATCTGAGAGAGGTTGTCATGAAGGAGATCTCAAATGGTGGAGCGCCGATTTTATCTACCCCATCTCTGACTCCAAGTGGGTCAGTCCGTTGCATGTGGTGCCCAAGAAGATGGGCATCACTACAGTTGTCAGCGAGTCTGGAGAGGAGATTGCTACCCAGGTACTCACTTCTTGGCGGGTCTGCGTGGATTACAGACGACTCAACCGGGCCACCAAGAATGATCATTTCCCCTGCCCTTTATTGATCAGATCATTGAGAGACTGGCAGGGAAGAGCCACTACTGCTTCTTGGATGGGTACTCCGGCTACAATCAGGTGGCCATCGTGCCCGAGGACCAGGACAAGACTACCTTCACCTATCCCTTCGGGACATATGCCTTCAGACGCATGCCATTTGGGTTATGCAACGCCCCTGCGACTTTCCATAGATGCATGCTGTCTATATTTTCGGACATGGTGGGGGAGTGCTTGGAGGTCTTCATGGATGATTTCTTGGTTTACGGCGATGGATTCGATTCCTATCTTGACTGCCTAGACAGAGTCCTTCAGCAATGCATTGAGGTTCACCTTGTGTTGTCTTGGGAGAAGAGTCACTTCATGGTGACTCAAGGGACGGTGCTTGGCCATATCATCTCCAACAGGGGAATGGAGGTTGATCCGACCAAGGTAGATGTCATTCAAAAACTCGCACCACCGTCTAACCTGCGGCAGTTACGGTATTTTCTGGGGCATGTCGGTTTCTACCGACGCTTCATTCATGATTTCAGTAGGATTGCCCGACCGTTGACTGATCTGCTGATGAAAGACACCGAGTTCCTTGTCGATGACAAGTGTCTATTGTCGTTTGAGACTATCAAGAGATGTGTTGGAGAGGCTCTTGTTCTCCAGCCGCTTGATTGGTCTTTCCCATTCAAGATCATGACGGATGCCTCCGATTTTGTCATAGGGGTTGTTGATAATCGAGATTTGGAGAGGGTCTAAAGTAGTCCACACAAGGCGGGACCACAATGTCGCTGAGCGTCACGAAACCTCAATTAATCAACAATTAACCCACAACAAGTAATTCAAGCAATGAAAGTAAATGTGCGGAGTTAAAATTTATTATAACTCTACAACAAAGATGTGTATAGGTGCAAGTATGTGTAGAGGACAAACACAGGGAGCAGACAGGATAGATCGGGGCAAAGTGCACAAGTATGTGAATGTGATCAATTGTCTATGTGTGCTATTTTTTTGTGGGTTTTTGATTTTTTTATTTAATTTTTAATTTTATATTTTTGTATTTTGATTTTCAATTTCCTGATTTTATATTTTCTTTTTATATTTAATATTTTTTTATATTTTCTTTTTTAATAAGTATGAATATATATACAATATAAGAGAGAGAGACTGAGATATTTATAAAAAATAAGTAAAAATAGTCAAAAATTAGGAAATAAAATGTTTTTGGTCTTTTTATAATTTTCTAATGTTTTTGTAATTTTTCCAGATTTTTCTTGATTTTGTTGGTATTTTTAAAGTCAAAAATACTAAAAACAGTGAATAAAATCAAGGTCTGAAACTAAAATGGAGAAATAAAATGGAAAACAGTAGCAAAAATTCTCCAAATTAATTTTCTATTAAAGATAATAAAACGAAAATTTAGAGACAAAAATTGTATTTTTAGGATTTTTATAGATTTTTTATTTTTTTTAGGAAGGTTTTTGGATTTTTCTAATTTTTGGGAGTTTTCTTTTGTATTTTTTAGTGATTTTTGGTCTAAAATTAAAACACACTAAAATATTCAAAATATTTTTTTTAGGATTTTTCTGGAGTGTTTTTATACTTTTTTTTGGATTTTATGATGTAAACAGTGCTGAAAATAGCAGTTTTTTATTTTTAATAAATTGTAAAATGTAATAAAAATGAAAAATAAAAATATGGCAAGATACTACCATGCAGCAGAGACTTAATGTGATTTGTGTGGATTTTTTAGAGTTTAAAAGGTGCATGCAAAAATTACTAGAAACATAAGGAAACTACATACAAGCAGAGGCATTTTTGTAATATAAGGAAAGTTCGAGGGCCCTGCGCAATAATTCCACAAAGAAATATAACTGAATAAAACTTTTCTGGACTAATATCAAATGCACAAAATGCCAGGGGTATTATGCAAAAACGCCCAGGTCACGCGCACTGTGCACGTGACCTGGCGGGGACCCACTGGCAATAAAGAGAAGTACGGGGGGGCTTTTAGTAAATATTACAAAAATCGTAAATAGCAGATGAAAGTTTATACGTCTAATAATAATTACAAAAAGGCTTGGGGTGTGATGGCAATATACCCAAGGCAGGGGGCGATCCGACGGCGTGGCAAAAGCCACTTAGACACATGTCAAGCTAACGCGCGCAGATGCCCCTTCGGTGCGGGTGGACCAGATTAAAATGCAGATGAAGATCGGACGACACTGATGTGCTTGATCCGACGCCACCTGCGCTCCCTGACGAACTCGGGCTAGATCAACGGCTCACGAGGAGCTCGGAAGAACACGATGAACTGTCCCCCTGGGCGAGTTTGATTCGAGTGCAGTTGTCCCCTCCGAACACCTGGAAGCTCGTTGATGGATCCAACTTGCTCCTGACGTGATTCCTCAACGGAGAAGCCCCGCAAAATGGCCAGGCGCCACCGAAGGAGGTCTGGCGACGCGCGGCACCTGGGCTTCCTCCCAACCTTCGAAAACCCTTGTAAACACGTGTTTTTCTAGTTGTTTCCTGCAGGGAAGATTTTAGCACAAAATGTGGAACTCTAGGGAGCTCCTGGAGGTGGATTGGATGTGGAGGATGCTAGGTGGAGTGCGACGGAGGGATGGAAAGTGGTGGCTCGCTGGCTTGAACTCCGACAATTGGTGAATGAAGAAATCGAAGCGCAACCAACACGGATAAAAAGAGCACAATAAATGTACAACCTATAGCATGAAAAAGACAAAGACAATCGAAAACAAAAACTACCTCGATTGGTTGAGAAACCAAGAGGAAGGGTACCTCACGGCCGCGTGGCCGGAGATGGGTTGGAAGCGCCTCCCGGCCGCCTAACCTCCTCTCTTGAGGGCTGGAGGACCTCCTGTCACGAGGTCCAGTCCTGAGCACACCAGAAGAGGAGGAAAAAATGGTCAAGAAGGGGTTCGAGGGCCAGTGGAAGGTTTGGGGGTGTTTTTGAAACAGTGGCCAAGTGGGCACCTAGAACGAGGAATATCAGGCGGATCTTGAATCCATTCCCCAAGGTGAGCTATAGGCGTGTAAGATCATTGAACGAGGCATAGAAGTGACGAATGGTGCATCACGAGATAGTGTAAGGCACGCCCTCGAAAAAAAGGTCAAACATGGCCAGAAACACAATTCTAACATGGCCCAGAGGGGGAGTCAGACAGTTGACCTACGGTCAATTGTCAGACTCACCTGGTTGGTCCTCGTGGACCAACTAGGAAAAACCTCTGAAAAAATATTTAAAAAAATCATTTTAAATTAGTAAATGATTTTATTAATTTTCGATTATGAAATTAAAATTATTTATTATTTTCTAAATTATTTTATTATGAATTTTATTTATTTTTTCGAGATTAATAATTACAAATTGCCTTTTATGCCTTTTATAGGTATAATATCTATATATTTTATTAATTGATTTTTATTTTGTGTATTTTAATTTCTTTTATTATGTTTATTATTTTATAAAATTATAAAATATCTTTATACACTTAATTATATTTTTATTTTATTTTTCTGAGTTATTTTGAATATTTTATAAAATAGAAAGAGTAATATTATAGGTATAAGTATAGGTAGTATACCTATGTATCCTATATACATGTATTTTTATTTTGAGTTTTATTTGGGTTTTTATTCTGATTTTAATATACATATATATTATAAATAATATTTATAAAGTTATAAAAATATAAAATTATAAAAATAATAAATAAATAATAAAATGAATATTTTAATCTGTACAATTATACAATGAGGGTCCAAAACTCAATTTTCAAACCGTAGCTCCACCAAATGCGAAACCACCGCCATTAAATAGCTAATTTTTTTCTATATACAACTAAAGGTGAGTTTGATGCATTTGGAGTTTTTATTTGTGAGATATGAGTCTGGGAAGTTGGGATTCTGGATTTCTATTCAGACCATAACAATTTATCTGTATAATATTTTTGAGTGAAATAAATTTTGCATTTTTCTTTATTTAATTATCTACAACTTTCATGTACAAAGTTTCTTTATTTGATGTATAAAAAGTGGAACCAAAAATAGGTCCCAAAAATGAATAAAGAAAGAATGAAATAGAAGGTATTTTTATTGTATTTTAGCTCTTATCTCCCCCTACTTTATTCCTTGTCGACCTATTCTTCAAGATGCCTAGGTCTCGGGGCTTCGGGTCATAAAATATTTACAATATTTTATTCTTTTTCTTTTCTTTTCTTTATTATATAATTTTGGCTTGAAAACCGCATTTTATACAATATTTACACACATATACATGAATGCTAAAATGCATGAATTAAGCCTATTTACACGCATTTACTAGGGTTTTTAAGGCCAAAATGATAGAATAAAGATGATGAAATGTAGATTCATCATCGCCCTATACTTGCCTTTGCTAGTCCCTAGCAAACACTTATGCAATAAGTGCAGAAAAGAAAAACAAAGAAAAGAAAAAGAAGAAATTGGATTTAGTTTAATGATCAAACTTGTCTTCACAAAATCAAAGTTTGGATCTTAAGTAGGACCTTTAGAATTTTAGTGTGGGCGGAACCTTAGTGAGAACCGAATTTGAAATCCAACAGTCCATGAGAATCCCAAAACTATGTTCAAGTCTCCTCAATAGCCAGGTCAGAAATACTTCAACTCATACGCAAACTCTTACGACTATGATTCTGACTCGTACAGTGTAAGTGGTTGTGGCTCTCCCCAATTAGAATGACAAAGAGACTGACTTCTACAACATGACTACCCAATGATTCCCCAATCCAATAACTCCTTCCTCGAGGAGTGGGGTATTTCTTCTAAGTTCAAGTGGCAACCAGCTCAAGAGGAGGAGGTGATGAGAAGAATGGACGGTAGCCAGTGTAGCTACCTATCCTAGGATGCAAGACCAGTGTAGTCAAGTCATCCAGCAGCAGACTCACATATTTGACTTTGGAACTCAAGCTTGCTTATTGACTTTACAACATATGTACATACTTTGCAGGCATTTTATTTTTGTACAGGCCTGTCTCTTCTTCTTTTTCTCTCTCTTTTTTTGAAATACTATTCACAGCAGCATTTACATAGGGGGTTTTTCCTCTTGAGCTAGTAGACTATCCCTCTTTTGAAGCTTTATTGCAACCTACACTCTCCTTTCTTTAGACTTCCTCATCACTGGACGGGTTGGGGTGCACTTCCCTCCCTAGAGGAGGACAAATGTTTCCACTTGTGTGCGTCTCATACCGGCAAATCCAATCCCCTCACCACTCCAACTGAGTTGAGCCTTGTGAAAGGTGCAGGTGTCCAAGTTAGGTCATTATCAACAAGAGTCGTGCGTGTGCTCCAAAATACTCTATTTAGGGAGTCAAGAATCCATTGAACCAAGTCTCGTAATCCTCAAAGAATTAAGTCAACTAGAACTGAAGTACCTCAAACCCAGTTCCTATAAGGTTCTTGTTAGTAGGTAGATTTTAAGGTCCAATCAAGCTCCAATCTCCAGATTTTACTTAGACTTGTTCAACTATCAAACTCAATCCGAAAAATGCTCATGCTATGCAAATGCTATGCAGAATGCAGAAAATATTTTTGTGATGCAATTTTCAAAGATATGAACTTTTTATGGATTTTTGAAAAGATGGTGCACATGCATTTTTTTGTATTTTTCAAAAGGTTTTTCAAATGTTTTAGATTTTAATTTTGCAAATGTTTTTGGGATTTTTGAAAACAAAAAGATTTTGGCTGAAAACTAGGTGAAAAATATTTACACGGGAGTGCTTCTTATATTTATAAGAAGTGAATTTTAAGAATTTACAGGGTAAGTGATTCATTTTATACATATATAGTGGATTTTGTTGTGATGTATATATTCCTCAAACTTATTTGACACAGGTTTTTCCAACAATTTTTTGAAAACTATAGTCCAAAATAATTTTTACAAATATTTTACAAACATGTACACACATTTGAAAATCATTTGAAAAGGCTTTCAGAACAGTATATATAGTTTTCTCAAAACATTTTTGCAACCATTTTTCAAACCATTTGCAAATCATTTTTCAAACATTTTGTTTCACACAAAGAAAATAATTTTTTACAAACCACACATTTTTACAAAGGTTGAAAGCATGTAACAAAATATTTTCAAAATAGTTTTCAATAAATGTTCACAAATATTTTCAAACTATTTTTCAAACAATTTGCAAAAAAAACATTTTCACATGATTTATTAATCAGTAAATACAAAAAGAATTTGAGGATTAATCAACATCTTTTTATTAGGGATTTTAATGAATTTTAAAGAATTATTAGCCATATTATTAGAAAACGACGAAAGTACGAGTTATGGATAAAGTATATACGTAGTATATACGACCCCCCTATACTTAGCTTGAGCTATGTCCTCATAGATCAGAGAGAAAAGAGAAGACATGACTCGTACTAAGTATAGACAAGTATAAAGAATAAATAAATGGATGAACAAATGAATGAGAAGTCGACCGTCCCCCCTATACTTAGGATCAAATAATCCTAAGTATAGCAGACGGTACACAAAGCAGGTAGGGTCAAGGGTGGGAATGAACAGATCGTACTCAGATTGTCTCCCCCTATACTTAGGGTAAGATATCCCTAAGTATAGACAAGAAGAGGAGACAATGGAGAGGATCAAGAATAGAAGAAACTCGGGTTGCACACCCCCCTATACTTAGGACAAAGTACGTCCTACGTATAGAAGACTGTCTACAAGGGGCGATACCTTTTTGATAGATAAAGAACATAGAAGAGGAAAAGAAGAAAATAAGAAAATAAGAAAAGAGATGAAGAGATCATGGGGATGTACACACCACTCCCCCTATACATAGGGTAAAAGAAGCCCTAAGTATATGCAAGAACAGGAGTGATGAAACAGAACGAAGAATGAACACTCGGCTCGTCCACCCCCCTATACTTAGGACAAAGTACGTCCTAAGCAAGGAAAACACGAGAATGGGTGGATGGCGAAACGGAAGATGGGCAGAGATGAAACAAATGAATATACAACAGATATGGATGTACACATGGTCAAGAAGGTAGAAAGCGAACCTTCTTGCGAGACCGCTGAGGAATGGATCTGGTGTGGTGCAGGTCGACATCGGGGTCCATAGTGGACGGAAGTCGATCAGGAACGACAGAGTATATGTTCTCGGTGGTCCTATGGTGTGAAGGCACAAATATGTGAGTGAAAGAAGTGTGGTCAGGTCTGGCTTTGGGGGTCTTGCTGATATCAAAGTGGAACGGGATGAACTCATCATCATCGGAAGTAGTATACTCAGAGTCATCCTGCGAGGTGTCATCCAGATCAAAACCAAAAGGAGCGAACTCATCAGTGGAAGTAGTCGAACTCTGTTCGTCCTCTATAATCTCAACTGGATCATCTTTCTCATCAAAAGGCTCGAATTCACGGATAAAAGCAATCAAATCAAATTCGATCTTAATCTCATCAGTATCTACGTGGACAGAAGCGGACTCATCAGTGAAAGAAGTCGAAACATGTCCGTCATGTCTAGTCTCTACATCTGCCCTCCGCTCAATGGTATCAATCATGTAAATCCTGCGTATGTCATCAACACAACTCCAAGTCCCAGAAGAAGGAACTACAAGGTCCATGCTTTCCAAGTCTTCCTCAACAGGGAGGAATTCTCGGGTTTCAGTGGAATACAATAAGCAGCAAAATTCTCTGATAGTATCATCAAGGTCATGGTCCTCGAGGTCAGCCAAGATAGGTGAAGTCACATCAGGTGCAGGTCGTTGGTCGACAGTGGGTGCGGTGATCAATGCTTCGCTCTCGTCAGCAGGATGAAATCGAATCTCTCCTGATCCGTAATCAATAACGACCCTCGTAGAGGCGAGGAATGATCGTCCCAGGATGATTGGAGAGTGCTCCCCAGTAGAGGTCTCCATGGGCAATACGACAAAATCAACGGTGTAGCTCATGCCCTGAATCGAGATGACGGCGTTTTCTAAGATACACTTCGGCCTCTTTATTGATCCATCAGCAAACTGAATGATCATCCTGGTTATCTTGAGTGGCCCTAGGTGAAGAGACTGTACCAACGAGAAGGGTATGATGCTAATCGAAGTACCACCGTCTAGGAGAGTGTGATCACATGTGTGGTCAGAGATGGTGCAACTAATGAAAGGTGTGGCAGTATTCTTCTTCCTAGGAATGGGACGGTGTGTGATGGCGTGGGCAGTGGCCATGGTCAAGATATGACACTCAGATCTGCTCCTCCGCTTTCTCTTCTTGGGAAGAGGAGCAGATAAATCAGTCATGGACTGCTGAAGTGGGGCACGGATAATCTCATGAATAGTAGCCACCACTTCAGGTTCAGTCAACATTTTTTTTTAATTTTTGGACCTCCTCCATACAAGGGAGGAAGTCGGAGTTAGCATATACACGAGGCATGCTAAGAGCAGTCTGTACAGCGGCATCCTCGGGGTCAAAGGTGGGATAGGGTGTGAAAGGCTGTGCGGGCAAATAGTATGGCACTTGGACGCTCTCCTCACAGTATGACTCGACCAAAGGTCTCCCGAACTCTTTTTGTATTTTCAAAATTTTCTCATTTTTTTGTATTTTGGGCGATTGCAAGCTCTCATGGTCCTCCTCAAATTTATCCATATCCTTAAAGAATGGAGCGACATTCTGGTTCTTAATTAAACTAGTAAGATCAGTGATCCTCGAATTCATATGCTCCATCATCTGATTCAAGGTCTCAAGTGTGGATATCATGAAAGGTGACTCCAAAATCTCAGGATCGGGTGAGTCGAATGTAGGAGATGGGTGTGGACAAAAATCACATTCCAGATCAAGATACTCAAGGAAGAGCGGGTTGTCGAAATGTGTAGGAGATGGTGGTGGAAATGATTGGTGAAGGTCAAATTCCGAGTCCTGAAATAGTGGGTTGGTTGGATATGTACAAAAATCAGGAGCAAAGTCCTCCTGGAAAAAGTGAGGTGGATCAGCTGGAGCGAACGAGGGGTCCGCAAAGTCCGGACAAAATATACTCCAGTCGGCCAACTCGAAACAATAGGAAAATATGATAATCGGGAGAGCATGGCGGTCAAGTCAAGAGAGTGGAGAAGAAGGCGCAAATGTGCAGAAGCGATCTAGGACACACAAAAAAAATCACAAATAGAAATGAAAATAATACAAACCCTCAATTCACCTACTCAACTCGGTAGAGACTGAAAAATCGGTCTTTTTATCTTGTCTGTTTTAGAGTTAGGTGAGAAGTCAAAAATTTCACACACACTTAGGGGGCTGAAATGGGATTTGGGCACTAACCTTAGTGTGTGCGCGAGCAATGTAAAATGAAAACAATGAGGGGATTACTCGCCCCAAGAGAATTTTTCTTTTTGGCGGATTTTAAGGTCGAGTAAAGTTAGCAGTCCCAATTTTATTGATTATCACTTTTTTGGATTTTAATGAGAATGCACGCGCCTAACGAGGAGTCAATTTCACTTAGCACCTAGGTTGGCAAAATCAGAGGTAGAGAGACAGAAAAAGCAATGTAAGCGACAAATCAATGATGTATGCTAAAGAGAAATGCTCACCTTGCCTCCAGCACTCTACATGCAAAGATGCTCAGCAGAATTGAAACCTATCTATATACAAATGCAAAAGCCGATGAAATCGCCCTAAGTTTCAGAAATTGCTATTATCGTGAAGAACCACAAGCTAACCACCAATCCACAACCCTAGAGTCCGGTCTAGGCTCACCCCTCCTCCTCTCGAAAAATCGAGTTCAGGAGAAGTGCTTGGCAGGGAGAGTTCATGGCACAACGGATCGAAGACAGTGAATCAACTGTTTAGATTTGACTAAGTCCAAATGATACTAGAGGCACATGCAAAGGTATTAGGTGTTTGGCCTTAATCTATCGCACGCAACTCCTAAAGCTAGGGGCTCAATCACACAAAATAAATAAAATCAAAACCGAGAAAACAAAATAAAAAATGCAAAAAAATGCGAAAAAGCCGCGACGAGCCCTCAAGTGGACAATCACTTGGAAATTAGGCTCGAAAGTCAATGTCCGGGGGTACCTGTATTATTACAATAATATAGTCTCTCTCTCACTAAAATTACACAAATCAATACAAGAAAAGAAAATGCAACTAAAGTAGAGCACGATCTTCAAAATTTCTCTTCTCGTCTCCTCGGTGCTAGGCTGGCTAGATCCGGCTTCACGTGGGTGCGTCGACGCCTCAGGTGAAGCGCCTCCCTCGGTCCGCGGTACCTCGCACAAAGTCAACAAGAGTGGGGGTTAGACAGCTCAACAATATATATCAAATATAAGGAAAATAAACAAGCAAAGATAAAAACCGCAAAAATAGACAAACAAGCACAATCACAAGCAAGAACCCGAACTACGCGTTGTTGCTCCCCGACAACGGCGCCATTTGATAATCGAGATTTGGTGAGGGTCTAAAGTAGTCCACACAAGCGGGACCACAATGTCGCTGAGCGACCGCTCACAAAACCTCAATTAATCAACAATTTACCCACAACAAGTAATTCAAGCAATGAAAGTAAATGTGCGGAGTTAAAATTTATTATAACTCTACAACAAAGATGTGTATAGGTGCAAGTATGTGTAGAGGTCGAACACAGGGAGCATATAGGATAGATCGGGGCAAAGTGCACAAGTATGTGAATGTGATCAATTGTCTATGTGTGCTATTTTTTTGTGGGTTTCTGATTTTATATTTTTTTATTTAATTTTTATTTTTATATTTTTGTATTTTGATTTTTAATTTACTGATTTTATATTTTCTTTTTATATTTTATATTTTATATTTTCTTTTTCAATAAGTAGGAATATATATACAATATAAGAGAGAGAATGAGATATTTATAAAAAATAAGTAAAAATAGTCAAAAAAATAGGAAATAAAATGTTTTTGGTATTTTTATATTTTTCTAATGTTTTTGTGATTTTTCTAGATTTTTTTTATTTTTTTGGTATTTTTAAAGTCAAAAATACTAAAAACATTGAATAAAATCAAGGTCTGAAACTAAAATGGAGAAATAAAATGGAAAATAGTAGCAAAAATTCTCCAAATTAATTTTCTATTAAAGATAATAAAACAAAAAAATTAGAGACAAAAATTGTATTTTTAGGATTTTTGTAGAATTTTTAATATTTTTAGGAAGGTTTTTGGAGTTTTCTAATTTTTAGGAGTTTTCTTTTGTATTTTTTAGTGATTTTTGGCCTAAAATTAAAACACACAAAATATGAAAAATATATTTTTTGGGATTTTTCTGGAGTGTTTTTATATTTTTATGGATTTTATGATGTAAACAGTGCTGAAAATGGCAATTTTTTATTTTTAAAAAATATTAAAATGCAATAAAAATGAAAAATAAAAATTTGGCGAGATACTACCATGCAGTAGAGACCTAGTGTGATTTTTGTGGATTTTTTAGAGTTTAATAGATGCATGCAAAAATTACTAGAAACATAAGGAAACTACATACATGCAGGGGCATTTTCATAATATAAGGGAAGTTCGAGGGCCCCTACGCAATAATTCCACAAAGTAATATAACTGAATAAAACTTTTCTGGACTAATATCAAATACACAAAACGCCAGGGTATTGTGCAAAAACGCCCTGGTCACACGCACTGTGCACGTGACCTGGCGGGGACCCACTGGCAATAAAGAGAAGTACGGGGGGCTTTTAGTAAATATTACAAAAATCTTAAACTGCAGATGAAAGTTTATGCGTCTAATAATAATTACAAAAAGGCTTGGGGTGTGATGGAAATATACCCAAGGCAGTGGGCGATCCGACGGCGTGGCAAAAGCCACTTAAACACGTGTCAAGCTAACACGCGCAGATGCCCCTTCGGTGCGGGTGGCCCAGATTAAAACGCAGATGAAGATCGGACGACACTGGTGTGCTTGATCCGACGCCACCTGCTCTCCCTGACAAACTCGGGCTAGATCAACGGCTCACGAGGAGCTCGGAAGAACACGATGAACTGCCCCCTTGGGGGAGTTTGATTTGAGTGCAGCTGTCCCCTCCGAACACCTGGAAGCTCACCGATGGTTCCCACTTGCTCCCGACGTGATTACTCAACGGAGAAGCCCCGCAAAATGGCCAGGCACCATCGGAGGAGGTCCGGCGACGTGTGGCACCTGGGCTTCCTCCCAACCTTCAAAAACCCCTGGAAACACATGTTTTCTAGTTTTTTCCTGCAGGGAAGATGTTAGCACAAAATGCAGAACTCTAGGGAGCTCCTCGAGGTGGATTGGATGTGGGGGATGCTAGGTGGAGTGCGACGGGATGGAAAATGGTGGCTCGCCGGCGTGAACTCCGGCGATGGGTGAATGAAGAAATCGAAGCGCAACCAACACGGATAAAAAGAGCACAATAAACGTACAACCTATTGCATGAAAAAGACAAAGACAAACGAAAAGAAAAACTACCTCGATTGGTTAAGAAACCAAGAGGAAAGGCACCTCACGGCCGCGTGGCCAGAGATGGGTTGGAAGCGCCTCCCGGCCGCCTAACCTCCTCTCTTGAGGGCTGGAGGACCTCCTGTCACGAGGTCCAGTCCTGAGCACGCCAGAAGAGGAGGAAAAAATGGTCAAGAAGGGGTTCGAGGGCCAATGGAAGGTTTGGGGGTGTTTTTGAAATAGTGGCCGAGTGGGCTCCTAGAACGAGGAATATCGGGCGGATCTTGAATCCATTCCCCAAGTTGAGCTATAGGCATGTAAGATCATTGAACGAGGCACAAAAGTGACGAAGGGTGCATCACGAGATAGTGTAAGGCGTGCCCTCAAAAAAAGGTCAAACAAGGCCAGAAACGCATTTCTGACATGGCCCAGAGGGGGAGTCAGAGAGTTGACCTGCGGTCAACTGTCAGACTCACCTGCTTGGTCCACGTGGACCAACCAGGAAAAACCTCTGAAAAATATTTAAAAAATCATTTTAAATTAGTTAATGATTTTATTAATTTTCGATTATTAAATAAAAAATATTTATTTTTTTCAAATTTTTTTATTATGAATATTATTTATTTTTTCAAGATTAATATATACAAATTGCCTTTTATGCCCTTTATAGATATAATATCTATATATTTTATTAATTGATTTTTATTTTGTATATTTTAATTTCTTTAATTATGTTTATTATTTTATAAAATTATAAAATATCTTTATACATTTAATTATATTTTTATTTTATTTTTTCTGAGTTATTTTGAATATTTAATAAAATAGAAAGAGTAATATTATAGGTATAAGTATAGGTAGTATACCTATGTATCATATATACATGTATTTTTATTTTGAGTTTTATTTGGGTTTTTATTCTGATTTTAATATATGTATCATGCTTCCTTGATTTTTTAGCATTTGAACCTTCGGCTAAAATTGAAGTGTCTTTGCACATCAAATATGGATGGAATTTCAAATGCACATTGATATATGAAATTAAATTTAAATGAAACTTTAATATATTATAAATGCAATATACATATAACATTTGTTTAGTTTTTTAGTTGATCGTTATTGTTAAAATTGTTGTATGTGAGAACACAAATACTGACAAAATATTGTAACTATGTTAGCATAGAAAATTTTAAAATTAATATTTTTATCATAAAATATGTATCACAGTTTTCGAGTTTTTCTAATTGAAATTTCAATTAAAATTAGAGTATGTTAGAACACTGAAAATATTTGCACGTGAAGATTAATGAGATCTCATATGAATTTTAATACACTGAAAACTAAATTAAGAAAAACTTTGTTATTTTTGTCATTTATCTATCATTCCTCTAAAAAAATATATCTATCTGTTTTCTTGATTCTTTTAGTTTTTAAACATGTAGTTAAAATTGATATATGTTAGCACATCAAATATGAGAAAAATGTCATATGTATATTAACATAAAAAATTAATTTTAAATGAATTTTTTTATAAATTTATGTCCATTTACGTAAAATTTTCTTGCTATTTTTTCTCAAAATCAATGCATGTTAACACACAAATATCGACAAATGCACATAAATTTATTTTAAAATTCAAAATTCCATTGTTCTTATCATAAATTATATGTCATATTTAGTGAGTTATTTTGGAACTAAAGTTTCAGTTAAAATTAGGGTATGCTAAATTATAAATATGGAGAAAATCTTATATATATATATATATTAACGAGTTGAAGAATTTCTTATAATTAGTATATATTAGCACAAAAATCTCATATGAATTTTAATACTCGAAAACTAATTTTAAAATAAAACGTTTTTATATTTGTCATTATATATGCCATTCCTCTCAAAATGTTTTGTTTGTTACGCTTTCTTTATTTTGTCAGTATTGGAAACTTTAGTTAAATTTGATGTATGTTATCATATTAAACCTAGACAAAATATCATATGAACATTAATACGAATATGTTATTTTAATGAAACATTATATATATACACTATATTCCCGAGTTTTGTAGGACTTCATTTTTTTTCTCAAAGTCAGTATATGTAAGCACACAAAAACTAACGAAATCACATATTTATGTTAGGACAAAAAATTATTTTAAAATTAATATTTTATCATAATATATATCATATTTTTCTGAGTTTTTTTGGAATCGAACTTTCAGTTAAAACTAGAATCAGTAAGAACATAGATATGGAAGAATTCTTGTATATATTAACGAGTTGGACAATTTCTCACCATTTGTTTGTATTAGCACAAAAAGTTTAATGAAGTCTAAAATGAGTTTAATACACAGAAAACTAAATTCAAAATAAAACTTTATTATTTTATTATAATAAATCTAGTATTCCTCCCAAAAAAATATGTTTATCATGTTTCCTTGATTCTTTTAGTAGTTGAACCTTTAGTTAAAATGGATGTGTACTAATACATCAAATATGGACATGATCTCATATGTATATTAGTACAAAAAATATTTTTAAAACAGAAGTGCGTTATCAATCTTTATAAAAATCATGGATTATACTTTAAGACAAAACACATTGACATAAGACATCACTTTCTAAGAGATTTGTTCTAAAAGGAGAAATTTCTTTTATTTGAGGCAAAAGTTGTAAGAAAACTCTTTTAGCCAAAAAGGGGAGAAGGAAAAGGAGGAGTACGAACCCTTTAAGATAAGGGAAGAAGTTTACTGTGTAAAAACCTTTTTTAATAATAACAAAAAGGGGAGAGATAAGATTAAAATCAAAAATATTAAAGGGAAAATGAGTAAAGAGGAGAGAGATTAAAATTAAAAAATTAAGGGGGAGATAATTCTTGAAATAGTAAAGATTGAAGGCGATTAAATTTAAAAAACAAGCTAAAAGCATTGAAAAAGAAACATAAGTTTTGTCATTAACAAAAAGTGAGAGATTTTTTGTGACTTAGATTTTTCTAATGACCTTGAGTATATTTGTTTTGTAGCTTGATTAGCTTTTCATACAGAAGATTTGATAAAAAATGTAGAAAAGCTATGAACCCGAGAAAAAGCCTAAAGAAACTCTAAAAGACTCAGCTTGAAGGCTGCACTCAAGGCTCATAAAAATATTATATAGAAACTGCAAGAAAGATTCAAGTCCTAAAGCTCAAGTGAATTAAAGAATTTGGAGGTCAAGGATAAGAAAAGAATTCTAATGTGATGTATTATAGTTTTTTATTTTATGCTGAAAAAAATCTTAAAGTTTTTTTTCATATTCTTGATCATCAAATAAAACTATGCCATATCATTAATATCTCAAAATTGATTTTAGGACATATGATCAATTATCTTAATTTTCTTATCGACCACCTTTTGATTTTGATCGCTCAATTATCTATTTTTGATTTTCTAACTTGATCGACCACATGTTATCCATGATTGAAACCCTGATTGACTATCCTTTTAATCATGATCGACAAAGTTTCAACTTACAGGACATGAAATTGATTAATCTCCTTGTATGATTGATCGATCACCCATGACCAATTATTCATGTCACCAGATGATCGACAATTTCATGAATTTTGGAAATCAGAATGTTTGGACTTTTTTTCCATACCAGTGGCTCTTTTGAGGGCAACTCTATATAAAGGACAATATGGATCATGTTTGAGATACACAACCAATGAGAAATATTCTCTACTCTCAATAGAAAAGAAAGAGTGCTATTCTTGTGTGATATACGAGTTCTTTTTGTGTTACTGTGCTCTCCAGCTCTATTCAATCTAAAGTTGTCTAGCTAATGAAGTTTTTTGTGCTCTATGTGCTCTATTATGATCATCATTATCGAACAGATTCTATAATGAAAGTTTGTAAGCTTGTGAATTCAAGTTTTTTTACATAGCTATTATATGTTCAATATTTTGGTATCAGTATCCGAGTTGTGGATTCCTTTCTCTGTGAGAAATAAAATCTTCCTATGAAAAATGTTCGAGGAAGGGTACACATTGTATGAGAGGTTGTACTACCCTTGGTTTAAAATAGCACTGTAATAGTGGAAATATGCTTCACAGAGATAAGGAAGGGGAAATCCTAGAACGAGGTTCTAGGTCATGGTTTTCACCTGGTTGGGTTTCCACGCAAAAATCATTATGCACTTTGTGGTTTGATATTCTTCTATCGATGTGGTTTGTGTATATCTGTAATTATTTTTATAATTGTATATTGCACCATCCCTCGCAATATTGACGAGATCTCGTACGTATCTCTGTATATCAAAAATTATTTTAGAATAAGCACTTTATATTTTTATCATAAAATATTTGTTATATTTTTCAGATTATTTGGAATACAATTCCAGTTAAATTTAAAGTATGTTAGAACATGAATATGGAAAAACATCTCGTATATATTAATGAGTTGGACAATTTCTCTTAATTAATGTATATTAACATACAATGATTAACGAAACATCATATGAATGTTAATAAAAAAACTAATTTTAAAATCAAACTTTGTTATTTTTATTATAATATGTTTATCATTCCTATAAAAAAATCATATCTATCTTCCTTTCTTGTTTTTTATTTGAACCCTTAAATAAAATTAATAAGTGCTAATAAATCAGAAGTGTTAGTAAATCAGATACATACAAAATCTCACTCTGTACCATTAAAAATAATTTCATAAGGAAAGTTATTATATTTTTTATGCGATATATTTACTATTTTCTTGAGTTCTTTACCGGTTGATATTTTTCTTGTAATTGGAGTATGGTAGCACATAAATACTAATGAAATCTCTTATGTATGTTAACACATAAAAATTTATTTTAAAATTACAATTTTATTATTGTTCTCATACAATATATATCATACTATTTGAGTGAGTTGTTGAATTAAACTTCCAATCAAAATTAGAGTATGTTTAAACACAAATAAGGGAAAATGTCATAATATTAACAGGTTGAACAATCACTTATAATTGGTGTTTGTTAGCACATAAAGATTAACGAGTCTCATATGTCTGTTGTACATAAAAAACAAATTTAAAAATATAATATGTCTACCATTCTTTTCAGAAAAATATATCCATCACACTTTTTGATTTTTTTTAGTTTGCTTTTTTGTTGAAATTGATGTAAGTTAGCACATAAAATATGGAAGAAATCTCATGTGTAAGTACAAACAAAAAATGAATTTTAAATGGAAATTTATTAAAGTTTTAGTACAATATATATATATATATTGCCTTTTTTTCTCAAAATCGGTTTATGTTAACTGATGAATCTCTGATTCTCACTCTTTATTCTTTTATTTTAGCTATATATCTTGACAAAGCATCATGTAAATAGGTGTAAATACAAGAAGTTAGCATTCATTATGCATACGTTAACTTTGTATATTTAGCATGTATTCGTGCAAAAATAAAAAATAAAGGGAAAGATAAAGGAAGGAGGTATTTAGAATAAATATAGAGTGACCCTACCCCCAAGAGAAGGTCAAGCATTGACCTGATCGCCAAGTAAAAATAAGTAGAAAGAGATAGGGCCTACTTTATATGCTATATATTACTTGTATTTATAAATAATTATTTTTGACAAAATCAAAATAAAATGTTATTCTTACCTCCTTGCATATAGTCCTAAAAATAAAACAAAAATTAGACAAATAAAAGAAAATAAAAATAAAATCATCTCTCACTTATACAAAATACATGTATATATGCATCTCTCCTTATTTTTAGATACTTGTAAATAAATAATAAAAATAAAGCAAAAATTATTTTATACTCCAGAAATTATGTTATAAATAAATAAAATATAAAAATTGGGGTTTTTGAATAAAAAACAATAAATAAAAATAATTGTACAAAATACATAAGTATATTTTATCTATTTATAATACATTATATAATATAAAGATTTTTATTTTTCATAAAATTAAATAAAAATCACAAAAAAATAGTTTGAAAAAAATAAATATTTTTATTTTATACACTTTTTTTATTTTAAAGCCATTTACTATTTTTATTGATTTTGTAAATATTTTGTAAATCCTAATTTTTGATTGGTCGGATGGGATTATTGACCTTCGGTCAACGGTTCCTCCGTACCGAGTCAGACCCGGATATAGTCCGTCGAAGTTCCTTCTCGAAATTTTTCAGCCCGGCTCCATATTCCTTTGGCCTCGATTCTTGGATCCACGATTCCTCAGACCTCCGTCATCCTCGTGGATTCCTTGGATGATCTGAATCGCTCTCGGGTCTCGTGATATTCATTGATCCTTCTAGACCCTCGAGCCGCCTATAAAGCATCTCATCCAGCTCCAGAGAGCCCTAGATCGTTCCTCGCCTCTTCTTCCATCCATAAAGACCTCAGGTGGAGTGATAGCTACCGGAGGCACCCCTCGGATTGGAGTTTGGTGGTCAGGAGATGTAGCTTGGCTACGTAGCTGGCGAGCATCGCCGTGTTCAGCCTCCCCGCCTTCCGCAACGTGGTCGAGGCCATTACCTCATCAGCCATCTTCGCCTGGCTCTCAGGAACGCGTTCTCACCTCCAGGTACTCTTCAATTCCCATCCTTTTCCTTGTCCGTTTCGTTCTTTCCATTTCACGCCGTCACACCTTTCTCCTCTCTGCTCAGGTCGTCGGAGCCTCATCTCATCGTCATACCCTTATCGATCGAACCCTCCACGCACACTCACCCTTCCTCTGCAACTTGTTCACCCTATATCTCAACCATCGGGTTGATATTAGGCTTGATCTCCCCCCTAACGTTCGTCAGAGATCTCCAATCTGCCTCAACACTGCTTCTTTCATTTCCAGCTCCAATAAACCAGACCGAAGCCTCACCTCGAGCCCCATCCTTCTTTTGTAGGTACCCACTCGCAACATGACCCTCTGATGGACCTCTAGCTGAGCGGCGGAGCAGCTCCAGGTGGAGCTCCCTTGTCCCATCCATCCGACCATCATCCAGTTGATTAGCCTCCGACATTAGATGCAGAGCACCCCTCTGGAGGTGCAGGACCATTTGGGGGCTCGATCAGCCCAATGGATTTGCCTCCATCCTCGATCGAAGTTCACCTCACACATGTTTATCCACCATCATCAGCCACCATCGGATGAGGAACAAAGCGCCAGATTGGATCTGAGCCGTTCGTTGCAGCAGACCTTGGGACCGTTGATCTGGGGCACTTTGACACATCTACACCCCACATCGCTGACATTCCCTGAGCGTCTTCTCTGACATAGCAGGCAATCTAGCCCACATGTTCCTGCGTAGTACATAGCCCACTACATGTGCCCACGCCCTCCTCACGCGCCTCGGGGGTATATTGCATTATTTCCCTTCCTTTTTCATGCTTTATTATCTAGTCCCAGAAAATAAGTTGTAGTTTAAATATTTGCATAAGGACCCTTGAACTTTTTAGTATTTGCATTTTAGTCCCTCTTTAGATGTAGTACGCGGCTTGATACGTGATATTTTGGGTTATTTGCATCTTATATCCCTGAGATTTATGAATATTATGCTTTTAGTGAAAACATTTTGAGAATTACATTTATAACCCTCTGAGCATGTGTCATGTGTTTCGCGCATGTCGATCTGGAAGTTTTGCAATCTTAGCTCTCGGTTTTTATTGTGTTACTGATTGGCTTGTAACTTTTCAATAATTGCAAGTAGATCCCTATGAGCTGTGTATGTTATTTTCAATCAAATAATTATTAAAACAACCCCAAAATTCCATAAAAATTACAATTAGCTCCTGCTAACATGTAATATTTTTGGTAATTTTTGTGACTCTATTTAATTTTATTTATTAGTTTCTAAAAATCAAAAACCTTAAAAAGTGTCATGTATACTTTCTAAAATACCAAAAAATATAAAAATTGTCTGAAAATTCTATAAAAAATTGTGTGTGTTTGTCTTTGTGTGTTTTTACTTAAGTACCATTTTTTGTTTTATTATCTTTTATAAAATCTCGAAAAATCTCAAAAGACTAAAATGTCATAAAAATCATATAAAAATCTAAAAAAAATAAAAAAATTGATATTTCAATTGATGTAGTTAGATCTTTTAATTTACTTTATCATAAAAACCGCAACCAGAACATTTGGGTAATTTAAGCATTTTAAGTTTGCCTTTTAGTCAGGGTTATACCTTGTTGTCTTGTTTCGTGATTGTTTCAGTTTCAGAAATCTTATAAAAATCAGAAAAATATCATAAAATCACCAAAAACATCTGCATATTGAAAAATATAAAATTATTTTAATTCTAATTTTGGAGTATTTTGAGTCTTAATAAAAAATCTTAGAACTTGTTTAGCTTTATTCTCCTTATTTGTTTTCTAATTAAAACAAAATATAAAAATTTAAAAGAATAAAACAACAAAAATGTGCCTTTTATTTCTGATTACCGACTACTTCGTACATTTATATGCTCTTTGTGTTCGACCCTGGTCACTATACCATGTTAAATAAATAGGGGAGACCGCTACAATGATTTTTGTGCTTGATCGTGCTCTTGATTTTTGTTTATTGAGTGAGCCTTGTGATTCGGGTCGCAACAACCCTTAGATTTTACTTAATCCTAGTTGGCTTGGCTTGTCATCATAATGGAGCCATTATCAGGGAACATGACTTAGTAATCGCTTTTTAGTTTTCTTTTTATTCTAATTTTATTAATTTCACATCTATCTGTTATAATTGTTTTTCTAGCACTCCTCTTCTTGGCTTTTTCTACGAGAGGCCGCTAGAGGACTCTACAGCTTTCGGTTGGAGTAACCGCACCCGAGGAGGAGCAGGAGGATAGGGGGAAATTAGTTATATAGGACAGAGTAGCCTTTTCTTTCAGCAGACTGTTTCTTATTGTAATAATACAGGACCTCAGACTTTCTGGACTTGGCTTATATTAGGGTCTATTTCGCCAAGCATCGGTGTGCTCGGGGGACCTCACCGTGGTTTTTTGTCGATTTTTATTCCCTTCACTTTTTACTTTCTTTGACTCTCGAATAATTTGACCCCTATATTTAGAAACTTCTTTGATTGTGACGTAAGTGATTAAGGCCCAATATTTAATTTTTTGCTTACACCTATAGTTCGTAATTGGACCTACTTAATAAACTATTAATAAAAAGTTAACTTGGTTTCTTAAGAGGTCATGTGTCGCTAGAGGCCATATACAACGTGTGCAGGATCCGTTGTGGCGGACACCGATCAGCATCAAAGACCGGACCCTGACCTCTCTCTGACTAGTTAAATACAGTTCTTCGCGATTAGAAATTACTCATCTAAGGTTGTTTTTTTCTTGCATCATTTAGATTAGTTTTATTTTTGTCTCTAAATTTATGCATGGATCACCCTGCATGTAGAGTGCTGGCGACAGGTACGCATCTCTTATTTTGCATACATCATAGTGTTTGATCACAAATCAGCTTTTTCGACTTCTCCCCCTTGTTTTTAGACTTTAAATAATCAGGAGATCGAAAAATTCATTAGGCATTTGTTTGCTTATTGAAAAACACTATAAAAAGTGATAACCATAAAATTGGTACTGCTAAACAAACTTGACCCTAAAAGACACCTCACTTAAAATTTTGTCATGGGAGAGAAATCCCCTCATTGTTTGGTTTGCTTGTGCGAGAGAGTGATCCTCACACTAGGCTAGATCCATACCTGAACTATCATTAGACTACTGGTTTTGGGGTTAGTCGTTCTCCTGCGAGGATCGCTCCAGTCTCCGGTAAAGCGGGCCACGATATCCTTAACAGAGAGAGTTGATTGGGTAGCCGGTAAACGGTCTGCAACTTGTACTGGCTGGGAAAGATCTAGCTTTGAGATGGGCTAGTCTCCTGGGGGCATCGGGTTCCTACTAGTTCGCTTAATCGCTCTGCAAGACTGAATTATCACCTAAATAAAATTGACAAGATAAATGATTGAACTTTCACGATTATCATCTCTAAGTTGCGTAGGTGAATTGGGGGTTTGACTGCCAATCTTATTTGTTTCCAGATCCCATCTGCCTTTCTCCAGATCACGATGATGGGCTAGAGGTCCCTTAGGCAGCCTTTGGCTGCACCGCTTTCGAGCACTCTACCCCACTTGTCTAGGCAGGTTCGAGAGATCTTAGACCAACTCTCCGAACCCGAATTCGATTCCACCTTGTCCCCCCGTCACCCTTCTTCTAGTCCTGAGGTGCCCGAGCAAAGACCAGCACATATATTCATTCATTTGACGGCATCTGTGTTCATGCCTTTTGCCTTTGAAGAGACCCAAGAGATGGCCAACAGCGAGGAGCGCACCAATGGGTAGCCCTAGAGTACCATATATGTTCTAGACCAGGGTGCCATCAACAACACACTGTTAGCCTCCCCGGTGACGATGCAGAGACAGATCAGAGACCAGGGAGACTTCATGGCAGTGGTGTGACGAGAGATGGCATGGATGCGAGCTCACCGAAGAGAGACAAACTGAGCAGGCAGTGGAGAGATATCAGAGTTTGGAGGAGGAGTTGGAGGACAACCATAAAAGCCACAGGAGCCCGTTCAACCAGCTAGACCGATGAGAGTTGCACAAACTTGGTGCAACTCTTACACACCGTTGGATTTGGCTTCCAGCAATTCTGGGATATTTCAAGCTCCCCCCTCAGACTATCAAGTTGTTTCCTAAGTTCTATGGGCTTGCCATCGAGGAGTCGCATCTTCACATACAGGAATTCGATATAATCTACAACATTGTCCATGATGGATACTGATAACTGAGGTTTGGCGAGGGTCTAAAGTAGTCCACACAAGGCGGGACCACAGTGTCGCTGAGCGACCGCTCACGAAACCTCAATCAATCAACAATTAACCCACAACAGAAATCAAGGCAATGAAAGTGTGTGTGGAGTTAAAATTTATTATAACTCTACACTAAGATGTGTATAGGTGTAAGTATGTGTAGAGGTCGAATACAGGGAGCAGACAGGTAGAACGGGGCAAAATGCTCAGAATGTGAATGTGATATTATGTTAATCTATGTTATTTTTTTGTGGGTTTTTTATTTTATATTTTTTATTTAATTTTTGTATTTTATGTTTTTATATTTTAGTTTTTAATTTACTGATTTTATATTTTCTTTTTTTATTTTATATATTTTTTTATATTCTTTTTTTCTTTAAATAGAATATATACAAAGTAAGAAAAGTGAAAGATAAGGTATTAATAAAAATAGGTAAAAATAAGGAAAAATCAGGAAATAAAATGTTTTTGGCTTTTTTTTTATAATGTTCTAATATTTTTGTGATTTTTCTAGGTTTTTCCTAATTTTTTTGGTATTTTTCAAGGTAAAAATACTGAAAACAGTGGATAAAATAAAAAGCTAAAACTAAAATGGAGAAATAAAAGAGAAAACAGTAACAAAAAATCTCCTAATTAACTTTGGATTAAATATAACAAAATAAAGAAAATTCTGGAAAAGAAAAACAATTTTTAGAGTTTTTATGAATTTTAAAAATTTTTATGAAGGTTTATAGAGTTTTCAAATTTTTATGGGTTTTCTTTTGTATTTTTTAATGATTTTAGAATTGAAGTTAAAAGACACTAAAGAAACACAAAATATATTTTTTTGGGAATTTTCTGAGATGTTTTTATAATTTTTATGGATTTTATAATGCAAATAGTGCTGAAAATGAGTGTTTTTTTATAAATATTAAAATGCAAATGCAATACAAAAATATGGCGTGAAATGCAATATATAAGACACACAATGACATTTTTTGGTATTTTTTAGGGACCTATAGATTCATGAAATAATTAGATACAACAACAAGAAAATTAAATCTGGAAGGGGCATTTCTATAATATGCAAAAAGTTCAAGGGCCAAGATGTAATCTTCCCACAAAAATATATTCTGAAATAAAAACTTTGTGGACTAACAATGAATAGCTAAAGCTGCGAGGTTAATTTTGCAAAAACGCCAAGGCACACGTGACTTGCACGCGCGCCTAGTAGGGGCCTAAACGCGATTATCAAAACCTTCGGGGGCTTAAGTGCAAAAGTGCTAGAAAGTTAACACATTATAAAAATATTTAGCACTAACAAGAAATACACAAAATATTAGACCCTTGTATGCAAAATAGCCAAGCGCACGTGCTCACGCACGTGCGCCTCTCTGGTAAGGGCGCGAATGTGTTTTTAGAAAGTCTAGGGTGGTTTTGATAAATATTGCAAAAAATGATACACAACAAATGAAAGATTCTGGATCTAATATAAAATACAAAAAGTGATGGGTTGAACTTGTAAAATACCCAGTCAAGGGGCGGATCGCACGACTACAAAAATTTCACTTTAGACACGTGGCAGCTTCTTGTCGAACAATGCCCCTTCAGATCTGACACCCGGGATTAGATCTCTGAGAGGAGATCAACGGTGGCTGCTTGCTTCAATAGGACGTCAGCTGGACGCCTGGAGGAACAAGAGAGATCGAGCGGTCCTGGAGCACGGAGGAAGAACGACCAAAGAACACGGCCCGATTGACTTTGGAGTGGCATAATCCTGGTGCTCAGAGCAGCATCATCCCTTCCGATGGCACCACGAGCCTCCTAGGAGCCTCCTCAATTAGATGGCGGCCTCAAAATGGTGAAGGAGAAACTAGAGCGCCGCCGCATCGTCGGAGAAGGAGGGTGGCTCCATGAGGTTTTGGCGTCGACAAAAACAACCCCAGATGGGGTCCTTCGCCCCTGGGACCTGCAGAAGAAACACAAGACTCGACAGAAGATGGTTCCCAGGGCATATGCGGGTTTTTTTACGGCGAATGGAAAGCGGGCTTGGCTTGATGAAGGTCGCCGGAGCTCAAGAGCTCCGGCAAGGTACTCGATGATGGGATCTAAACTAAAGTATCGATGAAATTCCCAGATAAATGCATGGAATGGAACCTATGATTACAACGAATTAATAAACAAAGAAAAACAAGGAAAGCGACGTCGACCGGTTGAGAAACCAGGAGATGAAACCTCACGGCCGGAGCAGGAGATGAGGGGTGGAATCCACCCTTTAACACCTCGCTAGGACTCGCGCACGGGCTGGAGAGCTTGCTGTCACCAAGTTCTATCCGGAGCTCGCCAACTCGGGCCCAAACAAGGGATGAAGAGGGTTCAAAATCGAAAATGGTCGGGGGGCGTGGTTTTGAATGGGTGATGGAACGACTCCGAAGATCGAGGTGTATCAGCGATTGCAGTGATTCAATCCCCCATACAAGCTATAGGCGTGCATCATGGAAGAATGGGGGAGAAAAAGTCATGAAGGATGCGACACGATATAGTGAAAGACATGATCTCCAAAAAATCGGAGAAAACGCCAAAAAACGCATCTCTAACACTATCCAGACCTCAGTCAGAGAGTTGACTGAGGTCAACCAACGGATTCTTCTGGTTGGTCCACGTGGACCAACCAGAATATTCCTTGGAAAAAAAGGATTGTAAATTCATTTAAAAAATAGAAAACGAATTAATTAATTTTTAATTATTAAATAAAAAATGTTTACTATTTTATGAATTATTTTATTGTGATTTTTATTTATTTTTAGAGGTATAAAAATGCAAGTTACCATTTATAGGCTATATAGGTATATATATCTATGTATTTTATTTTTTTATTTTTATTTTGTGAATTTAATTTATTTATTTTTGTTTATTATTTTACAAATTTATAGAAAATTTTTCTACACTTGAATATTTTTTTATTTTGTTTTTCTGAAGTATTTTATACACTTAATAAAATATAAGTAGTAATAATATAGGTATATATACATGTATTATACCTATGTATATTATATACAAGTATTTTATTTTGTATTTTCTTGAGGTTTTTATTCTGATTTTAATGTACATTTATATTATAAATAATATTTACAAAATTATAAAAATATAAAATTATAAAAATAAAGAATAATAAATAAATTGAATATTTTAATCTGTACAAGTATACAACATGGGTCCAAAACTCAACTTTCAAATCGTAGCTCCGCCAAATGCAAAACCAATGCCATTAAATAGCTTATTTTAAATTATATACAATTAAAGGTAAGTTTGACGCATTTCGAGTTTTTATTTGTGAGATACGGGTCTGGGAAGTTGGGATTCTGGAATTTTATTCAGATCATAACTTTTTATCTGTGTATTATTTTTGAGTGAAATAAATTTTGTATTTTTTATTTAATTATATACAACTTTCCTGTTCAAAGTTTCTTTATTTGAGGTATAAAAAGTGGAAACAAAAATAGGTCCCAAAATGAATAAAGAATGAATAAAATAAGAGGAATTTTATTGTATTTTGGCCCTTATCTCCCCCTACTTTATTCCTTGTTGACCTAGTCATCGAGATGCCTAGGTCTCAGGGTTTCGGGTCATAAAATATTTACAATATTTTATTATTTTTCTTTTCTTTTCTTTATTCTATAATTTTGGCTTTTAAAAACCATATTTTATACAATATTTACACGATGATGCATGAATGCTAAAATGCCTAAATTAAGCCTATTTACACGCATTTACTAGGGTTTTTGAGGCCAAAATGATAGAATAAAGATGATGAAACGTAGATTCATCATCCCCCTATACTTGCCTTTGCTAGTCCCTAGCAAACACTTATGCAATAAGTGTAGAAAAGAAAAACAAAGAAAAGAAAAAGAAGAAAGATGGACTAAATTTAATTGTCAAACTTGTCTTCACAAAATCAAAGTTTCGAGTTTAAATCGGACCTTTGGAGTTTTAATGTAGTCGGAACCTTAATGAGAACCAGATTTGAAATCCAACAGTCCTTGAGGATCCCAAAACTCTGCCTAAGTCTCCTCAATAGCCAGGTCAGAAATATCTCAACTCATATGCAAACCCTTACGACTATGAATCTGACTCGTACAATGTAAGTGATTGTGGCTCTCCCCAACTAGAATGACAAAGAGTCTGACTTCACCAGCATGACAACCCAATGATTCCCCAATCCAATAACTCCTCTCGAGGAGCAGGGTCTTCCCTTCTAAGTTTAAGTGGCAACCAGCCAAGGAAGAGGAGGTGAAGAGAAGAATAGACGGTAGCCAGTGTAGCTACCTATCCTAGGATGCAAGACCAGTGTAGTCAAGTCATCCAGCTGCAGGCTCACATATTTGACTTTGGAACTCAAGCTTGCTTATTGACTTTATGACATACTTTTGTAGGCATTTTATTTTTGTACAGGCCTGTCTCTTTTTTTTTTTTTGAAATACTATATACAACAACATTTACATAGGGAGTTTTTCTTCTTAAGCCAGTAGACTATCCCTCTTTTGAAGCTTTATCGCAACCCACACTCTCCTGTCTTTAGAATTCCTCATCACTGGACAGGTTGAGTGTTTCCACTTATGTGTGTCTCATACCGACAAATCCAATCCCCTCACCACTCCAACTGAGTTGAGCCATGTGGAAGGTGCAGGTGTCCAAGTTAGGTCATTATAAACAAGAGTCGTGTATATGCTCCGAAATACTCTACTTAGGCAGTCAAGAATCCATTGAACTAAGTCCCGTGATCCTCAAAGAATTAAGTAAACTAGACCTGAAGTACCTCAAACCCAGTTCTTGTAAGGTTCCTGTTATTAGGTAGATTTTAAGGTCCAATCAAGCTCCAATCTCCGGATTTTACATAGACTCGTTCAACTATCAAACTCAATCCAAAAAATGCTCATGCTATGAAAATGATATGTAGAATGCAGAAAATATTTTTGTGATGCAATTTTCAAAGATTTTTAACTTTTTATGGATTTTTGAAAAGATGATGATGCATATGCATTTTTTATATTTTTCAAAAAGATTTTTCAAATATTTTTGGATTTTAATTTTTGTAAATGTTTTTGGGATTTTTGAAAACAAAGATTTTTGGCTAAAAATTAGGTACAAATATTTACACGGGAATGCTTCTTTTATTTACAAGAAGTGGATTTTAGGAATTTACAGGGGTAAGTGATCAATTTTATAGGTATACATATATTGAATTCAGGTGTGATGTATGTATTCCTCAAACTTATTTGAAAAGGTTTTTCAAATAATTTTGAAAATTATAGTCCAAAATAATTTTCACAAATAATTTTACAAACATGTACACACATTTGAAAATCATTTTGCAAAGGTTTTTCAAACGGTATAGATAGATTTTTCAAAATATTTTTGCAACCATTTTTCAAACCATTTGCAAATCATTTTTCAAACATTTTATTTCACACAAAGAAAATAAATTTTTACAAACAACACATTTTTACAAAGGTTGAAAACATGTAACAAAACGTTTTCAAAATAGTTTTCAAAAGATTTTTCACAAAGATTTTCAAACTATTTTTCAAACATTTTGCAAAAAACATTTTCACCTGATTTATTAATCAGTATATACAAAAAGAATTTGAGGAATAATCCACATCTTTTTATTAGGGTTTCTAATGAATTTTAAAGAATTATTAGCCATATTATTAAGAAAATATGAAAGTACAAGTTATGGATAAAGTATATACGTAGTATATACGACCTCCCTATACTTATCTTGAGCTATGTCCTCATAGATCAGAGAGAAAAGAGAAGACATAACTCGTACGGAGTATAGGAAAATCTAAAGAATAAACGAATGAAGAAATAAATCAATGAGAAGTTGATCGTCCCCCTATACTTAAGATCAAATAATCCTAAGTATAGCAGACTGTACACAAAGCAAGGAGGGTCAAGGGTGGGAATGAACAGATCATACTCAGATTGTCTCCCCCTATACTTAGGGTAAGATATCCCTAAGTATAGATAAGAAGAGGAGACAATGGAGAGAATCGAAATGAATGGAAGAATTCAGGGTGCACCCCCCCCCCTATACTTAGGACAAAGTGTGTCCTATGTATAGAAGACTGACAAAAAGGGGTGACACCTTTTTTATAGATAAGGAAGATAGAAAAGGAAAAGAAGAAAAGAATAAAAGAGATGAAAGTGGAAGAAGAGATCGTGCGGATGTACACACCACTCCCCCTATACTTAGGGTAAAAGAAGCCCTAAGTATAGGCAACAACAGGAGTAATGAAACGAAACGATGAAGGAACACTCGGCTCGTCCACCCCCTATACTTAGGACAAAGTATGTCCTAAGCAAGGCAAACACGAGAATGGGTGAACGAGCAATACGGAAGATGGAACAGAGATAAATAAAGGAGAATGTACAACAGAGGTGGATATACATGGGATCAAGAAGGTTGAAAGAGAACCTTCTTGTGGGACCGTTAAGGAATAGATCTAGTGTGGTGCAGGTCGACATCGGGGTCCACAGTGGACGGAAGCTGATCAGGGTCGACAGATTGAAGGTCCTCATAGGCCCTAGGGTGTGAAGGCACAGACTGGTGAGTGGAAGAAGTGTGGTCAGGTCTGGCCTTGGGGGTCTCACTGATATCGAAGTGAAAAGGGACGAACTCATCATCATCGGAAGTAGTGTACTCAGTGTCGTCGTACGAGGTGTCATCCAGGTCAAAACCAAAAGGAACGAACTCATCAGTGGATGTAGTCGAACTCTGTTCGTCCTCTATAATCTCAACCAGATCATATTTCTCATCAAAAGGCCCGAATTCCCGAATAAAAGCAATCAGATCAAATTCGGCCTTAGTCACATCTGAATCTAAGTGAACAGGAGCGGACCCATCAGTGAAAGTAGTCGAGTCATGTCCGTCTTGTCTAGTATCCAAATCTGCCCTCCACTCAATGATATCGATCGTGTAAATCCCACAGATGTCATCAACACATCGCCAATCACAGGAAGCGGAAACACTAATGTCTATGCTTTCCGAGCCTTCCTCCTTGGAGAGGAATTCTCGGGTCTCATCATCGGTCATAAAGAAAGTCTCTCTAATATCCACATAAAGGTCATAGGCCTCAGGGTCAGCCAAAACAGGTGAAGGCACATTAGGTGCAGGTCTCTGGTCAATGATGGGTGCGGTGGTCAACACTTTGCTCTCGTCAGCAGGACGGAAGCTAATCTCTCCTGATCCGTAGTCAATAACGACCCTCGCAGATGTGAGGAAAGGTCGTCGTAGGATGATTGGAGAATGCTCCCCTATGGAGGTCTCCATGGGCAACACGATAAAGTCAACATGGTAGCCCGTGCCCTGAATCAAGATGACGGCATTTTCAAGGATATCCTTCGACCTATTTATTGATCCATCAGCAAACTGTACGATCATCCTGGTTTTCTTTAGAGGCCCTAAGTGAAAAGACTGTACTAACGAGAAGGGTATGATGTTAATCGAAGCACCACCGTATAGGAGAGTGTGATCACATGTGAAGTCAGATATGGTGCAGCTAATGAAAGGTGTGGCAGTGTTCTTTTTCCTAGGAGCGGAATGATGTGAGATGGCGTGAGCAGTGGCCATGGTCAAGATATGACGCTCAGATCTACTCCTCCGCTTTCTCTTCTTGGGAGGAGCAGATAATTGGTTCATGGCCTATTGAAGTGGGGCAAGGATGATCTCATGAATAGTGTCCACCACTTCAGATTCAGTCAATAATTTTTTTAATTTTTAGACCTCCTCCATACAAGGGAGGAAGTCGGAATCAGCATCTACACGAGGCATGCCAAGAGCAGTATGTACAACGGCATCCTCGGGGTCAAAGGTGGGACGAGATGTGAGAGGTTGTGCGGTCAAAGGGTCTATCAGATGGGCACTCTCCTCACAGTCTGAATCAACCAAGTGTCTCCCGAACTCTTTTTGTGTTTTCAAAATTTTCACATTTTTTTGTATTTTGGGCGATTGCAAGTTCTCATGGACATCCTCGAATGAACCCGTATCATCAAACGGTGGAATATCATGGTCGCTCTTGGTGAGGTTGTCAATCCTCTGTCTCATATGATCCATCATCTGGGTCAAGTGCTCAAGGGTGGACTCCATGAATGGTGACTCCAACAGATCAGACTCGGGTGGATGTGAAGGTAGAGATGGATAATATACAGGTGGAGGTGGAGGTGGGTGTGGGTAGAAGTCCCAGGTCTGATACTGTGGTTGAGGCAGGTATGTACAAAAATCAGAAAAAATAGGAGGAGGGTCCTCCTGTTAAAATGGAGGTGGACCGACTGGAGTGAGCGAGGAATCCGCAAAGTCCGGATAAAATACACTCCTGGGGTCCATCTCGAAAACAAAAGGAAATGATCGGGAGAACACGATGATCAAGTCAAGAGAAATGAGAAAAAAGGCGCAAGTGCGTAGTAGCGATCTAGAATACACACAAGCAATCACAAGCAAAACTCACACAATACAAACCCTCAATTCACCTACTCAACTCGGTAGAGACCGAAAGGTCGGTCTTTTTATCTTGTATGTTTTAGAGTTAGGTGAGAAGTCCAAAAGTTTCACACACACTTAGGGGCTGAATAGGATTTGGGCACTAATCCTTAGCGTGTGTGCGAGCAATGTAAAACGAAGACAATGAGGGGATTACTCGCCCCAATACAAGATTTTCTTTTTGGTTGATTTTAGGGTCAAGTAATATTAGCAGTCTCAATTTTATTTGTTATCACTTTTTTGTATTTTTAATGAGAATGCACAATCCTATCTGGGATCCAATTCTTTTAAGCACCTAGGTTGGCAAAATCAAAGGGAGAGTTGGAAAAGCAATGCAAGCAGCAAAAACTATGATGAATGCTAAAGCGTAAATGCTCACCTTGCCTCCAGCACTCTGCATGCAAGGATGCTCAGCAGAATTGAAACCTATCTATATGCAAATGCAAAGCCGATGAAATCACCCTAAGATCAGAAATTGCTATTAGCGTGAAGCACGTTTTCAGAATTTGACTAAATCCAAAACGTAGACTATAGGAGCATGCAAGGGTGATTAGTGTGTTTGGACCTAATGCTATCGTCAAGAAACTCCTAAAACTACCCTAGGTGTACAAAACCTGGCAATTAGGCCCGAATGTCCAGAGTTCGATGTACCTGTATTATTACAAATATAGTGCTCTCTCTCTCACACAAATTACACAAATAGATGAATACAAGAAATAAAAGGGAGCTCGGTCTTCTAAATTCCTCTTCGTCTCCTCGATGCTCGGCTGGCAGATGCCGGATTCACGTGGGTGCGTAGGCACCTAGGGTGGAGCGCCTCCCTCGATCCGTGGTTCCTCGCACAAAGTCAACAAGGAGGTGGTTAGACAGCTCAAGCAATATATCAAAAAAATAAGGAAAATAAAATAAGCACAAATAAAAGCCGTGAAATAGACAAACAAACACAATCACAAACAAGAGGCCGAACTACGCGTTGTTGCTCCCCGGAAACGGCGCCATTTGATAACTGAGGTTTGGCGAGGGTCTAAAGTAGTCCACACAAGGCAGGACCACAGTGTCGTTGAGCGACTGCTCACGAAACCTCAATCAATCAACAATTAACCCACAACAGAAATCAAGGCAATGAAAGTGTGTGTGGAGTTAAAATTTATTATAACTCTACAACAAGATGTGTATAGGTGCAAGTATGTGTAGAGATCGAACACAGGGAGCAGACAGGTTGAACGGGGCAAAATGCTCAAAATGTGAATGTGATGTAATGTCAATCTATGCTATTTTTTGTGGGTTTTTAATTTTATATTTTTTTTAATTTTTGTATTTTAAGTTTTTATATTTTGTTTTTTAATTAAATGATTTTATATTTTCTTTTTATATATTATATATTTTTTTATATTCTTTTTTTCTTTAAATAGAATATATACAAAATTGAGAAAAGTGAAAGATAAGGTATTAATAAAAATAGGTAAAATAACGAAAAATCAGGAAATAAAATGTTTTGGCTTTTTTTTATAATTTTCTAATGTTTTTGTGATTTTCCTAGGTTTTCTTAATTTTTTTGGTATTTTTAAATGTAAAAATATTGAAAACAGTGGATAAAATAAAAAGTTGAAACTAAAATGGAGAAATAAAAGAGAAAAAAGTAACAAAAATTCTCCAAATTTATTTTAGATTAAATATAACAAAATAAAGAAAATTCAAGAAAAGAAAACACAATTTTTAGAGTTTTTATGAATTTTATAAATTTTTATGAAGGTTTTTACATTTTTCTAATTTTTATGGGTTTTCTTTTGTATTTTTTTAATTATTTTTTGATTGAAGTTAAAAGACACTAAAAGACACAAAATATATTTTTTGGGAATTTTCTAAGTTGTTTTTATAATTTTTATGGATTTTATAATGCAAACAGTGCTGGAAATGAGTGTTTTTGATTTTTTTTATAAATATTAAAATGCAATGAAAATGCAATACAAAAATATGGCGTGAAAATGTAATATATCAGACACACAATGCCATTTTTTGGTAATTTGTAGAGACTTATAGATGCATGAAATAATTAGATACAACAATAAGAAAATTTAATCTAGCAGGGGCATTTCTGTAATATGCAAAAAGTTCAAGGGCCAAGATGTAATATTCCCACAAAAATATATTCTGAAATAAAAACTTTGTGGACTAACAATGAATAGCTAAAGCCGCGAGGTTAATTTTGCAAAAACGCCAAGGCACGCGTGACTTGCACGTGTGCCTGGCAGGGGCCTAAACGCGATATCAAAACCTTCGGGGGCTTGAGTGCAAAAGTGCCAGAAAGCTAACACGTTATAAAAATATTTTAGCACTAACAAGAAATACACGAAATACCGGACCCTTCTATGCAAAATAGCCAAGCGCACGTGCTCACGCACGTGCGCCTCTCTAGCAAGGGCGCGAATGTGTTTTTAGAAAGTCCGAGGGGGTTTTGATAAATATTGCAAAAATGATACACAGCAGATGAAAGATTCTGGATCTAATATAAAATACAAAAAGTGTTGGATTGAACTTGCAAAATACCCAGTCAAGGGGCGGATCGCACGGCTGCAAAAATTTCACTTAAGACACGTGGCAGCTTCTCGTCGAATGATGCCCCTTCAGATCTGACGCCTGGGATTAGATCTCTACGAGGAGATCAACGGTGGATGCTTGCTTCAATCGGACGTCAGCTGGACACCTGGAGGAACAAGGGAGATCGAGCGGTCCTGGAGCACGGAGGAAGAACGACTGAAGAACACGGACCGATTAACTTTGGAGCAGCAGAATCTCGGTGCTCAGAGCAGCATCATCCCTTCCGATGGCACCACGAGCCTCCTGGGAACCTCCTCGATTGGATGGCGGCCTTAAAATGGTGAAGGAGAAGCCAGAGCGCCGCCGCATCGTCGGCGAATGAGGGTGGCTCCAGGAGGATTTGGCGTCGGCTAAAATAACCCCAGATGGGGTCCTTCGGCCCTGGGACCTGAAGAAGAAACACAAGGCTCGACAGTAGATGATTCCCAAGGCATATGCGGGTGGTTTGATGGCGAATGGAAAGCGGGCGTGGCTTGATGAAGGTCGTCGGAGCTCAAGAGCTCTGGCAAGGTACTCGATGATGGGATCTAAACTAAAGTATCGATGAAATGCACAGATAAATGCATGGAATGGAAGCTATGATTACAACGAATTAATAAGCAAAGAAAAACAAGGAAAGCGACCTCAACCGGTTGAGAAACCAGGAGATGAAACCTCACGGCTGGAGCCAGATATGAGGGGTGGAATCCACCCTTCAATGCCTCGCCAGGACTCGCGCACGGGCTGGAGAGCTTGTTGTCACCAAGTTCTATCCGGAGCTCGCCAACTTGGGCCCAAACAAGGGATGAGGAGGGTTCAAAATCGAAAATGGTCGGGGGGCGTGGTTTTGAATGGGTGATGGAACGACTCCGAAGATCGAGGTGTATCAGTGATTGCAGTGATTTAATCCCCCATACAATCTATAGGCTTGTATCATGGAAGAATGGGGAGAAAAAGTCATGAAGGATGCGACACAATATAGTGAAAGACGTGATCTCCAAAAATCGGAGAAAATGTCAAAAAACACATCTCTGACACTGTCCAGACCTCGGTCAGAGAGTTGACCGAGGTCAACCAACGGAGTCTTCTGGTTGGTCCACGTGGACCAACCAGAAAATTCCTTGGAAAAAAAGGATTGTAAATTCATTTAAAAATAGAAAACGAATTAATTATTTTTTAATTATTAAATAAAAAATGTTTATTATTTTATGAATCATTTTATTATGATTTTTTATTTTTTAGAGGTATAAAAATGCAAGTTACCATTTATAGGCTATATAGGTATATATATCTATGTATTTTATTATTTTATTTTTATTTTGTGAATTTAATTTATTTATTTTTGTTTATTATTTTATAAATTTATAGAATATTTTTATACACTTGAATATATTTTTATTTTATTTTTTTGAAGTATTTTATACACTTAATAAAATATAAGTAATAATAATATAGGTATATATACAAGTATTATACCTATGTATATTATATACAAGTATTTTATTTTGTATTTTATTGAGGTTTTTATTCTGATTTGAATATACATTTATATTATAAATAATATTTACAAAATTATAAAAATATAAAATTATAAAAATAAAGAATAATAAATAAATTGAATATTTTAATCTGTACAAGTATACAATAGGGGTCCAAAACTCAACTTTTAAACCGTAGCTCCGCCAAATGCGAAACCAACGCCATTAAATAGCTTATTTCAAATTATATACAATTAAAGGTGAGTTTGATGCATTTCGAATTTTTATTTGTGAGTTGCGGGTCTGGGAAGTTGGGATTTTGGAATTTTATTCAGATCATAACTTTTTATCTGTGTATTATTTTTTAGTTAAGTCATTTTTGTATTTTTTTATTTAATTATCTACAACTTTCACATTCAAAGTTTCTTTATTTGAGGTATAAAAAGTGGAACCAAAAATAGGTCCCAAAATGAATAAAGAATGAATAAAATAAAAGGAATTTTTATTGTGTTTTGGCCCTTATATCCCCCTACTTTATTCCTTGTTGACCTAATCATCGAGATGCCTAGGTCTCGGGGTTTCGGGTCATAAAATATTTACAATATTTTATTCTTTTTCTTTTCTTTTCTTTATTCTATAATTTTAGCTTTTAAAAACCATATTTTATACAATATTTACACAATGATGCATGAATGCTAAAATGCCTAAATTAAGCCTATTTACACGCATTTACTAGGGTTTTTGAGGCCAAAATGATAGAATAAAGATGATGAAATGTAGATTCATCAGATGCGTGGACGAGGACACCATCAAGATGATGGCATTCCCTTTCTTCCTGGTAGACAGAGTAGCATATTGGCTAAAACATTTTGGGAGATATGTCACTTCGTGGGAACAACTTCGTACCGAGTACTTGAATAAGTACTATCTACTCTGCCGGACGAACGCATCATGAGCTCTGATCAACAACTTCTCCTTGATCCCCAACGAGCAATTCCAGGAGGCATGGGATCGTTTCCGAGAGCTCATTAACCGGTGTCCACATCATGATATCTCTAAGCCCAACTTAGTACATAGCTTCTTTTGTGGGTTGACACCGGAGCTGCAGGAGCTTGTGAATTCTTCTTGTGGGGGCTCCTATTTTTCCAAAGGAGAAGATCAGGTCAGGACCATCTATGAAGAGATGGACAAGAACTACATAGTGATGTCTTCGACCAGACTCTACACTCAGGGGAAGCCTCCACCCCAGGCCGTGAGTTATCATAGGATATCACGGGTTTATGCGAGTCCATCTACCTCTTCTTTAACCGTCGTAGCACAAGCAGAGTCATCGGCCGTTGATATGGGCATCATGAGCGAGAAGCCAGATCGCATTGAGATCATCGAGAAGAAGCAGTGTTAGGGCATGACTCATATCAATCAGTAATGAAACACAGTTTCAGGGTTTTAATTCACAGATATTAACGCCCTAACTTAGGCTAAGTGTCAATAAGAACCAGACTATTCCTTGTAATTATCTATCCCCTTGAATAAATAAAAAACACAAAAATAGAAAATTAAAAGTCATTGTGTTTTTAAACCTTTAAAAACACTCACAAAAACTTTTCTTTCTTTGTTTGACATTAAACTTGTAGATCTCATCGAGATCTACAACTTTCATGTTTTGAGTTTTTCCAAATTCTGCCTCCTTCTCCTTCTTATTTCACTTTTCTTCTTTGAATAATCTGATTGGGCCACACACCTTCTGGTTGCGCCACGTGGCCCGGTCCCTTATGTGCCACGCTCTCTCTGCCGTCCGATGGCCGTCTCTCCCTTCAGATCATCATCATTTACTTCCGCATCTATTCCTAGCCATTTTATCCACTCTCTGATCACATCTGGTCCGTCCGTGAGCGCCTTCTTCTCCTTCAGCCACGTGTCGCCCCGTCTGTCGTTGGATCGCCTCCAGGCGTATCCATCACAACCATCCGTTCCCATACCCTTTCCCATCCACTAGATCAACCCCTGGTCTCATCGTGGTTGTTTGCCAGCGCCTCTTTCTACTTTTGCCATGCGTCATACTTCCAGCCACCCGATCGTCTTTGAGATGCATCGACCTTAACCACTCATTCCAACTTCAAACCTTAGCCCTTTGATCATAACCCTTATCTCCTCATCGTCGTCAACTTGCGCCCGCCTGTGCGTAAGACACGTGGCATCGCTTGTGCCCACCGATGATGCCGCCCCCGATCTAATCCCAACCGTACTTAAGCGGTCTCTTCTCAACCGTTGGATCATAAGATCCAACGACCGAGGACCCTTCTTCCTCCTCTAATCGCCCCTCTCCCACGTTCTCCACCTTGCGCACAACATTCCCCATTTCCATTTTCCCCGCCTACTCCGCCATCTCCTCCACCTGTGAACCACCCCATGACGGAGCCAGGTCATCCCTCTTCCTCACGCTCAACCACTTGATCCATATCCTTCTCCCTCTCACTCCATATTCCCCAGTCAACCCACTCCTTCTGCCATCATAATCACCACCTCGCTTCGATTAAATACGTCGCACCCAGCCCCTCTCCTCCTCCTCGTGATAAGGGAAGGACCGATCGAGGAGCAAAGACGATGGTGTGCCTCTGGTGATGACCCCTGGCCATTGTAGGCCAGGACTGCGATGCTCTGTCACCGCCTATCTGCCTCCAGTTGCCACGGAGGTCCAGCGAGGACTAGGGCCCCTCCTAGGAGCTCAAGCACAGGAAATTCATTCAGCATCACTCAGGTAAGTATCTATGATCCCCTTTTGTATTTTTCTTTGATATCTCCAAATTAATTAGGTCAACCCGTCCATGTTCATCAGTCATTAAACATCCTCCGACCTTTAACAAACATCCATCATCCACGCGCCCCATTCCGATCACCCTTTCTCCTCCTCGCGACCTCAATCCACTCTGAACAACCTCCTCCGAGCTCGTCGGGGAAGACAACCGACCGCCACGTTCTCCACCCCATCACGGTCATCATCTCATTCCACCTCGCACCCACAATCTACACCACACGCTTCATCTACGAAATTAACCTTGTAGGTACCTCACACTTCAATAGCCGGAGTTTCGTCAGAGAGGGATTTGCACAGCTCCTCCTACGGCGTCCAGACTTGGTTGGCCTCTTCCTGGATGATAGACGTCTCCCCGAGGGCTCCAGCTACCTCTACAACCTTCCAATATGTTATGGGAAGCTCCACTGGGCCTAAGCAAGCGAGGCTGAGCGGATCCTTGGACATCCACGTGTTTGCACCGAGCAGATCCGAGCCTCATCCTCCTAGCCTGTAGGCTTGGGCCTACCAAGCCAATGTTGAGCCTTCTCCGAGCCAGAGCCGTATGCCGAGCCTTCTCCGAAGCCAAGCCACATGTCCGAGCCTCCTCCGAGTCTGCATCTCCACCGAACCTAGAGCCTATGTGCTTGTCACGTGCACTCTGGGTAAATGTGCAAGAAGGCCCTCATACTTCTTTAAAATTGCAATCAGGTCCAGCGAGCACGTGGAAACCATGTGCGCCCAGGATAATTTGCACCCGACTCCCTAGAGTTCTCAATAATTACAAATATACCCCCGTGTCATGGGTAATTTACAAGGAAGGCCTCGTTATTTTTGCTATTTACATTTTAGTCCGTCCTAAGGACTTGTTTGTTAGTTATCTTCATATTTTTCTTACGTTTATGCCCTTATTTTCCTTTATCAAAAACTTGAGCATCATTTGTTTGATTGAGTTGATTTCAGTTGCATTTCGAAGCTTGTTATGTTATCTTTTTAATGGCCTGATTTGACACTCTAATTTGGTTCATGGAGTGTCAATTATGTAATTTAATCTACATCGTGGATCAAAATTTCAATGCAACCTGCTTATTTAATCAATGCTGAAGTTGACCTAAATACCTTGCTCATGGAATTTATCAGATTAGGACATATTTGCATGCATGCATGCATGCTTCATCATTTGTATAAAACAATGAATAAAAAATGCATGTCTTCATGTTTATTTATGAATCATGTCTTCATGCACCCATTGGCCTATGATTTTTTAATCCACTACTTAATCTAAATAATAAGAGTCTAAATGATACTAAAGAGGCTTGGTCCCTGAGTTCGACCTTGGGCTTGCTCAAGTAAAAAATAATTCGACCACTTTGGCCTTTAATTCATACATTATTTTGAAGCGATTTTTTGATTGACTCTATTTTACCCGGCTGCAATGAACACTCTAATTATACTTAATTAGAAGGGTAAAAATTAGGTTCGTCAAATGGCATCCTTGCTTGGGACACAGCTCATCTTTTATCTTGTTTGGATTTTTATTTATTTAATTGTGTTTTTTATACATAGGTCAATTCGTTCATGTAATCATGCATCATTAAAATTGATTTAATAGTTATATAACACTTGTTTTTTGTAGCAGAGCCCTTGGAGTCATGGAGGTGAGGAACCTTAGTTTCCCGCTGCGAGGAGCTGCCAAAACATCCTTGCAGAAGTATCGGAAAAAAATGTTGTGTCACAATTTTATTTCTATTGTAATAATCGTCTTTACAGCGGTCTTCGATTGAATACTCGTGCTTGTAAATGAGCGAGTTATATGTGGTTGTGTAGGGATCACCCCACTTGAGTGTCGAGATAGGACCAGGCATGCATCTCTTTGAGTTATTTTCACATTCTTTTTTTTACGTGTTTAATCGTAGGTAGGACACACTTTAATTACAGAAGCACATAAATATCACTTCACTTAGCCAAATTAAAAGATATTCTTTCCCGCTAATAGAAGCATGTTATGTGTGATTTTCCATTGACTTGCATACATTTGTTTTTGGTTATTAATTAAGTCCAAGTTTTCACGAATTTATGCTCAAGGTATTGCATGTTTTATCGCTTAGCATAGGTCGTGATTTTTATCGACTGCATGGCTTTTTTTGGACCTCCCTTCCTGGATTGATCACCTAGGTTAATGAAAAATGAGAATGAGCGGTAGACGATGATTGCTTGATTTATGCTAGCCTTTAATCAGTGACAACCTTAAAGCAAATAAATTGGGACTGATAATTGCAAGTTGACTTAAAATGGAGTAAAATCTTGTTTTGGGAGAGCAACACCCATGTTTATATATATGGTTTATTTGACATTTTTCCCTCATAAACTAGAATGTTTTAATCACCAATAAAAATGACAAGATAACTAATCAATATTTGTTGGTTTCATGTGTGAGTTGGTGAAATCAAAGTGTTTTGCATGCTTGTTTGAGCCTTGGTTGCTAGATACCCTCCCCTAGACCTTAGATGCTCCATTCATCTCTGAAGATTCATCTCCTCATTTGTATATCCATCCTTCTTCTTCGTTCACCTCAGGTCTCCCTAACATCAAGTCTCCATCTGTATACTTAGGCTACTCTCAGCCTATGTATAGGGGGACCTAAATCCCTGTTATTTTCTTACTCATCTTTCCTCTCTTTAATACTTAGGTTATTTCTAACCTAAGTATAGTGGGGTCCTCCTCAATTCCCGTATATTTTTCTATACTTAAATGGACCTATGGCCTTGTATCATCTAGTGCTATGAGGACATGGCAAAGTTTAAGTATAGGGGGTATATCGTATATACAATATTTACACTTTAGCCAAATTTTGAAAAATTTTGAAAAATTTAAAATTTTTTGACTAAAGTATAATCTTTTGAACTAAGTGGACAAAATGTTTTCAAGGTTTTTCTATATTATGTTACACTATTTTTTTAAGAAAAATATTTTTGAAAATGATTTGAAAAATGAGTTTCTCTTGTTTTGAAAAATCTTTTGAACATATTTGGAAAATCTTTATTGGTATAACATGGTGTTGAAAATGTTTTTTCTTGATTTAAAGGAAAATGAGTCTAACTTGTGTTTTTAACCTTAATCCAAAAATCCATAAAAATGAAAAAAAAATCAAAAATCCTTTACGAGTCAAAAGTGACTACTAAATCCTAATAAGTAGTCGCGTTTAGTGAGGGTTTTCCCTTAGCAGAGTGGATTAGAGGACATCACGCAAGGCACTGTCCTCAAGCAATGTTCTCTAGTCTGTACTTACACCTATACTGGTTGAATGCAGATGCATCTACTCATTTGAGTTTAGACATTCATTATGTCTTTTAAAGTCTTCAATTAAAAAAATGGATGAAGGAGTTGGATTAAATCCCCTACATTTTTTCACTTCCACACAGGATCAAAATTATTTGAGAATACTCGGTTTATGAGGTCTTGAGATTTTAGGTTAACCAATCTTAACCATCAGGGTCTTATATTAAATATCCACATCCCCCTAGTTAGCCAGATTTGCATGCTATATTGCATGCTTTGTCTCCTACCTTAAGAATAAGATCAACACTTCACATACACGACTACAGTTTCGATGAGATGAGTTGAAATTTTACTTGAGGGACTGGGATGAGGGATTCAAGTCTGGACTTGATCTAATGATGCTTGAGGATGGGATAAGATCATTGAAGGCTTCATGAAACCGAAGTGTCAGCATTTTAGCCAGTTTGAGATTTTGGTTCTTATTTTAATCTCTTGATATTGACCTAAGTGCCAGGGTGTGAAATAAATAAAAATATTGATCAGTGTGCTCAAACTCTTGGTAAAAGAAATGGAGCTAGCCAACAATATTGCTAATCAAAGAAATATTATTATTGAAAGAAAAGCTCTCATTGCATAAAGTCAAATATCAAAAAGAGCTTCCACCAAAGGCGAGTACTCCCAACCATTTTCAAAGTGTCCACTTGGACCACTGCTATTAGAACCAGGAGTCGGGCTGGCACCAAAAAAGGGCTCTGCATCATAAATGGTACAAGTCTGGGTGTAGAAGGTATGATAGGTACTCAAAAAAGACACACCCCAGTGTATTCCCAGGAAAACAAGTGCAGACAGCTCAAACTTCTCTTGACGGATGCACTAATCAACACAAAAAAAACGTAGAGTTGGGTTAATAAGGCACTAGAGAGAATCTTTTTTCCAATGAGAGGGAGAGAAGAAATGACACAATCCGGAACCCTCCATAATATGGCCTGCCATCAACACTTCTATGTCTGACAACTAAAGAGATGGTGGATTGGACGCAATATTTGATTTATTCCCTAGTGTTGAGAAGTGGGTCCTTAGGGGAATTTCTTGGACTGGGACCTTGTGGACGTTTTAACTCTACTTTCATGAATGCAGTCAAGACTTAAGTTCATATCCTTAGTTTATATGTATACAAGAGAGAGTCTAAAAAACTAGAGGAAATGGGTGCCTCTAGATTAAGGTTGGGTTGAGCAATAAGATTTTTGATCTCCAAAATTGGGAGTTTTTGAACAGATCAAATTATGTATGCACATGCAAAAGGGGGTTAATCCAGCTCATTCATTTTTGTAATGCTCGGGGACGGGCATAGTTTAAGTATAGGGGGTTGATAAAACCCAGTTTCATGATTTTAATTCGCATATATTAACCCCCTAACTTAGACTAAGTGACAATAAGAACCATATTAATCCTAGTAATTATATGTCCCCTTTAATAAATTACAATTCCCAAAAAATAGCAAATTAAAAATCGTAGTGTTTTTAAACCTTAAAAAATGCTCACAAAAATTTTCTATCTTTGTTTGACCTCATCTTCATTTTCGGTCACATAAAACTTGTATTTCTCATCGAGATCTACAACTTTCATGTTTTGAGTTTTTCCAAATTCGGACTCATTCTCCCTCTTATTTCACTTTTCTTATCTGAATAATTTGATTGGGCCCCGTGGTGTCTTCTGGTTGCGCCATGCGGCCCAGTCCCTTGCACACGACGTACTCGCTCTCTCCATCGTCTGATGGCTCTCTCTCCCTTCAGATCATCACCATTCACTTCTACATCTGTTCCTAGCCATTCGATGCACTCCCTGATCACATCCGATCCATCCGTGAGCGCCTTCTTCTCCTTCATCCATGTGTCGCCTTGTCTGACGTTGGATCGCCTCCATGCGCATCCATCGCAACCATCCATTCCCACACCCTTTTGCAGCCGCTAGATCAACCCCTGGTCTCATCGTGGTCGTTTGCCAACGCCTCTCTCTCCTTGTGTCACGTGTCATACTTCCAGCACCCGATCGTCTTCTAGATGTAGTCACTCATTTTAACTTCGAACCTCAGCCCTTCGATCATAACCCTTATCTCCTCATAGACATCCACTTCTTCCCACTTGTGCGCAAGACATGTGGCGTCTCTTGTGCCCACCGATCATGTCGCCCCTGATCTAATCCTAACCGCACTTAAGCGCTCTCTTCTTAGCCGTTGGATTGTAAGAACCAACGGCCGAGGACCCTTCTTCCTCCTCCGATTGCCCTTCTCCCACGTTCTCCACCTTGCGTACAACATTCCCCCTTTCTATTTTCCCCGCCTACTCTGCCATCTCATCTACTTTTGAACCACCCCATGACGGAGCTAGGTCATCCCTCTTTCTCGTGCTCAACCACTCCATCCATGTCCTTCTCCCTCTCACTCCATATTCCCTGATCAACCCACTCCTTCTGCTATCATAATCGCCGCCTCGCTTCAATTAAATATGTCGTCACTGCCCTGCATACATCTTGTCCATCTTTAAGTGGGGCCTTGCCCAGCCCCTCTCCTCCTCCCCGTGACCGGGGGAGGACAGATCGAGAGCAAAGACAAAGGTGTGCCTCCGGTGATGACGCCTGGCCATTGTAGGCCAGGACTGAGGTGTTCCATTATCTCCTAACTGCCTCCGGTTGCTGCGGAGGTCCAGCGAGGACCAGGGCCCCTCCCAGGAGCTCGAGCACATGCAATTCATCCGCCATCACTCATGTAAGTATTTTCGATCCCCTTGTATTTTTCTTTAATTTCTCCAAATTAATTAGGTCGAAACGTCCATGTTCACCTACCATTAAACATCCTCTGAGCTTTATCGCACATCCATTATCCACGCGCCCCATTCCGATCACCCTTTCTCCTCCTTGTGATCTCATTCCACTACGATCCCCCTCCTCCGAGCTCATCGGGGAAGACAACCGGCAATCGCGTTCTTCGCCCCATCATGGCCATCCATCTCATTCCACCTCGCACCCATAATGTACACCGCACACTTCGGCTACGAAATTAACCTTGCAGGTACTTCACACATCAATAGCCAGAGTTTCGTCTCAGAGGGATTTGCACAGCTCTGCCTCCGGCGTTCAGACCTAGTTGGCCTCTTCTTGGCCGACCGACATCTCCCTGAGGGCTCCAACTACCTCTACAACCTTCCAGGATGTTCTGGGAAGCTCCACCGGGCCTGAGCAAGTGAGGTTGAGCTCGGAAGGCCTCGCTGAAGGTCAGAACCCACTGCCAGTCGGAGACGAGGGAGGAAATACATCGACTGTTGGATGGCTTCATCTCGGTGTCCATACAACGGTTCCTGGCAGTCCACGTCGATGATCCTTGAGTCTCCAGCTACCGTCCGATCTCGATGATTAGGCGGTCCTTGGACGTCCACGTGTCAGCACCGAGTAGATCCGAGCCTCATCCTCCGAGCATGTAGGCTTGGGTCTACCAAGCCAATGCCGGGCCTTCTCCGAGCCAGAGCCGTATGTCGAGCCTTTTCTGAAGCCAAGCCACATGTCCGAGCCTCCTTCGAGCATGCATCTCCACCGAACCTAGAGCCCACATGCTTGTCACATGCACTCTAGGTAAATTTGCAAGGAGGCCCTCGTACTTCTTCAAAATTACAATCAGGTCTAGCGAGCACGTGGAAACCACATGCGCCTGGGGTAATTTGCATCTGTTCCCTTGGAGTTCTCAATAATTACAAATATACGCCTGTACCTTGGGTAATTTACAAGGAAGGCCTCGCTATTTTAACTAATTACATTTTAGTCCCTCTTAGGGATATGTTTGTTAATTATCTTCATATTGTTCTTACATTTATGCCCCTTGTTTCCTTTGTCAATAACTTGAGCATCGTTTGTCCGATTAAGTTGATTTCGGTTATGTTTCGAAGCTCGTTTTGTTATCTTTTTAATGGCATATTGTTTCCTTAATGATACTATAAAGTTCTATGATTAATTTTGTTCATGAGTGTCAATTATGTAATTTAATCTATGCCATGGATAAAAATTTCAATGAAACGTGCTTAGTTAATCAATGTTGAAGTTGACCTGAATTTCTTGCTCATGAATTTTATCTGATTAGGACATATTAGCACACGTGCATGCTTCATCATTTGCATAAAAAATGAAAAAAAATGCATGTCTTCATGTCTATCTATGAATCGTGTCTTCTTGTATTCATTGGCCTACGATTCTTTAAACCAACACTTAATCTAAATAATAAATTTCTAAATGATACCAAAGAGGCTTGTGTCCCTGAGTTCGACCTTGGGTTTGCCCAATTATAAAAAATAATTCGACCGCTTTGACCTTTAATTCATACATGGTTTCGAAGCGGTTTTTTGATTGACTCTATTTTACCTGACTGCAACGAACATTGCTAATTGTACATAATTAGAAGGGTAAAAAGGGTTTGTCAATCAGCTGGCACAGAATTTGAGTGACTTGAAGACCCAGATCATGTATCTCCAGGAGGCACAGGTGGCTTCTGATGAATCTGTGATTCATCACTCTTAAAGTTGAAAATTGAGCTTTGTCCCCGGGTATTTAGCAACATATTTCCCTTTATCTTGCATAAATAGCATTCATGCATCAATCCACAAAATATGCATTTTAGCATTCATCTTTGCATTTAAATAAGAAGCCGGTCCTTGTGTAAAATCTACTGTAAAATATCCACCTATTCACTTGTATTTTATCCCCTCAAAAAAATAAAATAACACATTCCTTATAGTGTGTACACCATTAATTAATAATATAGGGAAGAAGACCAGAGTCCCTCTCGTGTAAAATACCCAATAAAACCCCAAAATCTCATGGACCATAGAATGCCCATATCTCTCTCTTACCAACTCCGAATTAGGTCTACTCACCTTCATATTGATACACATCCAGAGACCTTTAAAATAAGAGTAATTTCATTCAATTTGGAGCTCGTAGGCAAAAGTTGGGTTTTTAGGCCTCCTTGTATACTATACATATGTATATTTGTATTCTTGTATTTTTGTATGGTATTTGACCTCATCTACATTTTTGGTCAACATGAAACTTGTAGTTCTCATCGAGATCTACAACTTTCATGTTCTGAGTTTTTCCGAATTCAGCCTCCTTCTCCCTATAATCTTATTTTTCTCTTCAGCCACTCACAGCTGGCCATGTGGCACCCTCTGATTGCGCCACGCGGCCCGCTCCCGTTGACCTATCCGCCCATGCCGTGGACCATTGGATCTTCATCTAGATCCAGCGGCCCAGTGATTTCCATGTCCGCCTTAATTCCACACCATTGGATCAATCCCAGAATCGCATCTTCACCGCCCACTAGCACCTCATCAGTCTCACGCCATGTGGCATCACCTCATCCATCTGATTCACTCCAGATCCAACGGCTCAAACACTTCGCTCTCTTGGCCATTAGATCGAACCCCTGAGCCCATCTCAACCGTCCGTTAGCACCACATTCTCAGCATGCCACGTGGTGTGTTCAGAGCACTCCGATGTCGCGCCTTAGATCTAATCTCAGGCATTGATCCGCACCTCCATCTCGTCTGTTGGATCGCGAGATCCAACGGTCGAGACGTCGTCGTCAACCTCCGCACACCCCGCGCCCATGTTCTTCACCGTGCGTAAGGGGCTGTCCCCTTTCTACTTTCGGCTCCACATCGACCCACTTCTCCGACCACTGACACCACCACGACGTCGCCCATTCATCCCTCATTCTCGCCAGCTCCCTCGACCTCCATGACAACCCTCAATCTCGCTCCACGTAGGTCAAGAACTCCACCTACTCGCTATCTACCCCGTCATCTTCACCCTATAAATCCGTCACCTCCGGCCTCTTTCATTCCCATCCGCCACCACGGAGAGTGACTCTGAGATCCCACCAACAGATTGGTGACAGCGATTTGATCCTAGGTCGAGCGACGACTGCGTACCCCTCTGGCGAGATCCACGGCTGACCACCGTCGTGTCGCAGCTCCTCCAAGGCGTTGCACGAGATCAGGCCCCTCTACCGTCCTTCGAGCGAAGACGTGGAAGCTTTCCCGGAGCTTCTGACCCCAGGTAGACTCCTCCATCTCTCCCTCGATCTTCTTCTTCTTTTCTCTTCTTTTTCTCCAATTTAATTCATCCTCCACGAGCACCTTCTCGCTCCTTCAAGCATCCTCCGAGCTCCGCAAAGGAGCTCTGACCTTCACGCAAACCTTAGTTTCCTCTAACGATGTACTTCATCCTCCACCGATGCCAGCTCTGCCACCGTGGCGCAATCCGATCACCGGTCACCCCCACTACCCTATAGGCCTCACATCTTACTCCACATCACTCCACGGACACCAAGAACGCTTCAACTATATCGCTAATCCTTTGCAGGTGCTATCTCCTTAATTGGCCGGAGGCTCGTCGGAGCTGCATTCGACCTCCTCCGCCACCACGCTCTAGAGCGTCTCATCCACTCCTGAGACCACCGGATGCTTCGCCAGCCATCCACGGATTTTCCGAGCCACCTCAGACCCTCCAGCAACCTTCACCGACAACGGGAGGATGGGGCAGAGCTAGACCAGCTTTGCTGGAGCCCAGCCCTCTCTGTCGCAGGAGGCGGAGGGCCGATGGGGACGATAGCCAGCAGCCATTCGATCATCTTGATCGAAGGCCAGGAGCTCTCCACGTCGCCTTGCCCCACAGCTGTTGGATCATCTCTGATCCTATGGACCTGATTACGCCACGTCGCCAGCCGCCGGAGCATCCGAGGGTCGTTGGATTCATCCCGATCCAGCAGCGATAGATCGTCCACGTAGCCATCTTCATCGAGCTTCAAGGACCGTTGGATCGATCTTGATCCAACGAGTCGAGACACGCCATGCGTCCGCAGCCAGAGGCCGTTGGATCATCCTTGATCCCACAGTCCAGATATGTCCACGTCGCCCGATCCGAGCCTCTTCCCTGACCACTAGGCTCGGATCACCCAAAGAAACTTCGAGCCATGATCTGAACCTCCAGAGCCATCCGAGCCTCGCTCCGAGCCTCCGAAGACCACCAAGCCTGGGACCCCCATGTGATTCGTACGTGCGTCCTGGGTTATTTGCATCGAGGCCCCTGAAGGTTTTTAGAATTACATTTCAGTCCCTGCCAGGCAACCCCACGTGAGGAGAACGTGTCCCATGGAAAATTTGCATTCACCACCCCAGCATTATAGGTAATTGCATATTGGTCCCTGTCAGCACATTTAATTTTTAGCAATTTTAGTAAATGTAATTGCATTTATACCCCTGTCTTTGCACGCATATTTAGGCATTCATATTAATTCATTTTTCAGATTGTAAAATTGCATTGTGTAAAAAAATAAAAAAAACTCCAAAAAAATCAGACAGGTCCAAGTGAAAATAAAATACCTGTCGGAGTTTGTATAGTACCAAAGAAATGCAGCTGGATGACTTGGCTATACTGGTCAGGCTTCCCGATATATGTAGCTACACTGGCTACCGTTCATTCTTTTCTCCACCCTCCTCTTGAGTTGGTCGCACTTGAACTTAGAAGGGAATACCCCGCTCCTCGAGGAAAGAGTTACTGGACCGGGTTATTTGAGTTACCTTGTTAGAGGAGGATGTTTCTGAGCCATTTCTGATGTGGAGAGTTACAAATCACTTATACGGTACAAGTAAGAATCATAGTCATTAGAAATTTACGTTTGAGGATTTGTTCTGACCTGACTATTGAGGTGTCTTGAATAGAAGACTTGTGGGACTTGAAGTCTGTCAGGTCTTAAATTCAGATCCCAATAAGGTTCCGCCACACAATTAATCCAAAGGTCGAGTCAAGCTCCATTTTCAACTTTTGTTCATGACCTTGGTATGGAACCTAAAATCATTTCACTCTTGCATTTTCATTTTTGTTGCTCAGGGACGAGCAAGGTTTAAGTATAGGGTTTGATGAATCTTTGATTCATCACTCTTAAAGTTGAAAATAGAGCTTTGTCCCCAGGTATTTAGCAGCATATTTCCATTTATCTTGCATAAATTGCATTCATGCAACAATCCACAAAATATGCATTTTAGCAATCATCTTTGCATTTAAATAAAAGCTGATCCTTGTATAAAATCCACTGTAAAATATCCACCTATTCATTTGTATTTTATCCCCTCAAAAAAATGAAATAACACCTTCCTTATAGTGTGTACACCATTAATTAATAATATAGGGAAGAAGACCAGAGTCCCTCTCTTGTAAAATACCTAATAAAACCCCAAAATCTCTTGGACCTTAGAATGCCCATATCTCTCTCTTACCAACTACAAATTAGGTCTACTCAACTTCATATTGAAACACATCCAGAGACCTTTAGAATAAGACTAATTTCATTCAATTCGGAGCTCGTAGGCAAAAGTTGGGTTTTTAGGCCTCCTTGTATACTATACATATGTATATTTGTATTCTTGTATTTTTGTATCATATTTGACCTCATCTCTATTTTTTGTCAACATGAAACTTGTCGATCTCATCGAGATCTACAACTTTCATGTTTCGAGTTTTTCCAAATTCAACCTCCTTCTCCCTCTAATCTTATTTTTCTCTTGAGCCACTCACAGCTGGCCACGTGGCGCCCTCTGATTGCGCCATACGGCCCGCTCCCGTTGACCTATCCGCCCGTGCCTTGGACCGTTGGATCTTCATCTAGATCCAACGGCCCAGTGATTTCCATGCCCACCTTAATTCCACACCATTGGATCAATCCCAGAATCGCAGCTTCACCGCCCACTAGCACCTCGTCAGTCTCGCAACACGTGGCATCACCTCATCCATCTCATTCTCTCCAGATCCAACGGCTCAAACACTTCGGTCTCTCGGCCATTCGATCGAACCCTTGAGCCCGTCTCAGCCACTGGTTAGCATCGCATCCTCAGCACACCACGTGGTGTGTTTAGAGCCCTCCGATGTCGCGCCTAAGATCTTATCTCAAGCGTCGATCCGTGCCTCCATTTGGACGTCCATGACAACCCTCAATCTCGCTCCACGAAGGCCACGAACTCCACCTCGTCGCCAGCTACCCCGTCATCTTCACCCCATAAATCCGTCAGCTCCGGCCACTTTCATTCCCATCCGCCACCACGGAGAGTGACTTTGATCTCCCACCGACAGATTGGTGACAGCGATTTGATCTTAGGTCGAGCGACGACCGAGTACAACTCCGACGAGATCCACGACCGATCACCACCATGTCACAACTCCTCCAAGGCGTTGCACGAGCTCAGGCCCCTCTACCGTCCTTCGAGCGAAGACCTCGAAGCTTCCCCGTCCATCTCTCCCTCGATCTTCTTCTTCTTTTCCCGTCTTTTTCTCTGATTTAATTCACCCTCCACGAGAACCTTCTCGCTTCGAAAATAATCCTCCAAGCTCCGTAAAGGAGCTCTGACCTTCGCGCTACCCTTAGCTTCCTCTGACGATGCACTTCACCCTCCACCGACGCCAGCTCCGCCACCGTGGCGGAATCCGATCACCGGTCACCCCCACTACCCTATAGGCCTCGCATCTCACTCCACATCACTCCACAGACACCAAGCACGCATCGGCTATATCCCTAATCTCTTGCAGGTGTTATCTCCTTGATTGGCCGGAGGCTCGTCGGAGCTGCATTCGAGCTCCTCCGCCACCACGCTCCAGAGCATCTCCTCCACTCCTGAGACCACCGGACTCTTTGCCAGCCATCCACGGATTTTCCAAGCCACCTCGGACCCTCCAGCAATCTTTACAGACGACGGGAGGATGGGGCGAAGCTAGACCAGCTTCGTCTAAGCCCAGTCCTCTCCACCACAAGAGGCGGAGGGCCGTTGGGGATGACCGCCAGCATCCGTTCGATCATCTTGATCGAACGGCCAGGAGCTCTCCACGTCGCCTTGCCCCACAGCCGTTGGATCATGTCTGGTCCTACAGACCTGATCACGCCAAGTTGCCAATCGCAAGAGCATCCGAGGGCCATTGGATTCATCCCGATGCAGCAGCGATAGATCGTCCACATAGCCATCTTCATCGAGCTTTAAAGACCGTTGGATTGATCTTGATCCAACGGGTCAAGACACGTCACGCGTCCGCAGCTAAAGGATGTTGGATCATCCTTGATCCCACGGTCCAGATCCGTCCACGTTGTCCGATCCGAGCCTCTTCCCTGACCACTAGGCTCGGATCACCCGATGCAACTCCGAGCCAAATCCGAACCTCCAGAGCCACCCAAGCCTCGCTCCTAGCCTCCGAAGACCTCCAAGCTTGTGACCCCCACGTGATCCGCACGTGTGTCTTGGGTTATTTGCATTGAGGCCCCTGAAGGTTTTCATAATTACATTTCAGTCTCTGCCATGTGGGGCACCTTAGAGTAGAGTGTATCAAAGAATGGGTGAGGTTGGAGTGCTCCCAATGTTGAAAAATCGATCTCCCGAGTCTCGTAATCTTTAGTTGCTTTAGCTGAGGCTAAGAATGGCTTCTCAAGAATAATCAAAGACTGGGTAAACTCTCCTCGGTGCTCGATGTCAATGATCGTGAAGTCCACCTGTAGTAGAGCACCCTGGAAAGCAACGATGACTGAAATATTTCCTCTAGACCGTTTGATAGATCGATCAGCCAGCTGAACGATCTCTCTTGACTTCCTGATTGGCCTGAGTTTGAGTTTGTCAAACATAGAGGTCGGGAGGATATTTATCGGAGAGTCATCATCAATTCTTGCATGGGTAAAGATAGTGTCTTTGATTCCACATTCCACCCTAGGCTACCGCTTCACTCTACGACTCTTGGTCTTTCTCCCCATCACCAAGGAGGTGGCCATAGACACTATGTGTTTCTCAGTCCTTGTTCTCTTAGTCACCGACCTCTTGGGCATCAATTTACTCTTTACAAATCTCTTGAGGTCGGAGAAGTGATCTATGGCCTTTATTAAGGGAAGTTTGAAAATCAATTCTTCATCGAGTGCTTCCCTTAGGGTAGGATCCAATTTTTTTTCAAATCATTTTCATTTTCAATTTTTATGGATTTTTTGGATTTTTCAGTTTTTTCGGTGTTTTTGGTGGATGAATGATAAGACTCTGGATTGGAGGGTAAGTGGTTAGTAGAAGAGGCGGATAGAATGGACTCCAGCTGTATAAACGGTGTAGGTTTCCTAATGCTCTCTCGGTTTTCAACATAATATCTACTTACTTCCTTCTCCACTTTCATACTCAGGCTGGCAGATATTGAGTGCAATATTTCCATGACATCTCTCAACTCATTACCAAATGATTCATTTTTCTTAATAAGTCTAGAGATGTCTTCCTCCAAAAAATTCCCATGACAAATCATGGGGGAGTTCTGCTCAAGTGGAGGATACTGCTGAGATATTGGGGTCTCATACTCAACATACCTAGACTCTGGCATGTAATGCTGGGTCGAGTATGGACCATCTAGATGGCAAATAGTGGTCGGAGCCTCATATGATGAAATGGGGACTGATAAGTCTGGCTCATGAGCCCACTCCTATGAATAGGCTCTCCGAATGAAGGCTTTAACGGAAGCTTGATCACTGAAGTTAATCAAGTCTGGAAAATCATGATGTACATGCCTCTCCATTCGTGTTGTTCGATCGACCATGTTATACCCTAAGGTCAAGTCGAGATCTGTATATGTAAATTGTGGTATGGTCCCTACTTGAGGTGAGAATGAAGTATGTGGGGGCATATAATTTTGCCAATCATCTGTCTCAGCAGTGGCTTGTTCTTCATTTGTTTCTTTGATTCCTGCAAGCTCTTGAGAGTAAGGACAATCAACCCAAGGTGGAAGTAGATCCAGAGTGTTAGAATATAGAGTAGGTGAGAAATGCAAAGAAGTGGAGAAGTCAGTTGAAGTTCTGACTTCGTAATCAGGTTGAGGTGGAATCGACCACGAGTAAGGATCTCCCGTGGATGGCAGAGGATACATGGAAGAAGGAGAAGGTGAAGATGAACGGTATATGGTCGAGGAGGAATGATCAGAGTTCACAAGATATGTGGACCAATATCCCGACATCTTGAAGAGGAAATGATGAATGTAAGTAGGTTGAGGTAGAAAATTTACAATTACACAGGATAACACACACGGACATACATGGAGACAAACACAAGAGCAAACCCTGAGTTCACACTCAACACGGTGAAGGACCCGAAACTGAGTCCGATTAGTCTGGTTGATTTTAATTGTGAATTTTCAGACAAGTAGCAAAGGTTACACGACCTATAGGGAAGTCGGCTCAAAGCCGGATGCGTCTCCCATGTTTAACCTGTCGCCTTAGATACCAACGCCCTTCCTTTCTTCGCTCCTATCCCAAGTTGATGGATTCAAAGACCATGCCCCTATCTACCTGTAAGGAGGCGGAGGCTGACAAGGCTGGAACTTCGCCTTGAAGGGTTACTAGCAGCTTATCATGGAGTACCGCTAATTCACCCCAGACTACCTGTAAATAGGCGGAGGCTACTTGGTACTAGTCGATGAACCTGAAAAATATTCAACTCGTGATATTTGCTAGGATCAGTTGGTACGTGATATGGAAGGCGGGGATTTGGGCTCTGCCTTAAGGTGTTCACACACACTCAAGTACCCTCACTCAGTCTGAAAATAAGGTCGGGGTTACTCTCCTGCAAACAAGGGTTAATGTTAATTTTTTTGGTCCAATTCAATTAGCAGTACCGAATTTTTAGATTAGTTGTAACTGATATTAATCCACACAAGCAATCACGTTTACCATCCAGTCCCAATTCCTTTATCCTAGGTTAAAAAACCGAGAGAGAGAGAGAGATAATTCGAAAAAGCCGATGCAATCAAGAAAATGATGATGAATGCTCAAGTAAGAATACTTACAGTGCCTCCAGCTCTCTACAATGCAGGATGCAATACTGAAATGAAATTTTACACTAAATGAATTGCAAGCGATGAGAAGCCACTCCTAAACAAGCAGTTCTATTAGCGAGTGAAGCACAGGTCGATTTGACTAGTTATGCAGTCTAGGTGCATATTTTAAGTGTATTGTGTGGTTCTAAGAATTTACGAGCACAAGCAAATCCTAGAGTGGCTCGAGGAGCCGCTAGTGCTAGCCTAATTTACAATTCAATCGACACAGCACACGGGGACATAGTTCCACTATCTTTACACAAGCGAGAACCCAAATGGGAGCTGCTGGAAATGATGCGAAGAAGAATAAAGAAAAATAAAAATAAAGTACAAGTCCTCTCAAATCACTTAAAGAATTAAAATGCCGAATCCTCGAAGCGTCTTCGACTCCTCACGTTCCTCGCACAGAAATAATTTGAGGTCAGATAGAGAACGACACAAAAATACAAAAATTAAAAGACAGAAAATATTCACAAGATAATTGGGGGTCAGACTATCCGGGGATAGAAAATCAAGCACTCAGAATTACTGTAAATTAACCGAAGCCGTGCTTCCCCGGCAACGGCGCCATTTTGACATGGCTCTTACTACCCTTGTTAAATTGAGCAAATTAATGTTCAAATTAATTAAGAATGTTCGTTGCAGTCGGATAATGAAAGCGAATCAAAAACCACTTTTAATTAAAACAAGTTAATCTCAAGCGACAATTTTTTTTTACTTAGGCAAGCCCAAGGTCGAACTCAGGGAGGCAGTTGTCTCCTTAGGTAAAGTTTTAGCAAAGTCCAAAGTGTGTTTTGCGGGAATAATTTTTTTGGTCTTTTTCGATTTTTTATGCAAGACACATGCACAATCTAGCCAGTTAACAAGTTAACTAAGAAAGATGGTCAAAATAAGTCCAAAAATTATGAAATTTGGCCAGATGATGAAATGGGATGAAATTAAGGAACACTATTTTTTTTGGAATTTTCTGACACTAAATAAAATTACTGTAAATTAAATATGAATGCAAGGTGATTTTAACTGAATTAATTTTAATAAATATAAAATCACAATATTTTTGGGGAATAAAAATTATCCTAGATAGTATGAAGTAAGGAATCTAGAAAAATTATCAGACCTAAATTTTGATGTGAAATGCAACTATTAAAAATTATTTACGAAAATCACTGAATGAATTATTTAGGCCTCGGGATGCGTGCAATTGAGATGAATTTTTTATGCAAGGTAAAGATAATTATCCTAGATCTAATGTGATTTTTTGTGGGATTTTTGGAGTCACAGAGAAATTGCTATTAATAAAAGGCATAAATGGGCAAAAGATAGCAAAAAAAACCAATTAATTAATAGAAAAATCTACTGATATTACAAAAATATGACAATTGTCACATAATGAAGAGGACAATGTAAGCTACACAATGCAATTTTCCAATCTGAAAAATGAATTAATATGAATGCCTAAATATGCGTGCAAAAATAGGGGTATAAATGCAATTACAGGAATTAAAATTGCTAAAAATAAAATGTGCTGACAGGGACCAATATACAATTACCTATAATGTTGGGGTGGTGAATGCAAATTTTCCACGGATACGTGCTCCTCACGTGGGGTCACCTGGCAGGGACTGAAATGTAATTCTGAAAACTTTCAGGGGCCTCGATGCAAATAACCTAGGACACACCGTGCGGATCACGTGGGGGTCCCTGGCTTGGTGGTCTTCAGAGGCTCGGAGTGAGGCTCGGGTGGCTCTGGAGGTTCGGATCTGGCTCGGAGTTGCTTCGGGTGATCCAAGCCTAGTGGTCGGGGAAGAGGCTCGGATCGGGCGACGTGGACGGATCTGGACTGTGGGATCAAGGATGATCCAACGGCCTCTGGCTATGGACGTATGGCGTGTCTCGACCCGTTGGATCAAGATCGATCCAACGGTCCTTGAAGCTCGATGAAGATGGCTACGTGGATGATCTATCACCGCTGGATCGGGATGAATCCAATGGCCCTCGGATGCTCCGGCAGTTGGCGATGTGGCGTGATTATGTCCGTAGGATCAGAGATGATCCAACGGCTGCGGGGCAAGGTGACGTGGAGAGCTCCCGGTCGTTCGATCAAGATGATCGAACGGTTGCGGGCTGTCGTCCCCAACAGCCCTCCGCCTCCTGCGGCGGAGAGGGCTGGGCTCCGGTGAAGCTGGTCTAGCTCCGCCCCGTCCTCCTATCGTCGGTAAAGGTTGCTGGAGGGTCTGAGGTGGCTCAGAAAATCTGTGGATGGCTGGCGAAGCGTCCGGTGGTCTCAGGAGTGGAGGAGACGCTCTGGAGCGCGGTGGCGGAGGAGCTCGAATGCAGCTCCGACGATCCTCCAGCCAATCAAGGAGATAGCACCTGCAAGGGATTAGCGATATAGTCGAAGCATGCTTGGTGTCCGTGGAGTGATGCGGAGTGAGAGGCGAGGCCTATAGGGCAGTGGGGGTGACCGGTGATCGGATTCTGCCACGGTGGCGGAGCTTGCGTCAGTGGAGGGTGAAGTGCATCGTCAGAGGAATCTAAGGGTAACGCGAAGGTCAGAGCTCCTTTGCGGAGCTCGGAGGATGCTTGGCAGAGCGAGAAGGTGCTCGTGGAGGGCGAATTAAATCGGAGAAAAAGACGGGAAAAGAAGAAGAAGATCGAGGGAGAGATGGAGGAGTCTATCTGGGGTCAGAAGCTCTGGGGAAGCTTCCAGGTGTTCGGTCGAAGGACGGTAGAGGGGCCTGAGCTCGTGCAACGCCTTGGAGGAGCTGCGACACGGTGGTGGTCGGCCGTGGATCTCGTCGGAGGTGTACTCCGTCGTCGCTCGACCTAGGATCAAATCGCTGTCACCAATCTGTCGGTGGGAGCTCGGAGTCACTCTCCGTGGTGGCGGATGGGAATGAAAGTGGCTGGAGGTGACGGATTTATAGGGTGAAGATGACGGAGTAGCTTGCGATGAGGTGGAGTTCGTGGCCTGCGTGGAGCGAGATTGAGGGTTGTCATGGAGGTCGAGGGAGCTGGCGAGAATGAGGGATGAATGGGCGACGTCGTGGTGGTGTCAGTGGTCGGAGAAGTGGGTCGGCATGGAGCCAAAAATAGAAAGGGGATGGCCCCTTGTGTACGATGGAGAACGTTGGCACGGGGCGTGCGGAGGTTGACGACGACAGCTCGACCGTTGTATCTCGCGGTCTAACGGTCCAGATGGAGGCGCGGATCGACGCCTGAGATCAGATCTAAGGTGCGACATCGGAGGGCTCTGAACACACCACTTGGCGTGATGAGGATGCAGTGCTAACAGGTGGCTGAGATGGGCTCAGGGGTTCGATCGAATGGTCAAGAGAGCGAAGTGTTTGAGCCATTGGATCTGGAGTGAATCGGATGGATGAGGTGATGCCACGTGGCGCGAGACTGATGAGGCACTAGTGGGCGGTGAAGATGCGATTCTGGGATTGATCCAACGGTGTGGAATTAAGGCGGACGTGAAAATCACTGGGCCGTTGGATCTAGATGAAGATCCAACAGTCCAGGGCACGAGCGGATAGGTCAACGGGAGCGGGCCGCATGGCGCAATAAGAGGGCTCCACGTGGCCACCTATGAGTGGTTGAAGAGAAAAATAAGATTAAAGGGAGAAGGAGGCCGAATTTAGAAAAACTCAAAACAAGAAAGTTGTAGATCTCGATGAGGTCTACAAGTTTCATGTTGACCAAAAATGGAGATGAGGTCAAATATGATACAAAAATACGAGAATACAAATATACATATGTATAGTATATAAGGAGGCCGGAAAATACAACTTTTGCCTACGAGCTCCGAATTGAATGAAATTAGTCTTATTTTAAAGGTCTCTGGATGTGTATCAATATGAAGGTGAGTAGACCTAATTCGGAGTTGGTAAGAGAGAGATATGGGCATTCTAAGGTCCAGGAGATTTTGGGGTTTTATTGGGTATTTTACAAGAGAGGGACTTTGGTCTTCTTCCCTGTATTATTAATTAATGGTGTACACACTATAAGGAAGGTGTTTTTTTTTATTTTTTTGAGGGGATAAAATACAAGTGAATAGGTGGATATTTTACAGTGGATTTTACACAAGGATCAGCTTCTTATTTAAATGCAAAGATGAATGCTAAAATGCATATTTTATGAATTGATGCATGAATGCTATTTATGCAAGATAAAGGGAAATATGCTGCTAAATACCTGGGAACAAAGCTCTATTTTCAACTTTAAGAGTCATGAATCACAAAATTATCAGCTTCTCAGCCTCGTCTCAGGTCACACGCTGATCCTAGATGCAGCTCATCCCAGCACTCTGCCTCGATTCGTCAGGTTCACCAAATACAAGCAGAGCCATACCATCAGCTTCAGCACTGGTACCCTCAGCTGCCGCCATCTCAGAATACTTAGATGGTAGTGTATATGTAGGATCAACCACTAGCAGTTCTTCCTCCATGCCCCTTCATGTAGGAGCCATTGATGGAAGTCAACAGGATTTGGTACGACCAACAACAGCCTGTGATCCACCGAGATCATCTCGGATTCAGGTGGTCGACTAGAGGTGCCTCATCCCAGCAGTAGCCTCCAACTCAGGGTAGATAGTTCGATCAACAGTCACAACAGCAACCCTAATTCTATCACTAGCCACAACAACAACATTTCCAGCCAAGTCCTCGTCCCTACCAGTAGGACAATAGTGGAGGCAGCACCAACAGCAACCTCAGTAGTATTCTTAGCCTCCCCTTCATCAGCTCCAGCAGTAGCCTCCCTTTCAGTGAGGCAACCCATCCTGTTATCATGGGCCAGCCTATGAGAACCCTACTCTTGATGATCTAGCATGTCTACTCTCATACCAGCATGCCACATTCAGGCGGGAGATGGAAGAGTTCCGCTATGAAATGAGGGAGATCATCAAAGGAAAGGCCGTCGTACTAGCTCAGATCGAGCCCAACCCAAATAAACTAAAAAGAAAATATGAGCAAGTACAATTCACATAGACTACCACTACTAGTGATTTATTGGGTGACGTTGCTTCATATACCTTTGATGCTGACTTTGTTACAGTTAGGAACGGTAGGATGCCAGCCAACGGTGCCTCGTCTGAGCGACGATACCACGAGGATCCATGAGCACCAGACTAGGAGGATAGTAATGCTGATACTGCTAAGGATGACAATGATGATGGTGGTGATGACGCCACCAAGGACGTTAATCCAGTCGACGGTATTGAGGCTGTCGCTTCTCCAGATACATAGGGTGGTACTGATGCCATCATATTCCATGATGCTGAGCTAGAGTGCGATGCTGATGCCGCAACACCTAATGTTGTGGGTGGTACTGAGGCCACCCCTTCCATTCCAGTAGTGTTGTCTCCAGTTTCTGTACCCCGGGACTATATGAAAAATACCAAAAAAGTAATAAAGGAAAGGTTTCTTCATCATCAAGTCCTTATGTGATGAGTGATGATACGTGTATGGATTTCATGCCTTCACAGTAGTAGGAACCTCTACCTAGCCCTCTATCTGAGGAGGGCCCAGCAATCCTCTTCCCCCAAGCACTCTGCTTGGCTAAGGGGAATAAAAAAATCCAAAAAAAGATCAGCAGCTTGAGTTAAGCCGGTGGATGATTGATAGATTCCATATCCAGCTGACTCTACATGAGGCACTTAAGCACATCCCTCCCTTCCAGAAGAACTTAATAGAGAAGACCACTATCCGCAAGAAGAAGAGGAACCATCAAGCAGAGATCTATATGTTGACCCATGCCACTTGTTTCGCTATCCAGAACCATCTGCCAACCAAGAGGCCAGATGCAGGAGCTCCCTATGTCAGATGCCATATTCATGAGCAGAGGTTTGACCGTACTCTACTAGACAGTGGCTCTTCTATCAACCTCCTTCCCACAGCCTTACTCGACAAATTCGAGTTTGGCCCTCTTTGACAGAGCGGGATAGACCTTCAGTTTGTTGATAGATCTGTCAAGAGGTTGAAGGGCTTGTTGAAGGACGTAGTCGTCACAATTCACGGCATGAAATTCCTCGTGGACTTTGTTGTGGTGGGCGTGGAGATCCCTCAATCTGTGGCAGATACCACCTTCATTCTAGGACATCCATTCTTGTCCATAGCCAAGGCGGTGTCCGACTATGATAGCGGGAAGGTATACTTTCACGTCGAGGGAGATAATATACAAATAGAGACGATCTATGAGACCAGAGCACGAGAATCAGCCTACTCAGAGTAGTTTAGTTATGATGAGCATACGATAGAGGCAGAGATATGTCAACCAGGTGTGTGACTTTGTGATCATTGATGATGAAGCCACTTGGTCCGATCCCATTTTACAAGCCCTTGTCTCACCTTAGGATGCTACAGATCCATAGTTTCCAGTAGAGGAGAGTTCGGAGAACACAATCTTGGTCAAGGACATAGATGAGGCTGGCGATCGTGTTCAGGACAGTGAAGCAGAGTATATTTCTTGTGATTCCAATTCAGATCCCTCAGATTTAGACATAGATTGGGCAGTGTTTGATGATTTATTACCTTGTCTGATTTCCACAGAGCTAATATGTAGGGTGGAGACCGTGCCCAACACTGAGTACAGATATACCAGCATGGCAGTATTCACTAGTTTTGTATGATCAGCGAGAGTTCTCTCATTCAGATCTGGTTGCATTCACTCAGACCTTTCAGAAGCTAGATCTGCAAGCTCCCAGTTGCCCAGAACTAAAGCCTTTTCCACAATCACTGAAGTATAGATTCCTTGGGGTGAGCATGAGATGTACCAAGTCATTATCTCAACAGATTTGACTGAACAACAAGAATCTCATTTGATGGAGGTTCTTGGAAAGAACCGCAAGGCAATAGGATGGATCATGGCTGATATCCAGGGGATAAGCCCGGCCATGTGTTCCCACCATATCTATCTCGAAGAGGACACGAAGTCGTCATGTGAGTTCTAGTGACGACTGAATCTGAATCTTATCGAAATAGTGGAGAACAAATTTTATCTCTACCCATCTCCGACTCCAGGTGGGTTAGTCCATTGCATGTGGTGCCCAAGAAGACGGGCATCACTACAGTTGTGAGTGAGTCTGGAGAGGAGATAGGTACCCGAATACCCACTTCTTGGAGGGTCAATGTGGACTGCAGATGATTGAATCAAGCTACCAAGAAAGATCATTTTTCGGTGCCTTTTATTGATCAGATCATTAGAGAGGCTACTTGGGAAGAGTCACTACTACTTTCTTGACAGGTACTCTGGATACAATCAGGTGGCTATAGCGCCCGAAGACCAGGACAAGACGACATTGACTTGTCCATTTGGGACTTGTGCTTTCAGACGGATGCCCTTTGGTCTATGTAACGTCCCGACGACATTCCAAAGGTGCATGTTATCAATTTTCTCAGAAATGGTGGGTGACTGTTTAGAGGTCTTCATGGATGACTTCTCGATCTACAACGATGGGTTTGATGCTTGTCTTGACTCCCTAGACTGGGTTCTTGAACACTGCATTGAGGTCCATCTTGTTCTATCTTGGGAGAAGAGTCACTTTATGGTGACCAAGGGACGGTGCTTGGTCATATCATCTCCAACAGGGGCATGGAGGTTTATCCGGCCAAGTGGATATCATCAGGAAACTCAATCCACTGTCCAACCTACGACAGTTACGGTATTTTCTAGGGCATGTTGATTTCTACCGACGTTTCATTCACAACTTCAGAAGGATTGTCCGACCGTTGACAGATCTATTGACAAAAGACACCGAGTTCATTGTAGATGATAGGTGTCTTGTTTCATTTGAGACTCTCAAAAGCTTAGTTGTTGAGGCTTCTATACTCCAGCCGCTCGATTGGTCTCTCCCCTTCGAGATCATGACGGACACCACTGATTTTACTGTAGGGGTTGTGCTGGTACAAAGGAGGGATGGTGTACCATTTGCCATTCACTACACTAGCCATACATTGGATGTCGCGCAGTGGAATTATACAGTCACAGAGAAAGAGATGCTATCCATAGTTTTCTCCTTAGACAAATTCGGATCTTACATTCTTAGATCCAAAGTGACTATTGACACAGATCATACCGCCATCAGGTACCTCATGGAAAAGAAGGATGCCAAAGAGAGATTGACTAGAAGGATCCTTCTACTTTAGGAGTTTGATATCGAGATTAAGGATAAACCTAGAGTTAAGAATGTGGTAGGGGATCATCTCTCTCGATTAGAAAACCTTGAGGAATCCGAGCAGACTGATCCCATTATAAAGACCTTCCCAGATGAGGCGATCCTTGCTATCGCCTCTATCCCATGGTACGCTGACATTGTGAACTATCTTTTTGCCAGGAAAGTTCCACAAGGTTGGCCTAGGCAGTTTCTTGAGACCTTCCTTGCGAAGGGCAAGTCCTACCATTAGGAAGATCCCATCCTTTATCATGAAGGAGGGGATAGCGCCTGGCATCGGTGCATTCCCCAGGAGGATCACCACAGCGTCCTCACGTACTGCCACAAGCTTGAGGCAGGAGGACATCATTCTGGGAGGATAACAACACAGAAAGTGCTCCAATCTAGCCTATGGTGGCCTACCCTCTTCAAGGATTCTGATGAATTCGTGAAGAGGTGTACTGACTATCAAAGGATGGGCACTTGTAGACAGCATGATATGATGCCGATGCAGCCCATTCACTTCTGTGAGGTTTTTGATGCATGGGGCATCGATTTCATGGGTCCATTCCCTGAGAGTCAGGGATTTGAGTACATTCTGTTGCTTGTTGATTATGTGAGTTGTTGGGTTGAGGCCATACCCACCCGAACCGCAAATGCTAAGACTGTCTACAATTTTTTGAGGAAGAATATCATTTCATGATTCGGGGTGCCTAGAGTATTGATATCTGACGGGGGTTCTCACTTTATCAATGACAAGGTAACGAGCCTTGCTAACGAGTTTAGCATAGACCATCGAGTTGCCGCTCCATATCATCCTCAGACCAATCGTCTTGCTCAAGTATCGAATAGGGAGATTAAGACGATATTGCAGAAGGTAGTCTGCCCAGGCCGAAAGGATTGGTCACAGCTTTTGGACTTGGTCTTGTGGGCATATCAGACTTCCTTCAAGACTCCTTTGGGTACGTCTCCCTTTCGTCTTGTTTATGGCAAGACATGCCATTTACCTGTTGAGATCAAGCATGAGTCACTTTGGGCTATCGCCGATATATAATTGGATCCAGAGAGTATAAGAGATCAAAGGAAGGCAGAATTGGTAGCCAGGAAGAGTTTAGAGACACAGCCTTCTCAAGCAGCCTACAATATAAGGAGCGAGTAAAAATATGGCATGATTCTCATATCAGCCATAAGCAGTTTGAGCTAGATCAGAGAGTATGGTTGTTTGACGCTAGGCTTAGATTATTTCCAAGGAAATTACAGAGTAAGTGTAAAGGACCATACCTGGTCCGAAAGGTGCATTACAATCGCAGTATTGACATATTTGAGATGTAATCTAAGTCCAACTTTTGTGTTAATGGTCAGCGCCTCAAACCATAGCTATATCATGAGCCACTAATCGTTGACGTCACCCATATTCATTTTGCATGAGGTGTGGTCTTTGACTCACATCAGTTGCATATCGTGTCTGATTGTCACTGTCTTCCACCTTGTATAGATCCGGATGTCCATATCATCTCATCCCTTAGTCTAACACCCCATCTGCATTTGTGATTATGCTATACTTAGGGTTTGCTTTACCCTAAGTACAGGGGGTGTCAGATTTTTTATTATTTTCTTGATTCTTTTTACATCTATTTTGCTACCTATACATAGGGATATTTTACCCTAAGTATCGGGGAGGTAGACCATGTACATTCTTTCACTCGGTTTTCCCTTTGTACACAGTCCGCTATACTTAGGATTACTTGATCCTAAGTATAGGGGGAATCACTGAGCTCTCTTCATTCTATTCTTTTATTCATCGTTGCAGTATAGCATTCCTTTTCACTTACCAATACTAACCACGAGTTACGTCTTCTTCATCACTCTTTGTTCACTTTGAGGACATCATTCGAGCTAAGTATAGGGGTTGTCGTATATATTACATATATACTTTAGCCATAATTCATACTTTGAGTGAGTGTGTTAATAAATAAAATGGCAAAAATCAATTATTAGAAATCGCAAAATTTTTAACATTTCTTGTACATAAATTCTTTCATTCACATACATAGCTATTTATAAAAATTATTTTTGTACAATGTTTGTAAAAATGTTTTGTTTGTAAAATGTTTATAAATACTTTTGTATCAAAACTATGTATATAGTACATAATTTTTGTAAAATGTTTGAAAAATAAAAGTTTGCAAAAACACTTGTGTAAATGTTTGTAAATAGTTTGCAAAACTTCTGCATTCATGCATGCATTCAAGCATTTAAAAAAAAATCACATTTTCAAAAACTTTGCATATAAAGATTTTTGTATATACTTATATATTATTCTGAATCATAGTTGATATTTAAATTATCCTGGAATTAAATTAGAAAATGGAGTTTGGTTAATGCCTTAATCCACCTAATTCTAAGAAGAACCTTATGGGATTTGGGGTTAAGACTTTCAGGTCCATTGGTGACTTAATTCTTTGAGTCCATTAGTTATGATCACATGTCATCTTGATGAGACTATGTAGAACATTTAACAACGCATACATGACTCTCACAGATAATGGCTTTACTTGTACCAACACTCTACACTGAGCTCCACACAGATGAGGTGGTGAGGAGGCAGTTTCCTTTGGCTTGGGGTAGCATATGAGGGTAGTACTTCTAGGCGGAACCTGTCGTCTTCCTTTAGGGAAGGAAGTGTGCCTCAACTTGGTATGGTGGTGTTGAGGCCTAAAGACATGAGCTGTGGGTTGCAATAATGCTTCAAAAGAGGGATAGTCTACTGGCTCAAGAGTAAAAAGTCCCTATGTATATATGTTGCACCATGTAGATATGTTGTACATATGCGCATAAAAAATGTGTGCAAAAGAAAGAAAAACTCCAAAAAAGTTGCAGGTCTGAGAGAAAATGAAACCTGCCGGAGTGTATATAGTCAAATAAAGAAAAGCTTATGTTACCCATTCTCATCTCATGAAGCTCACAACGGGAGACTTAGCTACACTGGTTGGGCTCCCAGGGATATGTGGCTACACTAGCCATGGTCCATTCTCTTCTTTCCCCCTCTTCTTGAGCCGGTTGAACTTAAACTTAGAAGGGAATAACTCACTCCTCGAGGAAAGAGCTACCAGACTAGGGCATTAGATTTACCTTGTTGAGGGAGGTTGTTGCCTTGTCATTTTTGAGGTGGGGAGCTACATATCACTGACACGGTACAAGAAAAGATTCATGGGCATTAGAGGTTGTGTATGTAGACTTATTATTATTGAGGAGTCCTGACCATAGATTGGTGGAACTGAGAGGCTGTTGAGTCTTAAAACAAGTCCCAAATAACATTCTGATAAACTAATAATCCAAAGGTCTGACTGAGCTCCTTACTTCAAATAATGAAGACAAGTTGAATAATTAACCTTGATTCTCCTTATTTTTCTTTTCTTTTCTTTTTCACTTCTTTTTCAAATAAGTGTTTGCTAAGGGACTAGCAAGGTAAAGTAAAGGGGGTGTTGAATCTCTTATTCTCATTCTTTATTCTTTTATTTTAGCTATTTATCTTTGCAAAGCATCATGTAAATAGGTGTAAATACAATAAGTTAGCATTCATCATGCATATGTTAACATTGTATATTTAGCATGTATTCGTGCAAAAATAAAAGAATAAGTGGGAAGAAAAAGGAAGGAGGTACTTAGAATAAATACAGAGTGACCCGAACCCCAAGAGAAGGTCAAGCATTGACCTGATCGACAAGTAAAAATAAGTAGAGAGAGATATGGCCTACTCTATATACTATATACTACTTGTATTTATAAATAATTATTTTCAACAAAATAAAAGTAAAATATTCTTTTTACGCCTTGTAAATAGTTCTAAAAATAAAACAAAAATTAGAAAAATAAAATAAAAAATAAAATCAACTCTCACTTGTAAAAAATACATGTATATATGTGTCTCTCCTTATTTATTAGATACATGTAAATAAATAATAAAAATAAAATAAAAATTATTTTATACTCCAAAAATTATGTTGTAAATAAATAAAATATTAAATTTGGGTTTTTATATAAAATATTAAAATAAAAAAATTGTAGAAAATACATAGGTATATTTTACTTGTATATAATACATTATACTGTATAATAATTAATTTATTTTTCATAAAAATAAATAAAAATCACATAAAATAGTTTAAAAAATAATAAACATTTTTTATTTTATACACTTTTTATTTTAAAGTCATTTATAATTTCTTATTAATTTTGTAAATATTTTGTAAATCCTAATTTTATGATTGGCCGGCTGGGATTGTTGACCTTCGGTCAATGGTTCCTCCTTCCAGGGTGAGATCAGGATACTGTCCGTCAGAGCTCCTTCTCGAAATTTTCCAGCCCGACTCTGTACTCCTTTGGCCTTGATTCTTGGACCCATGATTCTTTGGACCTCCGTGATCCTCGCGGATTCCTTGGATGATCTGAATCGCTCTCAGGTCTTGTGCTATTCATTGATCTCTCTAGACCCTCGAGCCACCTATAAAGCATCTTATACGCCTCCACAGAGCCGTTGCTCATTCCTCACCTCTTCTTCTAGCCCTAGAGACCTCATGTGGAGTGACAGCTACCGGAGGCAACCCTCGAATTGGAGTTTGGTGGTCAGGAGATGTAGCTCACCTTTGTGGTCGGCAAGCGTCGCCGCGTTCATCCTCCCCTCCTTCCGCAGCGAGGTCGAGGCCATTACCTCGTCAGCCATCTTCGCCTGGAGCTCAGGAACATGTTCTCACCTCCAGGTACTCTTCATTTCCCGTCCTTTTCCTCATTTGTTTCGTTCTTCCCATTTCACACTGCCGCACCTTCCTACGCTCCGCTCCGATCGTCGGAGCCCCATCTCATCATCATACCCTTATCGATCAAACCCTCCACGCATTCTTACCCTTCCTCTACAACCTGTTCAACCTACATCTCAACCATCGGGTTGATATTAGGCTAGATCTCCCCCTAGAATTCGTCGAGATACCCAATCCTCCTCACCGCCGCTTCTTTCGTTTCCAGCTCCAATAACCCAGACTGGAGCCTCACCCCAAGTCCCAACCTTCTTTTGCAGGTACCCCTGCTCAACAGGACCCTCTGACGAACCTCCAGCTGAGCGACGGAGCAGCTCCAGGTAGAGCTCCCTCATCCCGGCCATATGACCATCATCTAGATGATCAACCTCCGGCATTAGATGCGGAGCACCCCTCTAGAGGTGCAGGACCATTTGGGGGCTCGATCAGCCCAACGGATTCTCCTCCATCCTCGATCAAAGTTCACCTCGCACCAGTTCATACACCATCGTCAGCAACCGTCGGATGAGGAACAAAGCGTCAGATTGGATCTGAGCCGTTCGTTGCAACAGCCCTTGGGACCGTTGATATGGCGTACTCTAATACATCTACACCGAACGTCTCCGACATTCCCTGAGTGTCAGATCTGGCATAGCAGGCGATCTGTTCCGCACATTCTTGCATAGTTCATAACCCGCCACGTGTGCCCACACCCTCCTCATGTGCCTCGAGGGTATATTGCATTATTTCCCTACCTTTTTCATGCTTTATTATCTAGTCCCAGTAAATAAGTTGTAGTTTGAATATTTTGCATAAGGACCCTTGCACATTTTAGTATTTGCATTTCAGTCCCTCTCTATGTGTAACACGTGGTTTGACACATGATATTTTGGGTTATTTGCACGTTACATCCTTGAGATTTATGAATATTATGCTTTTAGTGAAAACGTTTTGAGAATTGCATTTATAACTCTATGAGCCTGTGTCACGTGTTTCACGCGTATCGATCTGGAAGTTTTGCAAACTTAGCCCTAGGTTTTTTTGTGTTACTGATTGGCTTGTAACTTTTCAATAATTGCAAGTAGTTCTCTTTGAGTTTTGCATGTTATTTTCAATCAAATAATTATTAAACTAACTCCAAAAATTCCACAAAAATTACTATTAGCTCTTACTAATATTTATTATTTTTTATATTTTTTGTGAATCGATTTGATTTTATTTGATAGTTTCGAAAAATCAAAAACCTTAAAAAGTGTCATGCAAAAAAATATAAAAATTGTCTTAAAAATTCTATAAAAATTTGTATGTGTTTGTCTTTGTATGTTTTTACTTCAATGCCATTTTTTTCTATTATCTTTTATAAAAACCCTTAAAATCTCAAAAGACTAAAAATCTTATAAAAATCATATAAAATTCTAAAAAAAATAAAAAAAATGAGATTTCAATTACTATAATTATATCTTTTAATTTACTTTATCATAAAAATCGCAACCAGGACATTTGACAATTTTTGCATTTTAAATTTACCTTTTGGTCAGAATTGTACATTATTTTCATGTTTTGTATTTTTTCAATTTAAAAAATCATATAAAAATCATAAAAATACCATAAAATCACCAAAAACATCTGCATATTTGAAAAATAAAAAATATCTTTATTTCTAATTTGGAGTATTTTGAGTCTTAATAAAAATTGTTAGAACTTGTTTTTGCTTTATTCTCAATATTTGTTTTCTAATTAAAACAAAATATAAAAATTTGAAACATTAAAACAACAAAAATATTCATTTTATTTTCTGATTACCTAATACTTCATACATTCTGTGCTCCTTATGTTCGACCTTGATCGTTATACCCGGTTAAATAAATAGCGGAGACCGCTACATTGATTTTTGTGCTTGATTATTTTTATCGTGGTTTTGTTTTTTCTTGATTGACTAAGCCTTGCGATTCGGATCGCAATGACCCTTAGATTTTACTTTACCTGAGTTGCCTTGGCCCGTTGATGAATCCCATATTCATCATGCTAAAATTGGTCAATTAGGCTCGGTTCCTGAAAATTCACATGCATTTAATCATTAATAAAACATCATTAGCATTCATACATGTGTAAATAATATTGGCATTTCATCATGCATAATTGCATTAAAAAAATCTACTTGTATATTAGCCCAAAAAGCCGTTAACCTCTCACATTTGTAAATAATTTATCCTAACTCCAAGTGACCCAAAACCACCTCCATTGTGTAGATATTAATAACAAGAATAAATAAAAAATACAAAAAATTACTAACTCAAATGAGTGTCAAATAATCCGAAAGTCTAAATTTCATCTAACACACTAAAACGAGCATATCTCCCTCATACAGTGTTCGATTTTGGTCTACTCACTTTTAAAGTACTCCATTTTCAAATACCTTCAAAACAAGACCAATTTCGTAAAATTTGGAGCTCATATGTGAAAGTTGGGTTTTGGGCCTCTTTTGCGCATTTTGACTTTTTGCTATTTTTAACTTGAGTTTTTATGCACATAATTAACCCTTTTAATTTTATTTGTTCTTCAATTGTGTTCTTTGATGAAAGTTTTATTTAGTGACACAAAAATCCGAATCCAAGTTAAAACTGAAATCAAAGAAACTAATTGAGTTCAAGTGTCCATTGTAAGTATGTACAAAATTTGTGTGTTTGTTACTTCCATTTTATTTTCCTATTTTCTTATTCATTAAAAATCCAACAAAATAGATTAGCATGTAATTAATTTTCTTATATTTTTTCGTATTTTTTTATAATTTTTATCCTCTCTAAAACCACCAAAATATTACAAAACTCCAAAAAGTCGGTTTTCTTTACACATGGAAAACTACCAAAAATACCACTTTGCACAAATGACCTCTTTTGCTCATGGGTCCTTCATGAAAGTTGTAGATCCCGTCGAGACAAACAACTTTCGTGAAGGAATTTTTCGATCCGAGGTCTCCTTTTATTTCTTTTCCTTCTTTAAATTTGAAATTTTTTGGGGGCACCAAGTGGCAGCTCCAAGGCGTGCCACATGGCACCCCCACCAGCCGAACCCCAGTCGTGACCCCATCTTCTCCTTCCCCAGTCATTTCCTTCTCCCCCCCTCCCTCGCCTCCTCCCCGCGCATAACGCCTGCACCGCGGCCACTCCCCTTCTCCAGCTGTTATCCTCACCCTCCTATAAATCCCCACTCCTCGTCGGCGTTTCGAGGATTCATCCTTTGACCTGCTCGGCTGGTGACAGCAGCTCGAGCCCCTCTTTCATCGATGAGATCCAGAGGAAACCCTTCCTCTGTAGCGGTGTGTTTCTCGCTCCGCCAAGCTTCAGAGCTGCTCCGCCAAGGCTCTTCGAGGTCAAGAATTGGTCAAGCTTCTTCTCAGCTGCGACCTCAACTCGGCGAACGAACCTACCAGGAACACTGAGCTTCTGCTCCTCCGTATCTCCAACCTCGGAACTCGCCGGCAAGCCGCTCCTCCGCATAGCAATGGAGCCCCACTCCTCCACCCTCCATTGTTCACCCACGCACGGAGCCCCGCTCCTCCGTCGCTGCCGCATGCCACCTCTCTCCTCTCCGCCTCGCCTGGCATGGGCTACAGCTTTGGCCACCAAAACCTCCGCTAGTCGTGTGTCGACCGGCCAAAGACTCACACTTCGGCGCCTCTCAGCCCGCCCGCTCGGTGCCTTCGCCCCGGCAGCACCTTCACTACAAGTACCGTCGAATCGGGCAGGCGGCCCTTTATCCGATGGTCCACTGACCCCCACGTCACCCATCCTAAGCCTAGGCCCCATCCTAGAGGCTCAGGCTCTCCAAACCTAGGCTCGGGACTCCCGAGCGTCCCCCAGCAGCCACATAGGCTTGGGGCATCCCAGCCTCTGCCTCAGGGTCCCCGACCCTCTACTTCGGGACCGTACCTCTGCTTCAGATCCCAGCCTCAGACTCGAGGCTTTCGAACCTCCGCATCACCGCCACGTGGAGCTACGGGCCCAAACCTCCAGCTCAGTCCATCTGACCCTCCGCTTAGGTCCGGAGCCTCATTACACGTGCGCTGGTGGAAAAATTGCACGGACGCCCCTGCTAGTTTCAGAATTTGCAAAAATACCCCGCATGATTAAATTTTATAAAAGCCCCTTCGACTTTACTAAATTACAGATAAGCCCCTCCAGGGACCTCTTTGCAAGAAAAACTTTATTTTATTTACATTTTAGTCCCTACAATTTCCTTTTAGCATATCTTTCTCAAACAAACTCGTTTTTAGCATATAATATGTCATTTTGAAGCTATTTTTATGGTCTACCATTTAGCATAGCTTGTGAACAGATCTAAGGTTGTTCATTGATAATTATTATTTGAGGATCTCGGTTGACTCTTGCAGGCTAAAATTTGACATATTTGTATTGCATTTTCATGAATAAATTGATGAATCAATTCTTACAGGGGAGCTCTTATGAAGGATAGATATTGATCTCTCATTCTTTTATAGGATCAATTTTATTGAGGCTTAGATTAGAAATTAAATGATTTATCAATAGAATATTCTGTCTCATCCTAGTAATTTGCAGGACTGTCTCTCATAACTATTTTCCTTCTGCCTGCTTCTTAAGTTATTTTTATAAATATTTCTGGACATAATTTCTTTTGATCTGTGATGTAATTTTGAGGATTTATTGATCATATTATTGAAGGATTAAACACATTTCAAATCACATATCATGGGCATAATCTCCTCTGTTTATTTTGCTTGCATCACATTTGCATATCATTGCTTTGTACATTTTCTCAACATAGAAATTAACCAAGCATCAATTAATTATTTAATTTGATTTAAGACCACGCAACTAAGAATCACCGTTCCCTGTGTTCGACCTTGGTAGACTTGTCAAGTAAAAATATTCCACAACATTCAAAGCTTGTGGTATTTTGATCGACCGATTTTCACCTCCTATACTACGACAATTACCGATTATTAAAGAGATGAATTTCACTCTCATCAAATGGCGTTGTTGCCGGGGAATGGTGATTTTTTAGGATTTTTAAATCATTTTTGTAATTAATTTTTGTGAAATTAAGTTTTGTGCATTTTTCTGCATTTTATTCTGCATTTCTCACTTACTAACCATAATTTCTCTCATTATAGAGACTACTGAGGGCAACATTTTGGAATTCAATTCAAGGATCTGCAAGGACAAAGATTAAGTTTTAAATTTTGTGAGAGAAAGAGCTTAGTCTAGGTTTACTTTTCTGCATTATTCATAGGGTCCCTTTCTCTTTGTACCCTGTTAATTTGTAATATTCAGGACTGGACTCTCTATGCAGGATGTAGAATTTAGGAGCACATATGCTAGATTAGAATTATTTTTTCATGCTCGTAAATTATTAGGACACGCATTATTCACTAACTATACGGACTATAGATCGTTCAACATTAGCCAAATTTTGAAATCAATTCTTCCCGCTAATAGAACTATCTGCTTAGGGCGTTTTTCATCTGTGCATATCATCTAGTGTAAATTTTAATTCCTTGTACAGCATCCCGCATGAAGAACACGAGGATTCACTGTAAGTCTTTCTCTTAAGCATACATCATTGATTTACGTTTGCATTAGCTTTTCTGATTCTCCTTTCTCAAGTTTTACAACCTAGGATTTAAAAGAATTGGGACTGCTCGTTAAGCGTGAATTTATGTGCTCACATAAACTTCAGTGATAACCTTAATATAAAATTGGGATTGCTAATCAAGGCAAATGTAAATAAACTGACCTAAAATTAACATGTGTTTGGTGGAGAGAAACCCACTCATTATTTGTAAGGACAAGATCTCACATCTTAGGACAGAGCCAAAAACTGAAGTGCTTTATTCAGACTACTGATTTTAAAAACAATTAGCTACTTTTCAGTGAGGGTCTCGGGTAGCTGTTTCACGATCCAACTTTCCTTAGCAGAGTAGGTGGTTTAGAGGATGCCGCGGAAGGCTCCGTCCTCAAGTAACACGGGTAGCCGTTTAAACGGTTCGTACTTACACCTATACTGGCTGAATGTAGGTGCAACTAGTTGTATGAACTCAGGATAGTTTTTGTGAAATATTTCGGCACCTAACAGCTCCGCTTAATTTTCAAGATTGTTTTTTCATTAAACTAAAACTGAAAAGATAAGCGGTCGAACCCTAACGTGCCTTCACCAGAGTTGAGTGGGTGAATCAACGTGTTAGTTTTGTGTTTGATTTGTGTGCGTCAAAAACATTGCAGTAGTAAATCGTGGTTCGTTGATCATTCCATTCCTCTTGAGAAGATGTCAGCACAGTGTTCTTCTTTCCCGATCTCCACGACCATGTCTCGATATCCTTCTTCTCACACTCCTAAGTGAGCCTGCTCTTCAAATCTGGTTCCCCTCAGCCATCATTCTCTTCCTTCCCATACATCCCACCCTATGACCACACTTCGTCTTGGAATAGCCCTCTCTCACATTCTGACAATCTTATGGGCATGAGAGAGAGACCAGAATTAAGGATGAACAAAAGAGTGACCGATATTGATAGTAGAATACGATATCCGGTTACTATGATCTCACAGCCTCTTGAACCATCCCCTACTCAGGATGACCATCCTCTTGACTACAGTCAATTTTCCTTCGACAATCCACGAGAAAACCAAAGTCAAGGAAATATAACTCATGACCAGACCATAATGATGATGAACAATCAATACTCTACTCGAAGTAACATGCCAGAATCACGATATGTGGAGAATGATTATTCAATCACTAGTCATGAGATGTTTGAGGATGAGATTGCAGGTGGCACCCCCACCAGCCGAACCCCAGGTCACGTGCCACGCACGTGACCTCTCCCCTTTGTTGGTCACATGCGCGACACGTGACCCCATCTTCTCCTTCCCCAGTCATTACCTTCTCCGCCCCCCCTGTTTCAAGATCCTTATGAGATGTGTTGCTGAGTATCAAGATCCTAAGGGGCAAGTCATCGTAGATATTGGTATTAGAGCTTAGATACTCCATCCTTTTCATGAATATCAAATTCTCACTGATATTCAAAATACGAGATAGTGTCGGGAGTCTTCTGACTCTGACACGAGTCCAAGGAGAATAGCATAAGTGGTATGATATAACTATGTCCATGTCTCTCCAGGTATTAAAATTAGTATTAATGCCATGGTTTGCCTAGCAGAACCATGTTGCTCGAACTGAGTCCTATATAACATAGTAGTTGGCCTTACTGGTTCTGGACATACAAGATTTATAGCAGTTCCATGAGGCGATGGAGCAGAGGCTACAATAGCAGTTTGACTCCACCTAATGTCAGGAAGAGGACAGAGTTCACCCTTCAGTATCTTTGGAGTAGAAAGGGGTTGATGACCTGGATACTTTACAAAAGTATCGAAGCATGTACTTCATACCAGAGGTCTAATGTGCCATACTCCTTTGGCACTTCTAAACTAGATGAGGAAAAGTTGTGGATGGATCACGTGTCCAAGGTGCTCAGATGATTTATGCACTATATGGTACTTGGCTTACATATGAAGAGTTTTTGCTTGCTTCTACGCCAAGAGATAGTGGTATGCCACCATAGAGCACCTAGCCGAGACCATCACTTAGGAGGTCTTTGTGTACAAGTTCTACTTAAACCATTGGATAGAGGATCATAAGAGGTAGTTTGTTGATTTGACAAAGGGGTCGATGACGACCCAAGAGTGGCTTATTAGATACATTGAAATGTCTTGCATTCAATTTCCACTGCAACATAACTAGAGAACTTATAGATGTTTGCATGTGGCATGCATGAGGAGGTTCAGGAAAAGTTGTCTACTTTGCAGCTCACCTCCATTAAGGAGGTTACGATTAAGGCAATGAAGTGGGAGGCTACATAGAGTCATTTATAGAGAGGGCAGTCTCAGTCATATCCCCAACAAACTGGTAGAGTAGTACATTAGGACTTGTCTCATTTCGACAGAGATTGTTGCTTCCATCCCCTAGAGATCGTCGCTTCCACCCATTGGCAACAACACCATTAGGCAATGGTTCCACTCCTTCCCATACTTTTGGGCAAGCTTTAGCTAGTTATTGCGTGTCATATTCACATCCCTCTATACCAATGCAGAGTCGTCGACCTGGGGGAGGCAACTTAGTTTCTGGAGAATCCATATCACAGCATGTTTGTTTTCACTACTAGTAGTTGGGTCACTATAGAGCACAATGTCCCTTACATGTGAGTCACTCGAGCATAGTACAATAGAGTGCCAAACATAGTAGTTCTTTTTAGTCGCATAAATTAGGATTCCGTCAAAGGGACTGAGATGTTCAGCGTCCTCCACCACAACAGACATTTAATACCGTGGGATCTAGTGTGTCACCAACATAGTGAGGACGATTGAATGCAGTCACAGAGGTGCATGCACATGCTTCTTGTTAAGTTGTTAAAGATATGGTTTCAATCCATGGGCTTTCATTTCATTATTTGTTTAATTTTGGTGTCATACACTCATTTCTTGCACATTGATTGGTGCCCAATTTAGATAAGTTGACGACGAGTTTTCCGTCCCCTTCTTACATCAAGGGCCCAAATGCTTAGTTGTTCATTATCTGATAGGTAGTAGAGGATGTGGTAGTATACATTGGCGGACATATGATGTTTGATTCAATTATAGGAATTTAACATCATTCTGGACATAGATTGGTTAGAGAGACAACACACATGTTTGGATAGCTTTGAGAAGGTAGTCATCTTCTGTTTAATAGGAGTGTCAAGGTTTGAGTTCGATGGGCCTACTTCGAAAAGTGAGGTTGATTACATATCCTCTTTGAGAAAACAACATTATCTCAGTTATGGGATGTATAGACTATCTAGCTTACATTATTAAGTTAGCCTCCCAAGACAAGATGATCAAGCACGTCTGAATTGTACGTGCATTTCCTAATGTATTTTCGAATGACTTTCCCAGTTTACCACTTGAGAGAGATTGATTTCGAGATCATATTACTACCTGAAACTCAACCAGTCTCCATTCCCCTAATATTGAATAGCACTTGCCAGGCTCAGTGTGCAGTTGCAAGAGTTGCTCTAGAAGGGAATCATCCTCCCCAATACATCACCATGGGGAGCACCATCCTCTTCGTAATGAAGAATAACAGATCCATGAGATTGTGAATCAATACAAATTGTTGAACGGGTAAATGATTAAGAATCATTACCCCACTCCAATAGATAGATGATCAATTCGATTAGTTACATGCAACAACAATATTTTCCCATATCGATTTGCGATTTGTTTGCCACCAGTTAAGGATCATGGGATCGAACGTATCGAAGCCCGCTTCCATACGAGATACATAAAGTGGAAGTTTCTGTGATGCCATTTGGTCTTATGAATGCATCTGCCACATTTATAGATGTGATGAACATGGTCTTCTCCCATTGGATAATTCGTAGTGGTTTTTTATTGATGATGGCTTGTATTCTCTTGATGAGTAAGAGTGTGCTCACATCTTTGCGTTGTTCTGCAAGCATCTATTATATGTGAAGTACAACAATCATGAGTTTTGGCTTTCAAAGATGGCATTTCCGGGCACATGATCTGCGTGGGGATCACATGTTACCCTACAAATATAGAGGCAGTTATGTCTCGTGAGCAACCCAAGATGATCATAGAAGTTCACAGTTTCCTTGGCCTCGTTAAATATTACTGACATTTTTTCAGAGTGTACATGTCGATTATCTAAAGCGAGAATTGTGAGTTGAGATTTTGTATGCTTGAGGAGTAGTTGACTATTTCATCTATTATGTCCCTTCATTTTGGTATCTTGGACTTCATTACGTACTCATATGCATCCAAGGAAGGAATGAGTGATGTATTGATGTGTATGTGTGTGTGGAGGAGGGGGGAGGTAGGTTGTGGTGTACTCGTCACAACATCTATAGAACCAAGAGTGCAATTACCCTACACATGACTTAGAGTTCATGACTGTAGTCTTCGCATTGAAGATATGGTGCCATTACTTATATGAAGGTATCGACAACTTGATTATAGACTTGGTATGTACTCACAACATTTGGTTAGTGACATCCATTTGAATGTACATTTGATATTGTGACTATACTTGTAAAGTGCAATGGTTTGTGGGATCGCAATGTGCAAGGTCAGTAGATATACTTGAGATTGTAGGAAATTTCTCATCGTTGTCTGAAGGACGAATACGATGGATTCAGAATTTACGAGTCCAACCTATAATAGGGAGACCATCTTTGTGTTCTTTAAGGATGAGAAGATGAGGAGAGACAATGTGAATAAGGCATATTGTTGAGATAGTAGTTATCTTTCTTATTATTTTCATATTATTTATTTATTTTGTCTTCATCTTGTAATTTCCCCAACAAGTTTCTCTCCTATATAAGAGAACCCTAGGGCCTCTCAATAATGCAATACATTCTTTCATTTCTATATGGCATCAGAGTGACGGTCCTAGACCAGAGTTCACGTATCCCACGTAAGTCATAACCCTACCTGACGGCCCCTCTTCTCCTCTCGCATGCCATCGCGCCACCGTTGGCCTTCACCCACTCCTCTCTGGCTACTGCTCGAACCCATGCGGGCTCTCTCCCTCCCCTTCACAGCCATCGACGACCTCGACCCAGCATCGTCGGTCCCAGCAGTCCTCATGCACGGGTCGCAGGCTCCCGTCGACCCCTCTTGTGTGCCTCCTCGCACCTCCACTCTTCTCCATGCACCTCTACGATTTGAACTGCAGTATGAAACCGTCTGATTTTGATCGAAAAATGAGATTTCAGACTTATAGGTCGTGTTTTCCGACCCTAGAGCACAATGAAGATTAATGAGGATAGTTGTATACGTATACATGTACAACCAATCATCTGTATAATCGTGTAGATTTCTTCAGGTCTACTTCCCAGTCAAATTCTATTGTTCAGCCATTTTACCATCATATAAGAGAACAAGAGTGATATATTTTCTTTTTCTGGTGCTTTCAAGGGCTCGGATCCCATCACAAAGATGGATGGGACCAACTATGAGTTATGGTCCATGCAATTTCTCACCCTCATGTAGTACAACAACATGGAGCACATCCTGACAGATCTAGAGCCAATGGATAAGACTGGGGCCATTGCTTCTTGGAAGAAAGATGATGCATATGCACATGTTTGGCTTGTGGGTTCATCACCACAGAGATATACAATGATATTTTTAATCATCTCACCGCCAAGGCAATGTGGGACACTTTGGCATCCACCTATCCTCAAGCAAAGAATGAGGCCAAGATTGTTCAGCTACAGTTTGATATCTACAAGGTAAAGCAGAATGGTTGTCCTCTACATGTGTAGTACTCTTCGCTCCGTGGCATGTTCGAGAAGCTTCATAGCTACATGCTTATTACGACATTTACGGAGCAGCAGAAGGCATATAGGAACTCCACTATGGCCAGACTTGATACAGTATGATGCATCTCGTACACAACTTCTTACCAGAGCTGCCATACCTCCCACTAAGGAGGCCTATAGCTGTCTCAAACGGATTATTATGCCTTCTATGGCCACTCCTCTGCCATCTTCAGCAATGGCTGCTTCTCGTGGCTGAGGAGGGATGACCCAATCCAGAGGACACACCCCTCATGGTAGAGGCGGTGAACGTCAGTGTGGACCTTGCACCTATTGTCGTCGGCCATGACATGAAGAGGATACATGCTACCAGAAGCATGCATATCATGCTTTTGGTTGTGTGGCATAATAGATTGAGCCTTCAGAGACTCTAGCTTCCCAGATTGATCATCATCTAGATGATATTGTCTCTCTTATTTGAGAGATCAAGAATCATGTTGCATGCACCACCACTTCAAATATCGCAGCCGTAGCCAGAGCCTCTTTGAGCTCCTCAAGTATCACTTAAGCTTTTACTAGTAGTAGTGGTGCAAATATGACAGAGTGAATTATGGACTCTGGTACTTCCCACCATCTTTGTGGAGACAGAGCGTAGCTGAGGTCCTACAGGACATTACCTCCTGTTAGATGGGTTGTCATTGCTAATGGAGACCACTTACCCATTAGAGGACAGGGGAGGTGCATTTGACACCATCCATGCACCTTCACAATTTTTTTTATGCTCCTGACTTTCAGACGAATTTACTTTCCATTAGTCAGATTGCTAAGGATCTGCATTGTCGTGCCATTTTTGACCCTTTATCTCTTGTCTTTCATGACATACTCACGGGCAAGGTGATTGGATGTGGTCGTGAGCAGCGGGGGCTCTACAGAGTGGTCCAACCTCCTCATGTTGGTGTTTCTACTATACCTACTAGACCAGTCTCACCATATTTGTAGAACCTTTAATTTGGCCACCCTTTGCAGAAGTCGTGTCATGTTCTCCCTCAGATTTCCATGAGATCTTCCTTTCAGTATGAGGCATGCCAGCTTGGGAAGCAACACCGTTCCTTCTTTCCATCCCATCAGAGTCAGAGGAGTTCTCAGTTACTTGAGTTCCTTCATTTAGATATTAGGGGTCTGAGTTATGTCCCTGATCATCGAGGACACCGTTTTTATCTGGTCGCTATCGATGATTTTTCTAGACTTTCCTAGGTATTTTTATTGAAGAAATAAATCTGAGGTTGGATCTATCATCAATTTTTTTAATAATGATATAAAGAGCATTTTTTATGCAAATACCAAATATCTTTGTTCTGATTTTGCCTTACAGTTATGCACCTTACAATTATCTGACTTTCTTAGATCTCTTGGCATATTTCCCCAGACCTCATGTGCTTATACTTCCCAGCAGAACGGTATTGCTTAGCGTAAATATTGTCACTTACTTGATATGACCAGAACCTTGTTTATACAAAGTCGTGCTCCTCATGTTTAGTGGGGTGATTCAGTCCTTACTACATGCTTTCTAGTGAATCGCATGCCGTCATCTATGTTAGGAGAGAAGATTCCTTTTTTGATTGCATTTTCCGAGAAGGATCTTTTCTCCCTTATACCTTTTGTGTTTAGTTCTGTTTTATTTTTTCGTGATTTCTCTCTAGGCCGTGACAAGCTCTCTGCCAAAGCTGTCAATTTTGTTTTTGTTGGCTACTCTCGTACTCAGAAGGGGAACTGTTGCTTTGCTCTACTCAGGCGAAAATATTTTTCAGTGCCGACGTCACTTTCTTTGAGACTGTCATATAGTTTTCTCGTACATGTGATAGACTAGCCCCATCAGATTTTGATGCTGAGATCTACATGCCACCACCTTCTACTGTGATACCACCACCTCCCTCTACTCTTGCTCTACCACCACCTCCACCACCACCTATACCTGCTCTTGCTTCTACACTTACTCCGGTTGCTCCACCTCCTACTATGGCTCAGTTTTAGCCACGTGTGTTTAATCGTAGGTCTCACTATGTTCCCCCTGCTCACAAGTTTTTCCCATCATCCAACACGCCTTAGGTATGTAATGAGCACATTGTTTATATTGATGACACTACTGATTTTTCTATACTTCAAGATTCCATACAGGATGAACATGTGCCCTCTCAAGAGGGGAACTTACAGGTTTAGGACTTGGCAGATGATCTTAATGTGTCGGTTGCTCTACGAAAGCAAAGACGTGTATATACTACCTATCCTCTTGCAGCCCGGGTTTCCTTGAGTAGACTGTCAGAGGATTTCAGGAGGTTTATCTTGGAACTTTCAACCGTGGAGATACCATGGACATATCAGGAGGCTCTTCAGGACAGTTAGTGGCAGTTAGCCATGGAGGAGGAAATGGTCACACTATAGTCGCATGGTACTTGGAGTCTTGTTTCAGCTCTAGTTTGCGCATTCATTGTGGGGTGCAAGTTGGTATTCACTGTGAAACATCATGCAGATGGCAGTATGGATCGCTATAAGGTGAACCTTGTGGTACATGGGTTCACCCAGACATATGGGGTGAACTATCAAGATACTTTTTCTCCAGTTGCAAGACATTCTACTATGCATAACTCTTATTTCTGTTGTTGTGACACGAGATTGGCCCCTTTACCAACTTGATGTGAAGAATGCCTTCCTCTATGGTGATCTACATGAGGAGGTATACATGCATCAGCCACCTGGGTTTGCTGCTGGGGGGGGTGTCAAAAGGTTTGCATGCTACACAAGGCTATCTATGGCCTTAAGCAAAGTCAAAGCGCATGGTTTCAGAAGCTCTTGTACTTGATAGAGCAATAGGGGTTCATGTGATAGACTGTCGATCACTCTTCGTTTGTGCACACGACCTAGAGGGGTAATGTTGTAATTCTTGTTTACGTTGATGACATTATTGTTACAGGGAATGCTGAGGAGGGTATTTAGCTTTCCAAGGACTTCCTAGGTCAGCAATTTGGGAACAAGGAACTTGGTAGTTTACGTTACTTCCTTGGACTTGAGTTTGCTAGGAACTAGCGAGGTCTTGTGATGATCCAGTTGAAGTATGTTACATATCTTATTTCATAGACTAGCCTGGATTGCAGATCCGCCACTACTCCTATGGACCCGAGCATGAAGCTCTATGATGACGATACTGAGGAGGTCGACAAGGGGAGGTATAGGGAGTTGGTTGGTAAGCTTCTATATGTGACTATTACCATGCCTGACATATCCTTTGTTATGAGCAAAGTGAGTCAGTTTATGGAGCATTCTAGACAGACACATATGGATGTTGTCTGTACGATTCTGAGGTATCTGAAGACATCATCGGGTATGAGATTTATTTTCAACAGAGGTACATCTCTTTTAGTTACAACATAAGCAGATGAAGATTGTGTTGGGTGTCCAAAGGATAGGAAATCTACTTCAGGTTGTGCTATGTTCATAGAGAATACCCTAATTTCATGGAAGAGTAAGAAACAGACAGTGGTTGCCATATCAAGTGTTGAGTCAGAATACATGGTCATGATGCATGCTAGCATAGAGATGATGTGGGTCAAATCAGTACTTACTGACCTGACTACATAGGTGCATCTTCCCATGCACCTCCAATGTGAAAGGCAGGATTCTCTTTTCATTGCAAACAACCCAGCCTTCCATGAGAGGACCAAGTACATAAAGGTGGACTGTCACTACACTCATGACTTGATACAGAAGGGTCTTATGGTCACTACGCATGTTAGCTTTGGAGACTAGACATCGGATGTTCTTACTAAGGCCCTAACCAAGGGCCTTATCAAAGATGTTGTTCCAAGCTGAGCCTGATCGATACCTACACTCCGGCTTGGGGGGAGTGTTGAGATATTAGTTATCTTTCTTATTGTTTTCATATTATCTATTTCTTTTATCTTCATCTTGTAATTTTCCCCACAGGTTTCTCTCTTATATAAGAGAACCCTAGGGCCTCTCAATAATGTAATACATTCTTTCATTTCTACATGTATAGTTCTAGACTTTCCATTCATCCAGGCAGTACCAAGGTATATCGAGACTTCCACTAGTACTTTTGTTATGAAGGCATGAAGGAGGATGTAGACGTGGAGTGGAAGGAATACTACAAGGATCAACTTCCATTGGTGAAGTTCACATACAACAACAGCTTTCATGCCAACATTGGAAGCTCTTTACAAGTGAAGATACATTACACCTTTATATAGGTAGCAAGTGGCAAACAATAGTATCTACACCATCGATATCTACACAAACTAGCAACATAGAGATGTCATAGAGTATAGCGGTGTCGAGACCTATAGTTCGAGGTTAGGGACTTTATTTTCTGGAGAGTGTTTCCATTGAAGGGCATTTAGAGATTCGGTATTGAGGGTAAGTTGACACCTCAGTTTGTTGGAAAATTTGAGATTTTGACTCATGTTGGGAAGGTAGCATATAAAATTGCTCTTCCTTTACACATGGAGGGCATTCATGATGTATTTCACAAGCCAACATGTGTAAGCATGTCAAAGATCCCACACATGTGATATCTTATGAGGACTTAGCCATTGAATCGAACGTTTTCTTTCCTGAGATGCATGTGCAGATATTTGATTGCATGGTCAAGAGGATGGGAAGGATATTCCATTGGTCAAGGTCCTCTAGTGGAGCCAAAATGTTTAGGAAGCAACACGAGAGCTTGACGAAGACTTGAGGGAGAAGTACTCTCATTTGTTTACATGTATGGAATCGAAGCCCTAGTTCATTTCTCCTTGAGCTTTTTATGATTTTTTATTTCTTTGAGATTTTTATGGGCTCTCGATCTTTTAGGTTTTTATACCATGAGGTTGAAAAAGGGATCTAGTTCAAGGTCACATTTAAGTTTCGCAAATGAGACTTTTTGTGAGATTTTTATAATGTAAGACCCTAATGTAAACATATATTATTCACTTATGTACTCTTTTTGTTACTTTTCTTTCCGGTTGGACTCTTCATGTAATTTACCCATAGGCTACTCTCCTATATAAGAGAGCCTAGGGATGATGGAATAAATATGTTCTCTTATTTTCCCAACATGGTATCAGGGCGATGGTCCTAGATCGGAGTTCTCAAACCAAAGAAACCCTAACCCTAGCCCCACTGTCGAGCCCCTCTCCCTACGTGCATCGCTGGTCTCGCGTCTCGGCCTCCAACGCACCTCCGGTCTCGCGCCTCGGCCTCCAGCGTGCCTGCGCCTCCCGCGCGCCTGCTTTGCGTGTGCCGTGCGCCTCACGCATGCTCTGTGCCTTCCACGCGTTGTGTGCCAGTCCTAGCGCCTTCGCGCATCTATCCATCCCCGCGCGCTATGCGCCAGGCTGCGCATGTTCTCATAGAGACCTTAGTCCCGCACGACTGTCCAGCCCCGCACGTGCTCCTAGCGCCTTCACGCCTCTGCGTGCATTGGGCTGCGAGATCTGTGACCCCTAGTTCAAGCTTTACGCGCGTGTTCTTGGTTCTGGATCTGTACGTGACCCCCTAAAGTTCTCGATTCTCATGCAGACAGAACCCTAAGACAAGCGTGCGCGCTTCCAAAGTAATGGGTTTGGTTTCTTGAAGTCTACATATGCAATTAAACCTATTTATGTTCGTGTAGATGATCATATCTTCAGTCTACTACTCCAGACTTTTGTTATCAGCATGTCAGTAAGAAGGCAGATATTCCATCTATAGGTGCCTTCCGAGGTCCAACGTCGATTGTGAAGAAGGATGGTTCGAACTATGAAATGTGGGCTATGCAGTTCATGAGTATGATGAAGTTAACAGGTAAGAAGCACATTCTTACTGAAGAAGAGGCTACTGAGATTCTGAGAAGACTGGAGTTAATGCCTTGTGGGAGGTAGATGATGCATATGCCAAAGTATGGCTATCTAGAACTCTGGCAATCGAGATTGCCAATGATATTCTTCATCAGCCCACAACCAAAGTAATGTGGGTTATTCTGGCTGCCACATATTCTCAAGAGAAGAATGAGATAAAGATTCTGCAACTTCAGCATGATTTATTCACTATCAAGTAGAATGGACATCCTCTACACTCACTCTACACATCTCTACGAGGAATGTTCGAGAATCTGTATAGCTTCATGCCCCTGACAGCCACACCAGAGCAATATAAGACCTACCGAAATGCTACTATGGTAGGAGTTTTCCTCGTTGCCCTTGATCCTGAGTATGAGGTAACACAGTCCCATATCTTGGCAGATTCTACTATTCCTCCTATGGAGGAAGCCTTTTACAGACTGATCCACATCAATGTTCCTTCTATGACTACGAATTAGACTGCTTCAGCCATGGATGTCAACCCATCAGGTATGTGGCTGTGACTCTCGTGGCAGAGGAGGTTGTGTTCAGCCAACGTGTACCTTCTGCCATCGCACTGGACATACCGAAGACACATGCTACTCAAAGCATGGATTTCCTGCATCTGCACGAGTCGCTGAGCAGATAGAGCTTCCATATGTTGCCTCTTTGGATCAGCACTTTGATAATCTTCTTGCCCGTCTAAGGGGCATTATTCCCACCTCTAGACTAGCACCCATCACTGAGAACCAGTCTGATGTTGTTGTTGATTGGATTTTTACGTGGTTTAAAAAGTAGATTTATCAAGTCGTTGTTGTTCCACGAAAAACCGCAATCAAACAAATAATATTACAACTACAAGCACAATGAAGATATACAAAATGCATACGGCAAGTAGAGGTTCGAATCCACAAGGACCAAGTAATTTGCAATTTTAATTCAACATCTAACTCTTAAATTGATAAGTCGATAATATAGGTGCGATTTGGACAAGCTTGACTTCAAAGACATGCACTCTAATTGATAAAACAATGAGGACTTTACTTGAAATACTTAAAATAAAGGAAAGCTCAAGGTTTGGAATGCAAATGACATGTAAATAAAAGGGAAGCAAATAGAGAAAGGGATAGGTGGAAATCGTTATCCTCATGCACGTAAGGAGAAGTGCAAGTTTGCCCGCGAGAGTGGATGATGACTATGGCCGATGGTTGCGGGAGAGGTGGCTGGATGTTGCCGGTGGTTCACAGCCACACGCGGAAAGGTTGTTGGACTTGCACCCGCGAAGGTGATGCGCACAGCAGTTGTGTAACTGACGAACTGTACTGGGCATGCAGTTGGTGCACGCAAGGGCCGGTGCACACCTGTACACGCAAAGGGGAGGCCGGTGGCTGCGGGCTGCTGAAGTGTGGCTGAATGTTGCCGGTGCGCGCTCGGGGGACAACGGCGGAGGAGACTAGCACACGGTGGCTCGCAAGAGTCTCGCAGGAGTACTGGGTGTGCATGTGAAGTGAGGGAGCACTGTGAGGAGGAGGATGGCGCGCAGGAGGTCGCGTACAGTAGGTGGGCGCACAGCCGTTGGTGCACCTGCACGTGAAGGGCTCAGTTGCTGGCGGTTGGTACAACCGCACGCACAGCTGCGCACGCGGGAGGGTTGCTGGACGTGCAAGCGCGCACGGGGAGATGGTCGTGCGTGTAGTTGCCGTGAGTTGGAGAAGAAATGCAAGGAGGAAGAGGATGGCACAGGGGTAATGTCCTACTCCTGTACGCGCACAAGAAAATGAGAGAGAGAGAGAGAGAGAGAGAGATAACGCGAGAGAGAAGGGGTGCGTGGGAGGCTAAACCTACGAGGGAGGGAGTATGCGTGAGGGCCTTGCATGGTTTTTATACTTGATTTCTGTGGCTCCTCATCATGCAAATAAAGGGAGGCTAAAGATAAAACTTTATTGTTGCATGGGGTAGGCATATGCATAGTACGTGGGGCTCCATGTTGCATGGGGAAAAGGTAGATGTATTTATGATTTGCAATGTGCATGAGGCTGAAAATAAAGAGATACTTTTAAGGCACATGCATGCATGGTGAATAGATGGGCAAATTTCATAAAACATCCTCTCATTTTCTTTCGAAGACAAAATGTGAAAGGTAATTGCATGGCCAGTGTATGGTTTGTTGATAATGTATAATTTTTTAATGCAATTTTAATTCTTTCTTTAGATTATAAAGACAATTATCTCAAGTTATATAATGATATTTATCATAAAAATATAGTTCCCACTAGAGATTATCGAGAATATTTAGTTATTTAGACTTGTCAATTTATTCTGTGATTTCATTGTTTTTTGTGTAAACAAGACGATTTTCTTCTCTGTAGTTATGGAATAAATAACAAGTGGTTTATGCAAGATTGAAGATTATATGTCAACTATTGAGCTCATTCTTTGCATAATTTAATCATATTATACCAATATATATTGTAATCATCACACCCCCATACTTAAGTTTTGCTAGTCCCGAGCAAAAAATAAGATAAGAAATAGTACAGGGTAAGGAGAATAACCAAGATAGATCTGGTGAGGGTTTCCAGCAGACATACCCACAAAGTCTTTGAGTTTTCAGTTCCTAACCACACAAATACGCAAACTTCAGTAGAGTTGACTCATGGATTAATCATTTGTTTCAAATAGTCAACTTGACTTGAGTTTTGTAGTTTCAACAGCCTCTCAATTCCAACAAAATCAGACATGGTTTCAGAAGGTCGATCAAGTCAGCTCATCCTTAAGAAACAGGTATTCTCTTTGACCTTGAGTGGATATAAACAGTGTTAGTGATAGTTTTAGCTTTCGTGAGTCAAGAGAACGAGCTACCAACACAATCTATCGAGGTACCGAATGATTCCTTATACATATAGCCTCAGTCCTCACCTGGATTCAAGCATATTCTCCATTCACCCAAGTATGTCAGCATAGAAAAAATAAGCCATAGTTATTGGAGAACGGGACGTAATTTTTGGGGTTTTCCGTAGACCGCTTTGGTCCGTTGCTCTCATTCTTTTCCATTTGCAGAGCATAACCCTGGGCCTCTTTAAAAAATTTAGGTAGCATCATTGGGCTGCTACCACAGCTTTTTGGTGGAGAACGGTTATTTGGTGGTCTTCTTTCCTTGCTTTTGCTTCGCACATCTTTGCATGATTGGTGGTTTTTGGCATTTGTATTGTGATATACCTTTTTTGGTGTTTTTGTTTTGGGTTTGGCATCAAAAGGTAGTATCGGCTTAATATTGACTTTGGAGGCACGATACTGGCTTATTTGCTGGCATACTTAGACTAGAGAGATCATGTTGCTCTTGAATCAAGTTCCTTCATTAGCTATAGATAAGATTCAGGCATTAAACAACCAAGATGACAACTCCTCACCTCAACTAGATTGTAATTGTATCTCGTAAAATAAACTCAATCAAGCTAAGTGCAATGTGCAGTTTCCACTAAAGAGTTTAAGAGTGCTACTAGTTACTCAGGTGATCTAGTTAGATACAGAAGTTCATTCACCAGTAGAGTTAGCGGAACTGAGAGAATAAAGTCCATATGGACCTGAAGAAAGCTTAAAAACTCATGCCTAGTGAAATTCTGATGAAGTTAAGTGGATTAGGGTCAACTCAACTTCAGTTATGATTTATGCAGTGAAGATCTGATTTCTCAAAATAGGATAAAACTAGGAAGGATGTATTTTTGGTGGTTTTCTTGCTTTTGAAAATATTTTTTTAGGGGAATTTTTGCAAAAGAGAATTTTTTTTAAAAGAGTATGCAATTTTGAAAAATTATGCAGACACCCCCCATACTTAATAATAACCATGTCCTCATGGTGAAGACAATGTGTAATAGGATAATCAGAAGGGATGTGAAATGTTTTTTTTGAAATGTAATGCAGAGGGGTACCCCCATACTTATCTAATGCAATGCAGTGAAAATAAACATGCGAGCAGTAAGACGAAAGGATACCGGTGAGGAGAGGCTCACGAGAGTGCATGATTTAACGCCTCAGCTTGGCGATGTGGTGGTTCATGTTTCCTGCAAAAGGTATGTTGTGCAAACATGCATAGGACCAGATGGTGACAGCATTAATAGATGTGTTTGGATGGGGTGAGGTTTTGAAATTAACTTGATTTCTAGGTGCTTGTTGTGGGTTCCCTTGATTTTTCCTAGAAGATGTAAAAAATCCTTGATTCTGGTTTTGGAAATCAGGTGGTGAGGTGAAAGATCCGGGAGGTGGTGGAGTTTGAAGTACTCCAGATGAACTAGCCTTGTTGGTGTTGGGATTGGGTAGAGGTTGAGGTGACAAGGCTGTGATATATGATCTGATCTCGGCAAACTGCCGGGCATTCTCAGAGTTGGCTTTGTTGAGCTTCAGTGGCTTGTTGTTGTGCTATAGCCAGTTGTTGTATTTCTTGAGCCAAGGCATCGAAGTTAACCATAGTGGTGGAGGGTTGGGCTACGGGTTGTGCTATTGGTTGTCTAGGTTGAGTGGGATTCTGGAAATGATAGTTGTTTTGCCCATTCCACCCAGAATTTGATTGTTCTCTCCATGTGTTGTGGTTATTTGAATATGTTCCTCCTTGATTTCTCTGCACTCAGTTCACAGTCTCAGAATTTATGTCTTGATTATGGGTGAATGTGGTGTGGTCAACTTCATGGATGGTGGGATTATTCATGGCCAATTTTTCTATGGCTTGAGTCATGAGGTTCATTTGTTTCGAGAAGGTTTCCCATTTGTCAGGATTCTCAATGCTAGATCTCTCATGGTCAATGATATTGACTGTCCTCGTGTTCCCACTGTATTGTTCAATTGAGGAACTATTCTCCGAATTGTCAGCCATATTTTCAAACAAAGTCCAAACGGAATGCTCATCACGGTTGATGTAGTTTCCATCGCAGAAGCCATCAATCACTCTCTATAATGATGTATCTATGCCCTCATAAAATATCTGAACCAATTTCCATTTTGGGATTTCATGATGAGGGCATTTCCTTTGTAATTCCTTAAAACGCTCCCAGGCTTCATGGATGGGTTCTCTGTTTTTCTGGGTGAAAGATGAAATAGCTTGTCTTAGGGCGTTGGTTTTTCCAATGGGAAAATATTTCTTGATAAAAGGTTCCCTTACGACATCCGATGAAGTAAGAGGGGTTCCGTAATTCCGAAGCCATTTGAAGTGATTTGTCTTTGAGTGAGTGGGTGAAGGCTTTCATGTAGATGTATTCTTTTTCTACCTCAGGGATACTCATTGTGTCACAAGCAGATCGGAAATCTTGGATGTGGAGGAATGGATCTTCAGAGTCATTTCCATAGTATTTTGGGATTAAGGAGAGGGATGCGGGCTTGATTTCGAAGTCCCCTACTTCAGGCGGGATTTGGACCCAATGAACTAAATCTTCTGCAGCCGGGTTGTAATGTGTGCTTATGGGCGGTGGTCGGATGAGAGGTGCTATGGTGTGGCGGATTGTGGCATTTTCTTCTCTCAGCAGTTGCAGTTGATGCAAGATGAGATCCATAGGGTTTGGCCTTTCTTCTCCCATGTCTCCTAGGTTAGATGAATCCTCAGGTTCCTCAGTTGAAGGAGATGGGTTGGATTTTCTTTTATAGATCGGGTTGTATTGCAACAGATTTTTCAGAGACCTACGACCTAGCATACACAACACAATACACCAGACAATTTGTTGATTCACCAACTCACACAAAAATTGTCGTGGAAGCGGTTATCTTTTCGATTTTAGTTTCGTGATTCAACAAACGTTTTCCGAGAAATTAGAGTACTTAAAGATGAGGTGGGTGTGGAGGATTGTGAGAAATCGATGTCCTAATCCGGCTGGGGGATCTGGGGTGCGGTACTCAGATCGTGAGATCTGCTCTTCCCACAAGAACCTGTGCCCAACGCGTTGAGGAGTTACGATTTCTCTCTGCAATCCCACGTAGCACCAGAGATTTTTGTCTCTATCCAAAGGTTCTATGTGCTCGTGATTTTTGTGTCATACACGTGCATCAAAACAAGCAATCAGAATTTTTCCCGCTTTCTGCTCGAGCCACTGTGGTGGCCTTTTAAGCTTATCTTTTTAGCGTGATAAATCAACATTTTGGCGCCGTTGCTGGGGACTAGGCAACATTTGAAATTTTTTTCTTCATTTTCAACTTGTTTTCAATATTCTAATCCGTGCAATTTTTTTATTTCAGGTACTTGAACCACGAAAAAGAGAAAAAAAGAAGAATCCATGCATTTTTTTGCAAACTTGTAACTTGTTCTAAGTAAAAAAAATTCTTCCCCCCCTTCTTGGAAAAGCTCGCCATCAGCTGGACAAAACATTACGGATTAGCGCCAGAAGTGCAGGCACTGTGAGTCCCTCTTTCTCTTAGGCATCTTAGGCTTTTAAAATTTCCTGCATTTGTTTGTGCTCCGAACTTAAACCGAAAAAAAATTAAAAAATACTTCTTCTTTGCATCATATATGTGGTCTTCTCCCTCTGCTTACCTAAAAAGATCACCAAAACGTGCTTTATCATGCTAAAAAGATAAGCTTGAAAGGCCACCGCAGTGGCTCAAGCAGAAAGCGGGAAAAATTCTGATTGCTTGTTTTGATGCACGTGTATGACACAAAAATCACGAGCACGTAGAACCCTTGGATACAGACAAAAATCCCTGGTGCTACGTGGGATTGCAGAGAAAAATCGTAACTCCTCGACGTGTTGGGCACATGTTCTTATGGGAAGAGAAGATCTCATGATCTGAGTACCGCACCCCGCATCCCCCAGCCGGATTAGGACATCGATTTCTCACAATCCTCCACACCCACCTTATCTTTAAGGACTCTAGTTTCTCTGAAAACTTTTATTGAATCACGAAACTAAAATCGAAAAGATAACTGCTTTCGTGGTAATTTTTGTGTGAGTTGGTGAATCAACAATTTGTTTGGTGTATTGTGCTATGTATGCTAGGTCGTAGGTCTCTGAAAAATCCATTGCAACAACCATAGAGTACGACCCGATCTAGAAAAGAAAATCCATCCCATCTCCTTCAACTGAGGAACCTGAGGATTCATCTGATCTAGGAGACATGGGAGAAGAAAGACCAAACCCTATGGATCTCATCCTGCATCAACTATAATTGATGAGAGAAGAAAACGCCACAATCCGCCACACCATAGCACCTCTCATACGACCACCGCCCATAAGCACACATTACAACCCGATTACAGAAGACTTAGTTTATTGGGTCCAAATCCCGCCTGAAGTAGAGGACTTCGAAATCAAGCCCGCATCCCTCTCCTTAATCCCAAAATACTATGGAAATGACTCTGAAGATCCCTTCCTCCACATCCAAGATTTCCGATCTGTTTGTGACACAATGAGTATCCCTGGGGTAGAAAAAGAATACATCTACATGAAAGCTTTCAACCACTCACTCAAAGACAAAGCACTTCAATGGCTTTGGAATTACGGAACCCCTCTCACTTCATGGGATGTCTTAAGGGAAGTTTTATCAAGAAATATTTTCCCATAGGAAGAACCAATGCCCTAAGACAAGTTATTTCATCTTTCACCCAGAAAAACAGAGAACCCATCCACGAAGCTTGGGAGCGTTTTAAGGAATTACAAAGGCAATGCCTTCATCATGCAATCCCCAAATGGAAATTGGTTCAGATATTTTATGAAGGCATAGATACATCATTTAAGAGAGTGATTGATGGCTCCCGCGATGGAAACTACATCAGCCGTGATGAGCATTTCGTTTGGACTTTGTTTGAAAATATGGCTGACAATTCGGTGAATAGTTCCTCAATTAAACAATACAGTGGAAACACAAGGACAGTCAATTGATTGCGATAATATAGGTGCAATTTGGACAAGATTGACTTCAAAGATATGCACTCTAATTGATAAAAAAATGAGGACTTTACTTGAAATACTTAAAATAAAGGAAAGCTCAAGGTTTGGAATGGAAATGACATGTAAATAAAAGGGAAGCAAATGGAGAAAGGGAGAGGTGGAAATCGTTATCCTCATGCACGTAAGGAAAAGTGCATGTTTGCCCGCGAGAGTAGATGGCGACTATGGCCGATGGCTACGGGAGAGGTGGTTGGATGTTGCCGGCGGTTCACAGCCACGTGTGGGAAGGTTGCTGGACTTGCACCCGCGAAGGTGATGCGCACAACAGTTGTGTAACTGACGGACTGTACTGGGCGTGCAGTTGGTGCTCGCAAGGGCTGGTGCACAGCTGCACACACAAAGGGGAGGCCGGTGGTTGCGGGCGGCTGGAGTGTGGCTAAATGTTGTAGGTGCGCGCTCGGGGGACCATGACAGAGCAGACTAGCACACGGCGGCTCGCAAGAGTCTCGCAGGATCCACAAGGACCAAGTAAGTTTGCTATTTTAATTCAACATCTAACTCTTAAATTGCTAAGTCGATAATATATGTGCAATTTGGACAACATTTACTTCAAAGATATGCACTCTAATTGATAAAACAATGAGGACTTTACTTGAAATACTTAAAATAAAGGAATGCTCAAGGTTTGGAATGCAAATGACATGTAAATAAAAGGGAAGCAAATAGAGAAAGGGAGAGGTGGAAATCGTTATCCTTCATGCACGTAAGGAGAAGTGCATGTTTGGCCGCGAGAGTGGATGGTGACTATGGCCGATGGCTTTGGGAGAGGTGGCTGGATGTTGCCGGTGGTTCACAGCCACGCGCGGGAAGGTTGTTGGATTTGCACCTGCGAAGGTGATGTGCACATCAGTTGTGTAACCAGCAGACAGTACTGGGCGTGCAGTTGGTGCACGCAAGGGCTGGTGCACAACTACACACACAAAGTGGAGGCCGGTGGTTGCGGGATGCTCGAGTGTGGCTGAATGTTGCCGGTACGCACTCGGGGGACAACGATGGAGGAGACTAACACATGGCGGCTCGTAAGAGTCTCGCAGGAGTACTGGGCGTGCACGCGAGCTGAGGGAGCACTATGAGGAGGAGGATGGCGCACAGTAGGTGGGCGCACAACCGTTGGCGCACCTGCGTGTGAGGGGCTCGGTTGCTGGCGGTTGGTACAACCGCACGCACAGCTGCGCACGCGGGAGGGTTGCTGGACGTGCATGCACGCACGGGGAGATGGCAGTGCGTGTAATTGCCACGAGTTGGAGAAGAAACACAAGGAGGAAGAGGATGGCGTGGGGGTAATGTTCTACTCCTGTACCTGCACAAGAAAACGAGAGAGAGAGAGAGAGAGAGAGAGAGATAACGCGAGAGAGAAGGGGTACGTGGGAGGCTAAACCCGTGAGGGAGGGAGTACGCATGAGGACCTTGCATGGTTTTTATACTTGATTTGTGCGGCTCCTCATCATGCCAATAAAGGGAGGCTAAAGACAAAACTATATTGTTGCATGGGGAAGGCATATGCATAGTACGTGGGGCTCCATGTTGCATGGGGAAAAGGTGGATGTATTTATGGTTTGCAATGTGCATGATGCTAAAAATAAAGAGAGACTTTTAAGGCACATGCATGCATGGTGAATAAATGGGCAAATTTCATAAAACATCCTCTCATTTTCTTTCTAAGATAAAATGTGAAAGGTAATTGCATGGCCAGTGTATGATTTGTTGATAATGTATAATTTTTTAATGCAATTTTAATTCTTTCTTTAGATTATAAAGACAATTATCTCAAGTTATATTCTGATGATTATCACAAAAATATAGTTCCCACTAGAGATTATCGAGAATATTTAGTTATTTAGACTTGTCAATTTATTTTGTGATTTCATTATTTTTTGTGTAAACAAGACGATTTTCTTCACTGTAGTTATGGAATAAATAACAAGTAGTTTATGCAAGATTGAAGATTATATGTCAAGTATTGAGCTCATTCTTGGCATAATTTAATCATATTATACCAATATATATTGTAATCATCATTTGACGTATCCGCCTCTGCAACTACTAGTGCATCAGGTAGCACACATGCATTCACTAGTAGTGGATCAGATAATTTAGCATGGATTATGGACTCTGGCACCACACATCATCTATGTGGCGATCAAAATCTACTTACAGGGTACAGAGATCCCTCCACGTCGTACAGTGGTCATTGTTATTGGTATACATTCCCTGATTACTGGTCAGGGGGGAGATTAGACGGACATCATCTATGCAGCTCAAGAATGTGTTACACGCACCTGATTTTTCAATGAATTTGTTGTCTATCAATCAAATTACAAAGGATTTATAGTGTCGGGCGATTTTTGATCCATCTTCTCTTGTTTTTCAGGACAACCTGACGGGCAACGTGATTGGGTATGGCTATGAGCAAGGAGGCCTCTATCGCCTCAATCAGACACCTTTTGCTGGAACCTCATCTCTACCTACTGGACCCGCCTCTCCTCTGCTATGGCACCTGCACTTTGGACATCTACCGCTTCAGAAACTGCGTTGTGTGTTACCTCAGGTTTTGCCTCACACATCTATTCAATGTGAGACGTGTTAGTTGGGAAAGCGTCATCGGTCTACCATTCCCAGTTGTTAGTGTCGGAGTAGTACCTCCATGTTTGAGTTATTTCACATCGATATCTGGGGTCCGAGTTGTGTTACTGATCATAAGGGCCACATGTTTTATATAGTTATTATGGACGATTTATCTCCTGTGTCATGGGTCTTTTTGTTAAAGAATAAATCTGAAGCGGGGAATATTATCATCATATTTCTTAATGAGATTCGTAATGTTTTTTCTGCATCTGTTAAAATTGTGAGAAGTGATAATGCTCTGGAATTGTCTACTCATGTTCTATCCAGTTATTTCTCATCCCAAGGGATCATCCATCGGACATCCTGTGCCTATACCTCCCAACAGAATGGGGTCGCTGAAAGGAAACATCGCCATTTACTGGATGTAACCAGGTCGCTCCTTATACAAAGTCATGCTCCTCATTCTTACTGGGGTGACGTTGTTCTTACATCATGTTACCTAATCAATCGTATGCCATCATAAGTTCTAGGTGAAAAGATCCCTTTCTCTATTATCTTCCCTAGAAAAGAATTATTCTCCCCTACTCCTCATGTGTTCGGTTCGGTTGCTTTTGTACACCAGTTGTCCCCCGGGACTGGCAAGCTCTCCCCAAGGGCTGTCAAGTGTGTTTTCTTTGGGTACTCCAGAACTTAGATGGGGTACAAGTGTTATGATCCATTGCGCAGGCGGTACCTTGTTAGTGCAGATGCTACATTTTTTGAATCTGTTATGTATTTCTCAGCCTCAGGTGATCAATTGATACCCCCGGCTAATACTGATGCCATTTACATGTCACCACCGCCACCACCAACACCACCATCACCATCACCATTACCACCAACACTACCACCAGTACCGTTACCATTTTCTACACCTCCTGTTACTATACTTGTTTCACCATTACCATTTCATTATACCCGCAGGCCTGCTTCAGCTCATGGTCATTGCTCATCACATAGCTCGCCTAAGGTATGTCCTGAAGATATTACTATTGATGGATCTAATGATTTTTCTGAGCAGGATGTGTTGCAGAGGCCAGAGGAGGACACAAATGATTTAGACATTCCTATTGTTATACGAAAGTCGAAGCGGAGGTTTTAGGAATTTCATCGTCGCATTGTCAGCAGTAGCTATTCCACGGAATCGCCAAGATGCACTAAAGGATAGGAGATGGCGTCTAGCCATGGAGGAAGAAACGGCAGCTCTTCAGTCTAGAGGAACTTGGAGTCTGGTTCCTGTACCTACTGATGTGTCACCAGTGAGCTGCAAGTGGGTATTTACAGTCAAGCAGAATGCAGATGGCAGTATTGACAGATACAAGGCTCGTCTTGTTGCTCGTGGCTTTACACAGACATATGGGGTGGATTATCTTGATACATTCTCAACAGTGGCCCGCCATTCCACTCTAAGGATCTTGCAGTCTGTTGCGGTCACACATGAGTGGCAGCTATACCAGTTGGATGTGAAGAATGCATTCTTATATGGTGACTTACAGGAGGAAGTTTACATGCAACAACCACCTGGTTTTGCTGTTGAGGGGGAGTGACCTAAGGTGTGCAGACTTCGTAAGGCTATCTATGGCCTTAAGCAGAGCCCTAGAGCGTGGTTCCAGAAGCTCTCAGACCTCTTTGAGAAGCATGGATACAAACGTTCCAATGCTGATCATTCCTTGTTTGTACAAAAGACTTCCAGAGGTATTATAGCAATCATGGTCTTTGTAGATGACATTCTGATTACAGGTGATGATGAACATGGAATAAAGGAAGCGAAAGAAAAGCTGGGTTGTGAATTTGTTACCAAGGACCTTGGAGTTCCTAGATATTTTCCAGGACTGGAGTTCGCCAGAAATCCTTATAGGTTGGTAATGTCTCAGAGGAAATATGTCACTGACCTGTTGAGTGAAACAGGAATGCTTGGTTGCCGACCTGCTACCACACCTATGGACCCTAGTATGAAGCTATATGATGGTGATACATAGGAGGTGGATAGGAGAAGATATAGAGAACTGGTGGGCAAACTTCTGTATGTCACTATCACTAGGCCCGATATATCCTTTGTTGTGAGTCGAGTGAGCCAGTTCATGGAGCAACCACGTCAGGTACACATGGATGCCATCTATATGATACTCAGGTACCTCAAGTCATCTCCAGGTGCTGGTTTGTTGTTCAAGAAAGGCAAGGTGATTACTATCTCAGCCTATGCAGATGCAGATTATGCAGGATGTCCCAAGGACAGGATGTCCACCTCTGGGTTTGCTGTATATGTTGGAGATTCTCTAGTCTCATGGAGGAGCAAGAAACAAACTGTGGTGGCAAGGTCTAGTATTGAATCTGAATATAGGGCTATGTCCCAGGTTAGCGCAGAAATGATGTGGGTAAAGGCGATGCTTACATATTTACATATAGAAGTCACACTTCCTATGGTTTTGGAATGTGACAATCAGGCGGCCTTGTTCATTGCAAATAATCCAGCATTCCATGAACGAATCAAGCACATTGAAGTTAACTGTCACTTATACGTGACATGATTCAGAAGGGATTCATTGCAACATCGCATGTCAGTTCAGAGAATCAAACGGCATATATTTTTACCAAGGCATTACCGCAAGTCTCGTTTCAGAAGTGTGCGTCCAAGCTGAGCATGATTGATATCTATGCTCCATCTTGAGGGGGAGTGTAAACATATATTATTCACTTATGTAATCTTCTTGTTATTTCTCTTTCCCATTGGACTCTTTATGTAATTTACCTATAGGCTACTCTCCTATATAAGAGAGCCTAGGGCTGATGGAATAAATATGTTCTCTTATTTTCCCAACACCTACGTATAAGGTTTCACTAAATCTTGATTTCGTACATGATACAACATATAAATTTGGATAAATGATCACTTGCCTTGTAATACTTGTCGAGACCTTTCTAACGAGCCGGATAACGTCAATATTGATTATCATATGATAAAGTTATGAATGTTTTAAGACGACTTATGACTTTTGGAATCAGAATCAAACTCGGATCCGACCCTACATAAGATATAGGGCTTGTTTGTTTGCTGGGTTGGACTGGGTTGGGTTGGGGTACACTGGTGTATGCCTCCTTCCAACCCTCTCAATCCTCCTCATCGTTTACTATTCACAGGGGTACCCCAACCCAACCCAATCCAGTCCAACCCAACAACTAAACAGGCCCATAAGTGGCTCTGAACCTCTCTGAAGTGACACCACACCTTGACGGAGCTCTATCACTGGTGACATTTTTTGACGATTGATCCCCGATTTGAAGGCACTGACATGGAGAGCATCACGAGATCATCTTCATTCTTCTGGGCGTTTCAAGCGAGGCACTCGAAAAATGATGTTTTTGGGTTGGAGGAGGAATCCGTGGGAACATCTTCGAAGGTATAGACCTTGGAAACCCACCTTATGGTTGGGCTACATATCAATATTTCTTTATAATCATGTTTATCAGAATTTGTTTTGGGTCGTAATTGACACATGCAATGTGTGTTATCAAATTTTCATTTTCGTTTTCCTCCCATTCCAGAGCATGGATTGTTGAAATATTATGATCTTTATGTCAGGTTGATGAGGGTGGGATGATGAACGTTCATATATACTTGTTTCTTAAATCTGGAACAATTTTTGACATGATTTTTCTCATGTAAGCTCACTGTCTACACAATAATCGATTGGTGTAATTGATTGATCACAGGTCATGTGACTGATTGATAAAACTAATCAATCAACTAAAATGAATAATCGATCACTACTAATTGATCAACCAAAGTGTGTGATCAATTTATAGTGATCTGATTAGACTTAATTGTAATTTGAATGGAGAAATAACAACAACAAAGTTTTTTCTCACAATTATGTAGGGCCGGCTACAAGGATTCCTTTGCCCCCATTCAGATCTATTTTGGGTCATTCTTGGGCTAAAATCCAAAAAACTACAATCCTTTCAGATAGTCTCATTCTAACACTTCTTGGACCTTCCCCATCCTCTCTTAACCTGCTCAACATACCAAATATCGCATCTGCTAATTGGTGCATCAGCCGACCTCTTTTGCAAATGATCAAAACCATATTAACCAGTTTTTTGTCATCTTTTCCTCTATTGAAGCTACACCAACTTTCCTTTTGATCACATCATTCCGAATCTAATATTTTCATATATGGCCACACATCCACCTTAGCATTTTCATTTCTGCAATTAGCATTCTTTACACATGTACATGGTTCACAAGCCAACATTCTGATCCATAGATCATAGCAGGTCTCAGTGCTGCTTTGGTATACTTTCCTTTGACTTTCAAAGGGATTTTCTTATAACAAAGAACAGTTGAGGCTCTTCTCCACTTTATGCAACCTGTATTTATTCTATAAGTAACATCTCCATCAATTTCCCCAATCTCTTGCAAAATAGATCTCAAGTATTTAAAAAATCTTTCTTCTGAATGTTATCGTTTCAATCTTCACCTCGGGTACTTCACCGTTGTTTCTATCAAATGTGCACTCCATATATTCAGTCTTAGCCTTACTTATTCGAATCATTTAGTCTCTAAGGCATGTCTCCAAACCTCCAGCATCTCATTTACTCCATCTTTTGTCTCATCTATCAGCACAATGTCATTGGCGAACACATACACCAAAGTATCTCATCCTAAATGTAACTAGTCAACTCATCCATAATTAAGTAAAAAGGAAGGGACTCATAGCCGAACCTTGATGCAGACTGATGTTTATGTTAAAATAGCCAGTCTTCCGAGACTAGATCCTTGCACAAGATGAAGCCCCATCACACATATCCTTTATAAGGTTACTGTATAAACATGTACTTGTCTCTTCTACAAAAATCTTACAAAATCTCTCTTGGCACTGAATAATCATCCTTCTCCAAATCAATAAAAATCGTATAGAGGTTCTTCTTTTTAACTGTATAAATATGCATCGTTTTCCTCAACAAGTGGATAACTTCAATAGTTGAGCAACCTGGTATGAATCCAAATTGGTTTTCAGTTACTTTGGAATCTTAACCTTCTTTTCATCACACCTTACCGAAATTTCATAGTATGACTAATCAGTTTGATACCTCTATAATTCGAACAATTTTGAATGTCTCCTTTATTCTTATAAAGAGGCACCACAATACTTCTCCGCCATTCTTCAGGCATTTTCTTGCTTCATCAAATAACATTGAATACATGCATCAGCCACCTGGGTTTGCTGTTGAGGGGGAGTGTCAAAAGGTTTGCATGCTACACAAGGATATCTATGACCTTAAGCAAAGTCAAAGCGCATGGTATCAAAAGCTCTCGGACTTGATAGAGCAATAGGGGTTTATGCGATAGACTATCGATCACTCTTCGTTTGTGCACACGACCTAGGGGTAATGTTGTAATTCTTGTTTACGTTGATGACATTGTTGTTACAGGGAATGATGAGGAGGGTATTTAAGTTTCCAAGGACTTCCTAGGTCAGCAATTTGGGAACAAGGACCTTGGTAGTTAACGTTACTTCCTTGGACTTGAGTTTGCTAGGAACTAGTGAGGTCTTGTGATGATCCAGTTGAAGTACGTTACATATCTTATTTCAGAGACTAGCCTGGATTGCAGATCTGCCTCTACTCCTATGGACCCGGGCATGAAGCTCTATGATGATGATACTGAGGAGGTCAACAAGGGGAAATATAGGGAGCTGGTTGGTAAGCTTCTATATGTGACTATTACCATGCCTGGCATATCCTCTGTTGTAAGCAAAGTGAGTCAGTTTATGGAGCATTCCAGATAGACGCATATGGATGTTGTCTGAACGATTCTGAGGTATCTGAAGACATCACCAGGTATGAGATTTATTTTCAACAGTTAGTTACAACATAAGAAGATGTAGATTGTGTTGGGTGTCCAAAGGATAGGAAATCTACTTTAGGTTTGCTATGTTCATAGGGAATACCCTAGTTTCATGGAAGAGCAAGAAGCATACAGTGGTTACCATATCAAGTGTTGAGTGAATACATGGTCATGATGCATGCTAGCATATAGATGATGTGGGTCAGATCAGTTCTTACTGACCTGACTATAGAGGTGCATCTTCCCATGCACCTCCAATGTGAAAGCCAGGATGCTCTTTTCATTGCAAACAACCAAGCCTTCCATGAGAGGACCAAGTACATAAAGGTGGACTGTCACTACACTCATGACATGATATAGAAGGATCTTATTGCCACTACGCATGTTAGCTTTGGTGACTAGACATCAGATGTTCTTACTAAGGCCCTAACTGAGGGCCTTATCAAAGATGTTGTTCCAAGCTGAGCCTGATCGATACCTACACTCCAACTTGGGGGGGAGTGTTGAGATATTAGTTATCTTTCTTATTGTTTTCATATTATCTATTTCTTTTATCTTCATCTTGTAATTTTACCCACAAGTTTCTCTCTTATATAAGAGAACCCTAGGGCCTCTCAATAATGTAATACATTCTTTCATTTCTACATGTATAGTTCTAGACTTTCCATTCATCCAGGCAGTACCATGGTATATCGGGACTTCCACTAATACTTTTGTTATGAAGGCATGAAGGAGGATGTAGAAGTGGAGTGGAAGGAATACTAGAAGGATCACCTTCCATTGGTGGAGTTCACATACAACAACAACTTTCATGCCAGCATTGGAAGCTCTTTACAAGTGAAGATGCACTACACCTTTATATAGGTAGCAAGTGGCAGACAATAGTATCTACACCCATCGATATCTACACAAACTAGCAACATAGAGATGTCATAGAGTATAGCGGTGTCGAGACCTAGAGTTCGAGGTTAGGGACTTTATTTTCTGGAGAGTGTTTCCAATGAATGGGTATTTAGAGATTCGGTGCTGAAGGTAAGTTGACACCTCAGTTTGTTGGCCAATTTGAGATTTTGACTCATGTTGGGAAGGTAGAATATAGAATTGCTCTTCTTTTACACATGGAAGGCATTCATGATGTATTTCACAAGCCAACATGCGTAAGCATGTCAAAGATCCCACACATGTGATATCTTATGAGGAATTAGCCATTGAGTCGAACCTTTTCTTTATGGAGATGCAAGTGCAGATATTGTATTGCATGGTCAAGAGGATGGGAAGGATATTCCCTTGGTCAAGGTCCTCTAGCGGAGCCAAAATGTTTAGGAAGAAACACGAGAGCTTGACGAAGACTTAAGGGAGAAGTACTCTCATTTGTTTACATTTATGGAATCGAAGCCCTTGTTCATTTCTCCTTGAGCTTTTTATGATTTTTTATTTCTTTGAGATTTGTATGGGCTCTCATTTTTTTAGGTTTTTATACCATGAGGTTGAAAAAGGGATCTAGTTCAAGGTCACATTTAAGTTTCGCAAATGAGACTTTTTTGAGATTTTTATAATGTAAGACCCTACTGTAAACATATATTATTCACTTATGTACTCTTTTTGTTATTTTTCTTTCCCGTTGTACTCTTTATGTAATTTACCCATAGGCTACTCTCCTATATAAGAGAGCCTAGGGCTGATGGAATAAATATGTTCTCTTATCTTCCCAACATGGTATAAGAGCGATGGTCCTAGACCGGAGTTCTCGAACCAAAGAAACCCTAACCCTAGCCCCATTGTTGAGCCCCTCTCCCTCTGCGCATCGCCAGTCTCGCACCTCAGCCTCCAGTGCACCTCCGGTCTCACGCTTCGGCCATCAGCGCGCCTGCGCTTGCGCCTGCGCCTCCCGCATCCCTGCTTCGCGTGCGCCGTGCACTTCACACGCGCTCTACGCCTTTCACGTGCTGTGCGCCAGTCCTAGTGCCTTCGCGCATCTGTCCAGCCCTGCGCGCTGTGTGCCAGGCTACGCATGTTCTCCTAGAGCCCTAAGTCTCGTGCAACTGTCCAGTCCCTCGTGTGCTCCTAGCGCCTTCGCGCCTCTACGTGCATCGGGCTGCGAGATCTGTGAGCCCTGGTTCAAGATTTGCGCACGTGTTCTTGGTTTTGGATCTGCATGTGAGCACTAAAGGTCTCGATTCTCGTGCAGACAGAACCCTATGTCAAGCGTGCGGGCCTCCAAAGTAAGGGGTTTGGTTGCTTGAAGTCTACACATGCAACTAAACCCGTTTATGTTCGTGTAGACGATCATATATTCAGTCTACTACTACAGTCTTCTGTTATCAATATGTCAGAAAGCAAGGCAGATATTCCATCTATAGGAACCTTCCGAGGTCCAACGCCGATTGTGAAGATGGATGGTTCGAACTATGAACTGTGGGCTATGTAGTTCATGAGTATGATGAAGTCAATCGGTAAGAAGCACATTCTTACTGAAGAAGAGGTTGCTGAGAAGACTGGAGTTAATGCCTTGTGGGAGGCAGATGATGCATATGCCAAAGTATGGCTATCTGGAACTCTGGCAATAGAGATTGCCAATGATATTCTTCATCAGCCCACAGCCAAAGCAATGTGGGATATTTTGGCTGCCACATATTCTCAAGCGAATAATGAGACAAAGATTCTGCGACTCCAGCATGACATATTCACTATCAAGCAGAATGGACATCCTCTACATTCACTGTACACATCTCTACGAGGAATGTTCGAGAAGGTGTATAGCTTCATGCCCCTAACAGCCACACCAGAGCAACATAAGACCTACCGGAATGCTACTATGGTAGGAGTTTTCCTCCTGCCCTTGATCCCGAGTATGAGGCAGCACGGTCCCAGATCTTGGCAGATTCTACTACTCCTCCTATGGAGGAAGCCTTTCACAGACTGAGCCGCATCATTATTCCTTCTACGACTACGAATCAGACTGCTTTAGCCATGGCTGTCAATCGAGGGCGTGGAGGTCAACATCATCAGGCACGTGGTCGTGGCCCTCGTGGCAGAGGAGGCTGTGTTCGACCAACATGTACCTTCTGCCATCGCACTGGACCTACCGAAGACACATGCTACTCAAAGCATGGACTTCCTGCATCTGCACGAGTCGCTGAGCAGATAGAGCCTCCATCTTCTGCCTCTTTGGATCAGCGCTTTGATGATCTTGTTGCCCGTCTAAGGGGCATTATTCCTCCATCTGGCTTAACACCCATCACTGAGAACCGGTCTGATGTTGTCGCATTCGCCTCTGCATCTACCAGTGCATCAGGTAGCACACATGCATTTACTAGTAATGGATCAGATACTTTAGCATGGATTATGGACTCTGGCATCACACATCATCTATGTGGCGATCAAAGTCTACTTACAAGGTACAGAGAGATCCCTCCAGGTCGTACAATGGTCATTGCGAATGGTACACGTTCCCCGATTACTGGTCAGGGGGAGATTAGACTGAAATCATCTATGCAGCTCAAGAATGTATTACACACACCTGATTTTTCAATGAATTTGTTGTCTATCAGTCAAATTACAAAGGATTTACAGTGTCGGGCGATTTTTTATCCATCTTCTTTTGTTTTTCAGGACATCCTTACGGGCAACATGATTGGGCATGGCTATGAGCAAGGAGGCCCCTATCGCCTCAGTCAGACACCTTTTGCTGGAACCTCATCTCTACCTACTGCACCCGTCTCTCCTCTGCTATGGCACCTACGTTTTGGACATCTACCGCTTCAGAAACTCCGTCATGTGTTACCTCAGGTTTTGCCTCACACGTTTATTCAATGTGAGGTGTGTCAGTTGGGAAAGCATCATCGGTCTACCTTTCCCAGTCGTCAGTGTCGGAGTAGTACCTCCAAGTTTGAGTTATTTCACATCGATATCTGGGCATGTTCCTGATCATCAGGGACACATGTTTTATATAGTTATTGTGGATGATTTATCTTGTGTGTCATGGGTCTTTTTGCTAAAGAATAAATCTGAAGCAGGGAATATTATCATCAATTTTCTTAATGAGATTCGTAATGTTTTTTTTTGCATATGTTAAAATTGTGAGAAGTGATAATGCCCTGGAATTGTGTACTCATGTTCTGTCCAGTTATTTCTCATCCTAAGGGATCATCCACTAGACATCCTTTTCCTATACCTCCCAACAGAATGGGGTCGCTGAAAGGAAACATCGCCATTTACTGGATGTAACAAGGTCACTCCTTATACAGAGTCATGCTCCTCATTCTTACTGGGGTGACGCTGTTCTTACAGCATGTTACCTAATCAATCGTATGCTGTCATATGTTCTAGGTGAAAAGATCCCTTTCTCTCTTATCTTCCCTGGAAAAGAATTATTCTCCCTTACTCCTCGTGTGTTCGGTTCGGTTGCTTTTGTACACCAGTTGTCTCCCGGGACTGACAAGCTCTCCCCTAGGGCTGTCAAGAGTGTTTTCATTGGGTACTCCAGAACTCAGAAGGGGTATAAGTGTTATGATCCATTGCACAGGCGATACCTTGTCAGTGCAGATGTTACATTATTTGAATCTGTTATGTATTTATCAGCCTCAGGTGATCAATTGATACCCCCTGCTAATACTGATGCCATTTACATGTCACCACCACCACCACCACCATCACCATCACCACTACCACCAACACCACCACCAGTACCGTTACCATCTTCTACACCTCCTGTTACTATACATGTTTCACCATTACCATTTCATTATACCTGCAGGCCTGCTTCAGCTCATGGTCATTGCTCATCACCTAGCTCGCCTAAAGTATGTCCTGAAGATATTACTATTAATGGATCTGATGATTTTTTTGAGCAGTATGTGTTGTAGAGGCCAGACGAGGACACAAATGATTTAGATGTTCCTATTGCTATACGAAAGTCGAAGCGGAGCTACGCATCATATCCTTTAGCAGCTTCTGTGTCATTTGATCGACTAACTGGAGATTTCAGGAATTTCATCATCGCATTGTCAGCAGTAGCTATTCCATGGAATTACCAAGATGCACTAAAGGATAGTAGATGTCGTCTAGCCATGGAGGAAGAAATGGCAGCTCTTTAGTCTAGAGGAACTTGGAGTCGGGTTCCTGTACCTGCTGATGTGTCACCAGTGAGCTGCAAGTGGGCATTTATAGTCAAGCAGAATGCAGATGGCAGTATTGATAGATACAAGGCTCGTCTTGTTTCTCGTGGCCTTACACAGACATATGGGGTGGATTATCTTGATACATTCTTGCCAGTGGCCCACCATTCCACTCTACAGATCTTGCTGTCTGTTGCGGTCAGACATGAGTGGCCGCTATACCGGTTGGATGTGAAGAATGCGTTCTTATATGGTGACTTACAGGAGGAAGTCTACATGCAACAGCCACCTGGTTTTGCTGTTGAGGGGGAGTGTACTAAGGTGTGTAGACTTCATAAGGCTATCTATGGCCTTAAGCAGAGCCCCAGAGCGTGGTTCCATAAGCTCTCAGACCTCTTTGAGAAACAGGGATACAAACGTTCTAATGTTGTTCATTCCTTTTTTGTACAAAAGACTTCCATAGGTATTATAGCAATCAAGGTCTATGTAGACAACTTTCTGATTACAGGTGATGATGAACAAGGAATAAAGGAGGTGAAAGAAATGATGGGTCGTGAATTTGTTACCAAGGACCTTGGAGTTCTTAGATATTTTCTGGGACTGGACTTCGCCAGAAATCCTTATGGGTTGTTAATGTCTCAGAGGAAATATGTCACTGACCTGTTGAGTGAAACAGGAATGCTTGGCTGCCGACCTGCTACCACACCTATGGACCCTAGTACGAAGCTATATGATGGTGATACAGAGGAGGTGGATAAGAGAAGATACAGAGAACTGGTGGGCAAACTTCTGTATGTCACTATCACTAGGCCCGATATATCCTTTGCTATGAGTCGAGTGAGCCAGTTCATGGAGCAACCACGTCAGGTACACATGGATGCCATACATATGATACTCAGGTACCTCAAGTCATCTCCAGGTGCAGGTTTGCTGTTCAAGAAAGGCAAGGTGATTACTATCTCAGCCTGTGCAGATGCAGATTATGCAGGGTGTCCCAAGGATAGGAAGTCCACCTCTAGGTTTGCTGTATATGTTGGAGATTCTCTAGTCTTATGGAGGAGCAAGAAACAAACTGTGGTGGCAAGGTCTAGTGCTGAATCTGAATATAGGACTATGGCCCAGGTTAGTACATAAATGATGTGGGTAAAGGCGGTGCTTACAGATTTACATATAGAAGTCACACTTCCTATGGCTTTGGAATGTGACAATCAGGCGGCCTTGTTCATTGCAAATAATCCAGCATTCCATGAACGAATCAAGCACATTGAAGTTGACTGTCACTTTATACGTGACATGATTCAGAAGGGATTCATTGCTACATCCCATGTCAGTTCAGAGAATCAAACAGCATATATTTTTACCAAGGCATTACTGCGAGGCTCGTTTCAGAAGTGTGCGTCCAAGCTGAGCATGATTGATATCTATGCTCCATCTTGAGGGGGAGTATAAACATATATTATTCACTTATGTACTCTTCTTGTTATTTCTCATTCCCGTTGGACTCTTTATGTAATTTACCCATAGGCTACTCTCCTATATAAGAGAGCCTAGGGCCGATTGAATAAATATGTTCTCTTATTTTCCCAACACCTACGTATAAGGTTTCACTAAATCTTGATTTCCTACATGATACAATATCTAAATTTGGATAAATGATCATTTGCCTTGTAATACTTGTCGAGACCTTTCTAACGAGCCGAATAACAACAACATTGAATATCATATGATAAAGTTATGAATGTTTTAAGACGGCTTATGACTTTTGGAATCAGAATCAAACTCGGATCCGACCCTACATAAGACATAGGGCATGTTTGGTTGCTGGGTTGGACTGGATTGGGTTAGGGTACACTGGTGTACCCCTCCTTTCAACCCTCTCAATCCTCCTCACAGTTTACTATTCACATGGGTACAAATTACTATTCACAGGGGTACCCCAACCCAACCCAACCCAACCCAGTCCAACCCAACAACTAAACATGCCCATAAGTGGCTCTGAACCTCTCTGAAGTGCCACCACTCCTTGATGGAGCTCTATCACTGGTGACATTTTTTGACAACTGATCCCCGATTTGAAGGCAACAACATGGAGAGCATCACGAGATCATCTTCATTCTTGTGGGCGTTTCAAGCGAAGCACTCGAAAAATGATGTTTTTGGGTTGGAGGAGGAATCCGAGGGAACATCTTCGAAGGTATAGACCTTGGAAACCCACCTTATGGTTGGGCTACATATCAATATTTCTTTATAATCATGTTTATCAGAATTTGTTTTGGGTCGTAATTGACACATGCAATGTGTGTTATCAAATTTTCATTTTCGTTTTCCTCCCATTCTGGAGCATGGATTGTTGAAATATTATGATCTTTATGTCAGGTTGATGAGGGTGGGATGATGAACGTTCATATATACTTGTTTCTTAAATCTGGAACAAATTTTGACATGAATTTTCTCATGTAAGCTCACTGTCTACACAATAATCGATTTGTGTAATTGATTGATCACAGGTCATGTGACTGATTGATCAAACTAATCAATCAACTAAAATGAATAATCGATCACTACTAATTGATCAACCAAAGTGTGTGATCAATCTATAGTGATCTGACTAGACTTAATTGTGATTTGAATGGAGAAATAACAACAACAAAGCCTTTTCTCACAATTATGTAGGGCCGGCTACAAGGATTCCTTTGCCTCCATTCAGATCTATTTCGGGTCATTCTTGGGCTTAAATCCAAATAACTACGATCCTTAAAGATAGTCTCATTCTAACACTTCTTGGACCTTCCTCACCCTCTCTTAACCTGCTCAACATACCAAATATCGCATCTTCTAATTGGTGCATCAACCGACCTCTTTTGCAAATGGTCAAAACCATATTAAGATGTTTTCTGTCATCTTATCCTCTATTGAAGCTACACCAACTTTCCTTTTGATCGCATCATTCCGAATCTGATATTTTAATGTATGGCCACACATCCACCTTAGCATTTTCATTTCTGCAATTAGCATTCTTTACACTTGTATATGGTTCACAAACCAACATTCTGATCCATAAATCATATCATGTCTCAGTGCTGCTTTGTTATACTTTCCTTTGACTTTCTAAATGATTTTCTTATAACAAAGAACAGTTGAGGCTCCTCTCCACTTTATGCAACCTGTATTTATTCTATAAGTAACATCTCCATCAATTTCCCCAATCTCTTGCAAAATAGATCCCAAGTATTTGAAAAATCTTTCTTCTGAATGTTATCGTCTTCAATCTTCACCTCGGGTACTTCACCGTTGTTTCCATCAAATGTGCATTCCATATATTCAGTCTTAGCCTTACTTATTCGAATCATTTAGTCTCTAAGGCATGTCTTCAAACCTCCAGCATCTCATTTACTCCATCTTTTGTCTCATCAATCAGCACAATGTCATTGGCGAACACATACACCAAAGCATCTCATCCTAAACGTAACTAGTCAACTCATCCATAATTAAGTAAAAAGGAAGGGACTCATAGCCGAACCTTGATGCAGACTGATGTTTATGTTAAAATAGTCTGTCTTCCTGGACTGGATCCTTGAACAAGATTAAGCCCCATCACACATATCCTTTATATGGTTACTGTATAGACAGGTACTTGTCTCTTCTACAGAAATCTTACAAAATCTCTATAAGCACTGAATAATCAACCTTCTCCAAATCAATAAAAATCGTATAGAGGTTCTTCTTTGTAACTGTATAAATATGCATCGTTCTCCTCAACAAGTGGATAACTTCAATAGTTGAGCAACCTGGTATGAATTTGAATTGGTTTTCAGTTACTTTAGAATCTTGCCTCAACCTTCTTTTCATCACGCCTTACCAAATTTTCGTAGTATGACTAATCAGTTTGATACCTCTATAATTCGAACAATTTTGAATGTCTCTTTTATTCTTATAAAGAGGCATCACAATACTTCTCCGTCATTCTTCAGACATTTCTTGCTTCACCAAATAACATTGAATAAATTTGTGAGCCAAGTCAAACCTCGTTCACCTTGAACTCTCCAAGCTACTAATATTTAAATGGAGAAAACTAATGGAAATACAATATATATAGGATAATTGAGATATCAGTAGTTAATGTAAAATTGATTATTAAATATATTATGAAGTTTGGGTCCTATTTGAAATCAAATAAAGGGATATCTTGTGGTGAGAACTTCAAAAACAATAATAACTTATGATATCACGTATTCAAATCTGACTACTTTAATGAATTGGATTTAGATCTTGTTGTTACCGTGGATGAAGATTCCTATGAGAGCCTTGTGTTTTCTCATGGATCTAGTTCCCATGGAGGGCTTTGCCCTACACGCGGATGGATTTCCCGTGTTGCGTGGGTAGTTTAAGCTAGTCATCGCAAGGGATGGGCATGCACTGTTGACAATTGAGGTAGAAGTCTAAGATCGCAATGACCCTAGTTGGCATTAACTAGCCTATACATAGTCCTTGTTTGTACCAGTGTAGATTCTGGTGTTGTACGACACCATTGCAGGGCGCGTCGTTGGAAGTGTAGCCTTCATACAGATCAAATTAATCTCAAGGTTAGTAAGAGATTGTATAATGAAGACGTGGATTTGAGATGGTTATTATGGTGAACCTGGATAGAGTTTTTTGGAACTTAAAGGCTGTGGGGTGGCTGTGGGATTTAAATCCTAGACCTGAGGAAATTTTGTAAAAGCTATAATATGAGGTTCTAATCGAGCTCTAAACTATAATTTTTCGAGTTCTTATTTTATAAGCAACCTTGTTCCAAGTTCTTTTTTACTTTCTTTTCTTTCTTGCACTTATTCTTATAAGAAGATGGCAAGTCCTGGATGTGTCACCTTTATGGCTTGTTTTTATAAAAAATCCTATAATGCACTTATGAGATTTCGTCTGGGTAGCGAAACCTTAGGGTGTGTTTGGTTAGCGGGTTAAGACGGGTTAAACTGGTAGAGGGTAACTCGTTTTTAGTTTTTGGTGTTTGGATAGAGGGTTAAACTGGGGGTGAGTTAGAAGTGAGTTTGTTGTGATATGATTGTATTGATGTTTGAAAAAGTGTGTAGTTATTGTGATGTGATTGTATTGAAGTTTGAAAAAGTGAGTAGAAGTGGAGTAGTTTATAATTTTTATATGATATGATGGTATAATATATTATTTTTTAATAGGATTGATGATGTAAATTGATTTATTTAATTTTTTAAAAAAGAAATAAAGTGGGGCCCACGGGGAGAGAGGGGGGTAAACTCCCCAAAGGTGCGGGTAACCCGCAATCCAAACGGCCCCTTACTTTCCCAAATAAGATAACAATTCAGCTTTGCCTTCATGTGTATCTTTGCGGTGTGAGAATCTGGCTGGACACAAGATCGTTCTTTAAAGGAATCATCTCCACTACACAGATTATCGCTCTCATTTCTACCCACCCAAATGATATCCCCATGTAAACACATGCGCTCAAAACCTTCTAACCGTACAACTATCCATGGCCTTCAGATTCTTAAGCACCCCTCCTACCACCTATTAGCAAATCACCCTGTGAAAACACGATGCCTTCAATGCCTCCGAATAGGAGACACCAACCACTTTTGCAAATCCCTTATATGACTTTATTGCAATTCTACCGATTATTTTGTTGCGAGGTATCCCTCTTCTTTTCCATCCAACTTAAAATCACCTCCCCACCCCCAAATTCAACAACCTACGAGCATCAATGGTCTATCTCTAGTCATGGATTCACATCCTATGAGTTCCACTGCACGCCTATCTTCTCCAATCCTAATCGACCTTCCAAACCACCCATCCTCCAACACTACACCCTCGCCTCAAGTCCTTAGGCTTCCCATGCACGACATTCCCATTACCATCCTGGCATGATAGGTTAAGTCATAGCCCAATTTGGCATACAAAACTATGTAATGAACCCCTTGCTACAAAAGTCCACCCTTTTCACTACTTGATTATGGAATTCTCAAAGGGCATTCCCTCCATGTAATAGGCCAAGTATCTACTAGCAGTCAAAGTACCGTCTGATGCATTTTGATTCTTCTGGATGATATCAAAGAGATAGGTGGTGGCATAGGTTTCCATCCAAAGAAAAATACAAAGATTTATCTCCTACCTCTTTGAAAGCCATTGAAGGGTCTAAGATATGGTTATACAAGTGGTCATCTTCTTTTGGTGCAAAGCGAGCGGAGGAAGTTAGAGGTGCCAGATATTTTGTATACATGAGTGGCAATCTTACGATTTGGAGATGCAAATATTAGTTTAGTTATGCAAGGTCAAGTGCTAAAGATTAGTACACAGTTATTGTGATAGGTGTTGCAAAGATGTTTTTTAAGATAAAATTAACATTGAAGTATCACTTACCATGAAGTTATTCTATGGCAACAAGATAGCTATAGACCTTTCCAACAATCTTATGCATGGTGAAACAAAGCATGTTGAGATTGATCATTACTTTATCTGAGAGAAAATTGACCGTAGCTTTATCTAAGAGAGAATTGACTCTAAACAGCTTGTATTATCATACATATAGACAAAAGAACAAGTTACTAATGCCTTCACCTAGGGGACTACCTACGACCAATTTTGAGACTGGGCATGTACACAGCCTCTATGCCCAATTTCAAGGGAAGTGTTGAGTTTCTTGTTAAGTAAATAAATCAACCGTGGGTGAGGGTCCATCTTACCATGTTGGATTCAAAAAAAAAACCATGTGGACTACTATTTAGAAATCACACTATTTATCTTAAGAAAGGAAAGAAAAAACCATAAACACCAAAGCTGAAGGGATGTTCCTCCCGTGGTTTTTTTAGTTTTTTAACAGTAAGCCTGCTAATTTCGAGGGTCTGGAGCATCCTCCTTGGGATTCCAACCCAGGTCCTTTAAGGTGGAGGCGCACTGCAATACCACTAGACCACTCCTTGGGTTCAGATTTTTCCATTTGCAAGGAAATCCAGGTAAATCTTTGTACACTCGTGCATGTTGCTGTCAAGATCATATCGAACCACTACTCATAGATGTTGCCTACATCCAACCTTTTCACCTCCCGAGGCTAAGTAGCTCAAGGACCTTATCACATTGTTTACAATAAATCCTCAATGGATCATCTAACATCTGAATCTGATTCCTTTATTCGTATTATATAGGCTAGATTATAGCGGTATTATCCTCATCTCGCAGTCAGTCTTGGATCCTAAGTCCATACCATCATCCACCCGGATATGTCCAAGCTCTATATGGATTTAATGCAAAAACCCTCCAATAGGGACTGGAAAAAACAGTACCAGACAAATCTCCCATAAACTCAAGAGGTTAGGGATCCTTCTCTTTGTTACTTGAGAAAAACAAAGATGAGTGGAGCCAAGATTAATCGGATCCTCAACCATGCATAGTTTAATGTAGACAACGTCAAATTTGCCTCTTCTGAAGTTAGCATCTCCAAGAGGAATAGTTGCATGGCAGACTTCATATAAAACTAATCTTTTAAGCTTAAATAAATAAGGACAAGTCAACTGAACAAACCAAAACAGGCTAATCGCAAAGGATTTACCAAAACAATACCATGGAGAGAGCAGGCTAATGTAGATTTTATATAAATAGAATACACATCCATAACTACTGATTCTGTTCGTACAATAGGTTGTTGGGGCTGCTACTTAACAATCGCTTCTATATAGTGATATACGATAGCAGAGAAGTGCCCCTTGAAAATGTTACCCGGTTGAACAGCTTACACCTAAAATATAATGAAGGGCAGACCTTAACAAGGATGATGTTGGTTTTTTCATTAACAAAATGCAAAATACTTTAAAGCGTAGTTGTAGCACGATGATGAATGTCACGTAAAACCTGCATGCATACCAGGAGAAGTCATCTCTAATGTTCATGTTTGTCCTGCTTTGATATATTACATAACCACCTTTATATTGCTTTTGACCTCGTCTTCAAAATTACTCGACTCCATACAAACAACACGACCTTGATTGTCAGTCTTTTCTAACTGTATATACAGAACTTGTCGACAGAAAAATGATCCAAAGCTGCTCGAGACGACATTATTCACAACCTCTCGATATGCACAGTGGTTGCAGTTGGGAAGGTCGAAGACAATGAAAACTCAGCTTCCTCATTCTGATCCTAGCATGGTAGAAGTTAAATCCTGAGATTTGGTACACCATAAATAAGAAAACAGATACAACTAAACCTACTTTGGATGAGGGAGTAATGAAAATACATTATCCAGGACCACCAAAGACGGGCCTCATGTAAGCATCATCGAATCTCCGCCAATAAGCATGTATGGTGTGAGCTGGTCTTTCTAAAAGCAGAGAGAGGCTACTTTGCACTTGGAGCAGGGTGCTCGCCGTAGAGTCATCAGGGGAAAGGAAAGGTAGTGACACATCATCTTTTGGAGACTCGTTTGAGCGTGGGTGATTATGGTGGGTCTGATGGGGAAGAAGGTATCTTATAAGTGGTTTTGTCAGCAAGCCAAAAACCTGAAATGTAAAATAACAGAAGTAAATGTCTACGAAAAAGAGAACGAATAATAACAGTAAAGCACCCCCACCAACCCAGACACATTCCCCCTTCCTCCACACTCATGCAGAGACACATTGAAATGAGGAATGCTTTCTAATAAGGTCCTTGTCCTTTTTCAGTTTCAAAAGATCCATCCTCTTTTCACTATGCACATGCATTCACATGTGCGCGCTCCACATACAATCTAATGGGAGATGATCTCTGGTGAGATGATGTTTTTGACTCAAAAAATCCATCCCATTTTCACTAGGAATTTACATGTTGATAAATGATTTACAAATCTCAAGCACATGAATAAGCACTGTCAATACATTAATTTTATACAAAATATCCATATTTTTATATTACAAATAAGCATTCCTAAATACAAGTACTGATCATATAGTACATTATGCATCACATTTTTACAAAACAATCGTCAAACGAGATCCTATAATTACAAGTTATTTTAAACATAAAAAGTGCAGTTCATTATAAAATTCTCCTATATAGATAGGAAAGTTCTTCATTGAGGTATATATATTTTGGCTCTAGAAAATCCATTTATTTCGACTGATGAGTACTATTCTTGAAATCCTAACCTAATGGTATTTTGGTCGACTCATTATTTTTCCCGTTGATGCCTCCTGATGTATATACGATTCATTGCTTTAACAACTGAAAATAAGGCTTTGTTCCCAAGTAATTAGTTGTATTTAGGTGTCTAAATTGCATAATTCGCATTCATGCATATGTAACCATTTAGCATACATTAGCATGTATTTTACATAAAATAAAGAGTTCATAAATATTCACCTACAAAAGCCAAATTTCACCGATTTTCAATAAGTACATACTAACTCTTTTTGACCTAATTATTCTTCCAACTTGTATATAAAAATGTACAGAAAAATACAAAAAAATATAAAGTAAATTCTATCTTCAACAAACTCTTAGATCTTGAACAATCGTATCATGTATGAACTCCAATTTCACAAAACTCACTATAAAAGTTTAAGTTATAAATTTATCTATCGAATGATAGTGATTTCATTAAAACTTGTTTGCAAAATGTCGATTTTGGAACCTAACTGTACTTTGTAAACAATAACTAACTTCATTATTTCATATACATAATTAACCTATTTTAATTTATTTTTTCTTCATTTATGTCCTTGTTTTGTGTTTTAATAAAACATATAAAAATAAAAAATAAAAATCACATAAAATAGTAAGATGTAATTATACAATATGTAATGTTTTCTTCTTTATTTTTATTTCACCTTTTATTTAATATTAAAAATGTCAAGAAATTGGATTAGTATTTTACTTCTAGTATTATATTATGTGTGCACTCCAAATAATATTATATTTCGCATGAAAGCAAGTTTTAACACAACAAATTTTTTATACGAAACGAAACCATAAATTCAAGGAAATAATTTCCAAACATAGTTATTTATATTCTCATGAATATTAGGAAGAGATTATGGTTACCTCTTGAAGCGTAAGTCTCTAAAAGAAGAGACCTCCCGAATGAAGTCCAATCCGAGGACTCTCCTCTCACGAGCACGATGATGAGTTGGATATCATCCCACAAACTTTGATATCTTCTTGATGTTGTCCAAGTGAGGATGAGATCAAGATGATCTCAATCTCTTGATTTCATCTCCACAAATCAAGCCCTCTTGCACGTACGCGAAGTACAATGAAGAAGATGATCTTCTCTCTCATGGGGCCATGCCTATGAATAGAATATGGAGGCTTGATAATGGTGTATAGGGATGTCGGGAGAGAGGGTATAATGTGTACTTGGGAGTCTTCAACACTCAAGACTTCTCTCTCAATATTCAAGGCAGCTCAACCTCTCATAATGCAAAAGGAGTTCATGTGTTGAAAGAGAGAGTCGTGCCCTCTCTTTTTTACAAGTCATGGACGCCCCCTTAAAGGGCACATCTACCATGAGAGCCCTTAGATGATCATTCAAGGGCTATGATCATATCCTAGTCCTATTAGGATTGAGAGAGAAGTTGCCTCTCAATATATCATCAAAAATAAATAAACAACAAACAAGAAAATATGAGTCTTGATTGAACTAGGAGTCGAGGTGGACGACCAAGCTTCTCAAGCCTAGACGTCCACCTTGTCCTAATTCACGTCCTACTTGTTTATTAGTTGTTGCATTATCTTCATGATAATTCAATTATTATAATTAGGAAATTGTGAGAGTTACCGATGACTTATGGTTCTTCATTCATAAACCCAAAGTAAAATGTAAAGCTAATTTACATTTAATTTTTCAATGTGAATCTCATTCACATGTATGCCTTTAAATGATATATAAATCGTAATCATATAAAAATAAAATATCATTAAGTACAAGTCCTAATCCAATTAGGACACGGGTAGAAATCTCGGATACTTGAAGATAATGTTTAGAAGAACATATTATCCATGTATAATGACTTGAAACTTGGATAACTATCAAATTTCAGGGTTTATACCACTTCTGATGAAATGTAATGTACTCCATCTTTGAGCTCGAGCTGAAATGATTCATGTTAGAAAATCGGAAGCGGAAGCGTAACATGGAAAAGATAAATAATAGAAAAGAACAAGCGGGATTTTACGTGGAACCCTACTCCGTGAGGAGCGGGATGAAACCACGGGAGAAGCCCTCAACGGGGCGTGTTTGTCTATTGACTTTCTCAATGGATACAGGAGGTCTGGGGCTCCTTATATAGCCTCTCCAGAGCCTCCAAGTCCCACCACTGTATGATGTGGGACTAAACACTGGATGGGGTAAATGGATCTCCTCCAGGATCCATTTACCCTGCTACAACTCAATAGGCGCATACACCTTATACTCCAACACTCCCCCTCAAGCTGGAGCATGCAATGCTCAGCTTGGACAAACATAAAGAGACTCAACTCAACGCTACAGGAAACTACGAACAATATCAACCCAAAGCGCACATTGCTGCAGTCGAGGACGTTGCTTCTCATGCTGTGCAGGTGAGGAGGACGAACGGGCTGGAGTGTGAGTCAACTGAAGACTCGGGACCTGACCATCGAGTCTGAACTTGCGCCTGAAGTCTCCTTGTCGGAGAACTGTGTCTCTCCCATCTGGCTCAGAGAATGGTGCACTGCTCTGGTGTACCTATGATACCACATGAAAACCCTTGCCCTCAAGGGAATGGTCCTCTGCTCTGGAGTCCCTATGGCTCACATGAAAACTCTGGCCGAACAACAAGAATCATGATGGGGACCACAATGATGGCAACATATGCTCATCTGAAAAATGACCGCAAACTCGTGCGTGTCTGAAACTGGACTCGGAACTATCTGATGTCGAGTCTGAAACTGGATCTGAATCGTAGAGTCTGAAAATTCTGAACTGGTCTGGAGACTGGATAATCTGAATCTGGATCTGGATCAAGACCTGTGACTCTACATATATACTCCCTCTTTCTCCCATACTTGTCGGAAAATGAACATCGACAAAGTTGGGAGAAGACAAGATAGATGGGGGAACAAAAAGAAACTTGCGGCTTTTCATCATTTTTTTTAATATAAGCCGTCACATTTTTTTTAAGCAGTTGCATTTTTTTACGGCTTTCTCAAAACAATTTTTTTTAACTTGCGTATGGCTCTTTTCTTGTACGCGCCTTTTTTTTCCACTTTTTTTTCTTCATCGGCCCACTTGGGCCCAACTCTCTCCTTTCTTTCCTTTTTTTTGGAACTTCTCTCCTTTTCTTTCAAATGAGACCTCTCCCCCTTTTTTTTGTCAAATACACGGCCATTTTTTTTTACAAACAGGGCAACGGCTGGGCTGTCCCTGTCGTTTTTTTTTTTAACGAAATGGCCCACTCGGGCCCATGAAAACGTGCGCCCCCACTAGGGTTCCCAACGTGGGAACCCTTCTTGTCAAATGCCGCCGCCAGAGGGTGGCTGCCTGGATCGCCTCCTGCATAGATGCGCGCGATGGAGGTCCCCTCCTGCCTGGATCGGAGGACGGTGAGGAGCAGGCGGCGCCGCTAAGAAGCTCCTGGAGATAGGGCGGCACTGCCTGGTGGAGGAGGATCTTCATGCCTGGAGATTGGCGGCAAGGCTGGGGACCCTTTCAGGAGGGTATCGCCGGTGCCTGCGAGAAGGTCTGGGAGATGTTGGCGCCGCCTTGCAGCCGCCTGACCTGGGAGTACACGGAGTCGCGGAGGTGGCGCGATGCGCCGCCATCGACAGGGGGCTGCTGGGGTTCACGTTGCTGCTCGATAGGAAGGTGCTCGCGAGGGGAACACCGCCCGCTCTGGAGTGCACCGCCGACTGGGAAATGGTTGGCATGGCCTGGGTGGGATGTAGCCTTCCCTGATTGGGGCTTTCGATCTGGGCGATGGCTATGGCCTATTCTGTGATGCCCTGCAGCGGCTAGGTCTTTGGGAAGATCTGGGCAGCGGCAAGGGCTAGCGTGGGTTGGAGCTGCCTTCACATCCTGGCGCACGGTTGCTAGAAATTTCTGGAGTGGAAACGAAAGAGGATGCCGCTTGCGCTGCGAGGATGCAACCAACGAAGATGCTCCTTCACAAAGGAGCCAGGAAGATCTGTTGTGCCTTCAAGAACTAGGGTTTTAGAAAACCCCGTAAACTGGATCTCAACATGAATATATTTTGCAAATCTTCACGAATATAATAATCTTAAAAAAGGAACAATCGATCTCGGAAATAAAGAATATGAAACCTCGAGAATCGAACCGCTCTGATACCATGTTAGAAAATCGGAAGCGGAAGCGTAACATGGAAAAGATAAATAATAGAAAAGAACAAGCGGGATTTTACGTGGAACCCTACTCCGTGAGGAGCGGGATGAAACCACGGGAGAAGCCCTCAACGAGGCGTGTTTGTCTATTGACTTTCTCAATGGATACAGGAGGTCTGGGGCTCCTTATATAGCCTCTCCAGAGCCTCCAAGTCCCACCACTAGATGATGTGGGACTAAACACTGGATGGGGTAAATGGATCTCCTCCAGGATCCATTTACCCTGCTACAACTCAATAGGCGCATACACCTTATACTCCAACAATTCACATTCTATATGAGTTCAACAAAACACATTACACTCTTTAAGAGCTCAATAAATGAGTACACCGATGAACTCAGCTTCCTACTCCATTTCTAATCATAGTCCAAACTATTTGGAGCTTAGAAATGAGCTTAATGAATGAGTTTATCTCCATTTTCATTACCATTTCTATTTCCAACATTTATACAATGACATTGGAATTGGATATTGAAATCTAATGAAATGAGATCCAATCCAATTAATTCTCATATCATAAAATCAAGAAATGGAGTCACTAAAATCTATCTAATTTTATCATTCCCTCGTAATGGACGGTAGATGATCTATTAAGATAGATTTACCTGGAGTATTCTTCATACTCATTAATCCTTCATACTAGAAGACGTTGATATATCCGAAGTTTAAACTCTAGTTTGACTATCTTCTTCAGTACATATCGATAGCTTTCTCATTCGATAATTGAGTGACCATATAATTATATACTTTCCAAAAGCATATATTAATATCTCAAACCCGTGTATTATTTCATGAACAAGACGACCGTGCATGAAATTCTTTATGACCACAAATATCTCATGAGTGAGTTTCGTCTCTCGGTTCATCAAGTATGAACTTGTATGATTCTTTTGAAAGATCATACTTATCATATGTCCTCATATGCACGCCAACTCGTCGATATATAAACCTTGGTTAGGTCTTAAAACTAATGATTTGTCTAATGTTCATATTAAAGCATATAGATGTATATATGTCTTTGGTCTAAAGATGTGTGCCTGATCATGACAGTTGCGATTCAAGTCTTAGTTTATCTTGACCTCATCAAGTCATCTTTGACTTGATTATTTTGACACATCCGAATCTCTATTCTTATGCAGAAGATCTTCATCAAGAAGCCGGTCGAAAATCTGTCTTTAGAGAAAGATTGCCATCTCTTTCTCAAACTGAAGATCCTTATTGATTATCACATGTTAATGTTAGTTGCGTCACTCCAACTGCATGGTATTCAATATGGCCATGGTATATAACCCTATTTGTACAAAAGGACCTATCATTAAGTGCATTCACAAACAGTCATTTCAGATGGCCATGAAAACATCATAATCTTTATTGCATTAGTGGGTCGCCAATGGCTTACAAGTCCAACAATCTCTCATTAGCCCTTAGAGCCATTCATGTACAAATCTTAAACCCATACTCATTGTGCTAATTGTTGACTATTTTGTCAAACCACCAGGTAAGTTGATTAGTCACTGTCAACAGTGACTCTACCAAGTTTTGTTACAAACTTGCATATCTCTTGTAAACAATAACTGCATCCAATGTAGTTGCTGCATCTTAAGTAGCCACTACTCGATTTTGTCGAAACAAATATAGTATTTTGAATCTAGCTAGACTTAGCTCACATCACTACTGTTCAACAAAAACAAGAACCCTAATATTAACTTCCTATCATCCACATAAGATTGGAAGTCCGCATTCGTGTACCCTAAGACTTGGAGATCAATATCTCCATAAACAAAGAATTAGTATTGAGTTATTCTTAAGTATTTAAAGATGTATTTCACTACGGTCTAGTATTTCTTTCTATAGCATGATTGGTAACGTCTTACTACTCCCACTGTATGGCAGATGTTTGTTCTTGTACACATCATGGCATACATCTAGCCTCCTATAATCAATGCATAAGGGCATCTGGTCATGGATTTCTCTTCCTCAATAGTTTGAGGGATGATCCCTTTAGATAGATGAATATCATATCTTAAAGGAAGGAAGGCTTTCTTGGCATTATCCATCTTGTTTCATTCCAAGATCTTCTTAGTATACCATTGTTGTGATAGTCCCGATACCCTCTTTCCTCTGTTTCTAAACAACTTCAAACTCAAGATGTGAGAGGCTTCTCCGAGATCTTTCATCTTAAAGGTATAGGACAACAAAACCTTAACACTGATCATCATCCCAATATCATTCCCAATGATAAGGATGCCATCTACATAAAGTACAATAAACACGATGGCGGCAACTTAGTGATATTACATGTATTTAACTAGGATTTTAAAGCCTAAAATAAAAGAATAAAGGTGCATGAATGAGAATTCATCAAGTACCTGCGATAGTGAGATTGGAAATAATCACTCTCTCCTTAAGGTATTCTTTGAATGCATCTGAGATGTATATGTCACCTCGGTCAGATCGAATTCATTTTATCTTCCTTCTGATTTGATTCTCAACCAAATCCATGAACTCTTAGAACTTTTCAAAGGTTTCATATGTATGACATAATAGGAAGACAAAATCATACCACAAATGATCATCAATAAAGGTCACATATTTACGAGTCCCAGTAAGAAAGGGACCGCATGCGTCAATATGTATTAGATCAAGTATACATTTGCATCTTTCATTTATCTCAGAGAAGGGAGTCACGGATATTTTTCATTGAATATAATGCTCGTAGGTTGGTAAATAACGGACTTATAGGAAAGCCAAAGTTCGTCCTTTACCAGTCTATTGATCCTATCAACCACCACATGTTAAAGTCATGAATGCCATATCATGATTAAATGATCTCCATCCTCTCTTGATCTTTTAAGGATTTTATTAACAGTGGTATTCACATTCGCGACGTATTCATATATGTCCAATTCATAGAGTCCACCTATTGTTAGAGAACAATCCGCTATAAAATTATGATAACGACTTACGATAAGTTTATTTCAGAAAAGGAAAGCATATCCATGTCTAACTAGCTTAGATACGAATAATAAGTTCCTTCTAACATCTGGTATAATGAGACAATCTCTAATATCTAGGACTCTCCCACTAGATAATGATAGTCTATAGGTTCCAATGACGATCGTTGAAATAGTTGCATCAGATCCCATCTGGATGACTATCTCCCCTTCAACAAGTTTTCTGGTGTCTTGAAATATATACAATTGATTGCATACCTGAACAGAAGCACTAGAATCAACAACCCAACTTCCTTCTCATTCTACAATTGGTTTCAACGATGAATGTAGATTTATTATTTACCAGAGTTATACCTTTATCATTCTCTAAGGACTTTAGGTATTATAGATGGTGACTCTTCCAGAATCCCGACGTACAACATTGATGGTAAACATCCATCTTCATGGATGTCAGATGTGTTGAAGCATTAGAAAATTGATCAACCGTTTGATTTTTCTTCTTCTCTTGAATCAGACCCTTCTAAGATCCATGCTTCCTGTCACGCTTCCCTTTAACATGTGCAACCATTTTACCGCTAGAGGGATATTCTTTCTTCATAATGTCATTGATGGACTGTAATATAAAAAGAGAGCGGTTCACATCTCCATACATCTCATTCGGATCCAAAAGGATGTCATGAGCATACTGAAGGTATATAAGTTGTTTCTGAAGCACATTAGATAATGATCCAAAAATGTAGCAATAAGCGATCGAATGATCCTTGTCTAATTTCTTATTGAACCCTTGGGCATCCTTTGTCTGAGGGTTCTCATACTTCATTGAAGAAAGCACATACGTTAAGTGCTCTATCTCAAGTACGAGTACGAGTTTCAAATTACATATTCAATCTGAATAATTTGGATCGGTTAACTGATTGACCTCAAGAGATTTATTAAGTGGGCTGAGAGATTTCATATGAAATTAAAAGAATGTACTTTAATTAATCTTGATTAATGTTATTAAATATTTTAAATCAAGATGTTCTCGTATTTTTCGTACTTTGAAAGCCTTTCCCTTGTAAGCTTTCAAAGCATGAAGCAAGCTAACCTAAAGGCCTCACTACAAGATCTAAGTCTCATTTTCACTTCCATCGCACCCAAATAATATGAGAAAATGCAACTACAATTAAGGAAGCATGAACTCTTTCCATCTTACAAGTCCAACTTGCATTCCCAGTTCGGTCTTCAACACCCTCCCCCCCAACATATACGGAGTTAGCATGTTGTCGATTAAACCAACTGTCAATGAGCGAATAAAAAATATTACGATATACACATTCCAATATCGCCTCATTAATATGCGGAATAATATTGGGATCACTAAGCATGTCGCTCATCTCTTTCGAGAACCGAAGAATATAATCCATGTGAATTTGTATGCTGGAGTCATGTACTACGCATAAGCATCTCCAAAAATACACCCATGGTGACAGAGTTCTTCGCAATGATGGAAGACCATGGATCATGGATGTCATCATATGACTTATCCATATCTTGTTTAAATTTATGATTCATCATTTCGAATGACATTCTCATGACTAATACAATAAGGGATCTAAGAAGCAAGGATTTTCAATTATTATCTCAGTTCTAATCCAGTTAAAATAAAAAAATAGGCATTCCAAACAATTCAATTTATACATTTGATGTTATTATATAGTATACACCCTCACTAATACAATTTTTATTCAAATTTTAGTTATTGAAAGTACGCAATGACTTCTTATGCTACCCGCCCTTTAAACGGATTTGGCCAGGCGATGCGAACTATGGTAACAGAGAGCGCTTCCACTGCCAAGCGTGGCATGGTGCCAATTAAGTAACCCATCAACATATCTAGGCCTAATCACCACCACACTTCCAATTCTAGACAACATAATTGGTACACAGATTGTACCGAGGGATTTTATCGATCTATCGATGATCTATTATACTATATAATAATCACTCATAAATTTAAGAATTTAAAACATTTTTAACTTTATAAATTTCCAGTATAACGATTAGATAATCGAGGCAAACGATCCAATCGAATCATAATTTCTAATTGATCCACAATCAGCCAAAGTGCACAAATCAATAAAGGAAATATGTACGAAATAGACATTAAATTTTATAACATACATCCAAATAAACAAATAATGATTTCAGATTTCAAATTTGCAAGTTGCAACCATGGTGCTTCAAAATAGAAAGCATCATAAAACATGAACTTCAAATTCGTTATGACCTCAATTATTTTCAAAATATTAGGTCCAACTCTAGACGTGAATATCTCATATATATTTTCATTTATTTTGAGTCCGGAAATAAGACAAACAAGTCATTGCAACAATCGAGTATGTTTCCAACTCCGCCTATAGAGACATCCAATTTCTCTAGGCCTTATAGTTGGAATCATGCAAAACTTTTTTGCATTGATTAGTAACTTGATTAATAACTTATTAATCAATATTTTTTATGTATAGACTCAAAATTAATAGTAAAAAATTCAATATTTTTTAGCTACGATCTTTGATCGAAATCGGACTTTTGCGATCGTTTTTCGACATTTGAATCTCCTGAATGCCACCAACTTTTGGCGTGTCTTTTGAGCATGAGCCCAGACCTTCTAGACATCATATACATCCAAAAGAACATGCTTTAAACAGGGGAGAACAACAACAACATCATTTTTTTTGAAGGAACAACAACAACATCATAAGTTACTGAATTATTCAAACAATCAAAGAATCACAATACAATGTACTCGATATTCGGCATAATATGACCAATTGTTCATTGGACTTGATTGCAAATTAAATCCTTTAAACTAAGGCTCTGATACCAATTTTTGGGAGTTCATAACTCGTACATCAGCATAACAAAAATTTTATGCGAAGCAAAGCCATAAACTCAAGGAAACGATTTCAAAACATGATTTCTTATATTCTCATGAATATTAGGAAGAGATCAGGGTTACCTCCTGAAGCGTAAGTCTTTAAAAGAAGAGACCTCCCGAATGAAGTTTGATCCGAGGACTCTCCTCTAACGGACGCGATGATGAATAGCGTAGCTTCCCACGAACTTTGATATCTACTTCTTGAAGTAGTCCATGTGAGGATGAGATGTAGGTCTTTGCTCTCACAGGACTATGCCTATGAAGAGAAGATGGAGGCTTGATGGTGGACAAGTAGGGTTGTAGGAAGAGATGGTAGAACGTGTACTTGGCAGCAAGGTTTTAAAAACCGAACCGGACATCAAACTGGGCATGTATCGGTTTTTGGTTTTATTAGAAAATCGGAAGCGGAAGCGGAATGATAAAACAGGGCATAGAACAAGAAACATAAAACATGGAACACGGGATTTTACGTGGAACCCTACTTCGTGAGGAGCGGGATGAAACCACGGGAGAAGCCCTCAAAGGGGCGGATACTTCATTCCTTTTTCTCAATGAGTACAGGAGGTCTGGGGCTCATTATATAGCCTCTCCAGAGCCTCCAAGTCCCACCACTAGACGATGTGGGATTAAACAACTGGGTGGGGTAAATGGATGTTCTCCATGATCCATTTACCCTACTACAACTCATGACGCATAGAACTAATACTCCAACACTCCCCCTCAAGCTGGAGCTTGCAATGCTCAGCTTGGACAAACAGAAAGATACTCAACTCAACACTACAGGACACTACGGACAATATCAATCCAACGCGCACATTGCTGCAGTCGAGGACGTTGCTTCTCATGCCGTGCAGGTGAGGAGGACGAACGGACTGGAGTGTGAGTCTTCTGAATCTCCTCGTCGGAGAGCATGCGCTCTGAACTGCGCCCGTCAGAGTCGCTGCAACTGGAAATGAGTCTCCTCGTCGGAGTACTCTAGCCCGCCACAATAATGTGGACAACTGCTCCATCTCTGAAAAGGGCCGAACTGAAAATGGCCGTGGCTGTGCAATCCTCGTCGGAGTCCACGATCGCTGGAGAATGGAGTCTGAAAATAGTCTCCTCGTCGGAGAACTGGGTCTCTCCCACCTTGCTCAGAGAATGGTGCACTGCTCTGGTGTACCTATGATACCACATGAAAACCCTTGCCCTCAAAAGAATGGTCCTCTACTCTGGAGTCCTTATGGCTCACATGAAAACTCTGGCCGAACAACAACAAAAATGATGGGGACCTCGAACTGATGATGACAACATATGCTCATCTGAAAATGACCGCATCCATGTGCGTGTCTGAAACTGGGGTCTCTCTCTGGAGATCTCGAAACTGGGCCTCTCATCTTGGAGTGCCTCGAACTTGACTCTGACCAATCCGAATGTCGAGTCTGAATCTGCGCATCAAACTAGGACTCGGAATCTGAACGTCGAGTCTGGAATTGCGTATGAACTGTAGAGTCTGAACGAATGGCTGGTCTGGAAATCTGCATCTGAATCTGGAATCCGGATCTAGACTTGTGACTCTACACATAATCCCCCTTTCTCCCATACATGTTGGAACATGAACATCGACAAAGTTGGGAGAAGACAAGATAAATAGGGGGTAAATAACAAGAACATGAAACTTGCGACTTTGTCATTTTTTTAGCCGCCATGATTTTTTTTAACATAAGCCGTTCAACCTCTTTTTTTTATACAGCTTTTCAATTTTTTTTTATTTTGCGTACGGCTTTTTCAATTTGTACGCGCCTTTTCAAAAAAAATCATTTTTTTAATCTCTCTTCCTTTTTTTCTCAAAAAACTCACATCCTCTTTCTGTTTTTTTTAAGACCACGTGGTCCGCTACCCTGTTTAGGGTTTCCTTTCCCCACCCCCTCTTTTTTTTTTGTTTTAGCCCAATCGGGCCCATGCAATAAACCAAAAAATATATATTTTTTATATAAGAGGCCCGCTAGGGTTCCCAACACGGGAACCCCTTAGTAGAATGCCGCCACCTTGGATGTTCCTCGCCGCCTGCGCGAGATGGAGCTCCTGGAGAGGAGCTGCGCACGTGGAGTTGCCTTCGCACGGTTGACGGCGGCGCTCACAGGGGGGATTCGCGTGCCTGTCGCCTGCATGGGACGGGAAGGAGCGCGCCTTCGCCTGCGACTTGGGGGACTGGAGAGAGGGTGCGCATGTGCGCACGACGCCGTCTGGTGGCCAGGAGACCACCTCGCACCTGAGACTTGCGATCGAAGATGGCGCTGCTTGGTGCGGTGCACCGCCAGCGCGTATGGAGTTGCCGCCTGGGGCCGAAGACTGGATCTTGCGCCGTCATTGCGCTTCTGCGCTGCTGCGAGTTGGGCACATCAGAGGTGGTGCGGCGCAACCTGCTGCTTCGGGAGATATCTGCTAAAAGGGTGGCGCCGTCGCTGGGGGTGGTGCACAGCCACCACCTCGCCGCCTGATCTGTGCAAGGTTGCGGCTCGTGGATTGAGCCGCCTGTGGCCTGGATTATGGGCTGCGGCGATGGGCTGATGCAGAGGAGCGACGCGAGAATCTGCGGGCACCGTCGGGCTGAAGATGCGGCCTGGAGCCGCCTGGATGCAGCCTGGACTGCTGCCTGGAGATAGGGTTTCAAAGCAAACCCTGTTGTGAAAAGAGATTTCGTTATTGATTCAGGAAACCCTAGGCTCTCTTATATAGGGAGAGACCTAAAGGGTAAATTACAGAGAGGTCTATATAAAATAAAGAAATAACGATAAACAACATAAAGAGATAATGAAACTACGAACTATCTCTACACTCCCCCTCAATGTGGAGCATAGATATCTATCATGCTCAGCTTGGATGAACAACATCTTTGAAACGGTCCTCTGAGCAGTGGCTTGGTGAATATATATGTTGTCTGATCTCCCGAGCTCACATGGGCAGTAGATATCAATCCTCTCTGGATCAAGTCCCTCGTGTAATGGCAGTCAACTTCGATATGCTTGGTCCTTTCATGGAAAGCTGGATTGTTGGCAATAAACAATGCTGCTTGATTGTCACACTGGAGCTTCATAGGCAGGGGCACAGCTACATGTAGATCTTCTAGTACAGAACGAACCCACATCATCTCCGTGATGGCTTGAGCCATGGCCCTATATTCAGATTCTGCACTGGACCTTGCTACGACAGTTTGTTTCTTGCTTTTCCAAGAAACCAAAGAGCCTCCAATAAACACTGCAAACCCTGAGGTTGATTTTCAGTCCTTAGAACATCCTACATAGTCTGCATCTGCACACGCTGAGACAGATAAGTCTGTGTCCTTCCTGAATAGTATCCCTGACCCTGGAGAAGACTTCAGATATCTCAGAATCATGTGTATAGCATCCATGTGAACCTGTCTTGGCTGCTCCATAAATTGGCTCACCCTGCTAACAGCAAATGCAATGTCTGGACGAGTAATGGTAATGTAGAGGAGTTTTCCCACCATTTCTCTATATCTCCTCTAATCCACTTCATCTGTATCACCATCATATAGCTTCATGCTGGGGTCCATGGGAATACTAGATGGTTTGCACCCATCCATGCCAGTCTCAGTCAGGAAGTCTGTAATATACTTCCGTTGTGTCATCACCAAGCCTTGTGCATTCCTTGCAAATTCCAATCCTAGAAAATATCTTAGGGTTCCAAGGTCCTTTGTAACGAACTGATTGCCTAGGAATGCCTTTGCCCGCTTTATGCCCTGAACATCATCTCCTGTAACAAGAATATCATCCACATAGACCATAATGACAACCGTACCTGCCGATGACTTCTGGACAAACAATGAGTGATCGGCATTTGACCTCTTGAATCCCTGTTGCTCAATCAGGTTAGACAACTTCTGGAACCATGCTCTGGGACTCTGTTTGAGACCATATATCGCCTTGTGAAGTCTACAGACCATGTGCTTCTCCCCCTCAGCAGTAAACCCAAGTGGCTGCTGCATGTAGACTTCCTCCTGTAGGTCACCGTACAGAAAGGCATTCTTCACATCCAGTTGAAATATGCTCCAATCACGTACCACAGCAACAGATAATAGAATACGAAGTGTAGAGTGCCTCGCCACTGGAGAGAAAGTATCCATGTAATCCACACCGTAGGTTTGTGTAAACCCACGGGCAACCAAGCGTGCTTTGTATCTATCCAACGTGCCATCTGCATGATATTTGACTGTGAAGACCCATTTACAGCTCACAATGGATGCATCAGAAGGTGCAGGAACCAAAGACCAAGTGCCACGAGACTGTAGAGCCCTTATTTCGTCCTCCATTGCTAATCTCCAGCATTCATTCTGTAAGGCGTCCTGGTATGTCCGTGGTATATCCACGGAAGACAAGGCTGTGGCAAATCTCTGAAAATCCCCAGTGAGACGGTGAAAGGAAACCTGTGAAGCGAAAGGATACGAGGCACATTGCCTCCTTTGCTTCCGAATAGCAATCGGAACATCAAGATCATCATCTGCTGTACTGGATGGGCTAGTGTCTGCCTGTACTGAAGGATCCTGCACATGTACCAAATCTGACCCGTCAGTAGTAATGCCATCTGAACATACCTGAGGCGTGATAATCGGCTGGAGCGTAGTCTGAGCAGGACCCGACCGGCGTTTATAGAACATAGGTAATGGTGATATGATGGGTCGTGGAATGGGTGGAGGTGGAGGAGGTGGTGGGGGTGGTGGAGGTGGTGCTGGCGTGGAGACAGACACAGGGGAAGACTCAGGTGTACTCAATGTAGGTGGTGGAGGAACATAGATATCATCAGTGGTAGTGGATGGTACCATTATGTCACCTGCAGGAGAGAAATACATGACAGACTCAAAGAAAGTGACATCAGCACTCACAAAGTACCTCTTAGTTGTGGGATCATAACACCGGTAGCCCTTCTGAGTTCTGGAATAACCAACAAAGACGCACTTGACTGCTCTAGGAGAGAGTTTGTCAAGTCCGGGAGATAGACGATGCACAAAAGCAACAGTACCAAAGACACGTGGAGTTAGTGAAAATAACTCCTTATCTGGAAAAATAATGGACATATGTATCTTTTCACCAAGGACTGAGGATGGCATACGGTTGACCAGATAACAAGCAGTAAGAACAGCATCGTCCCAGAAAGAAATAGGGGCACAACTCTGAATCAACAATGTACGAGTAATATCTAAGAGATGGCGATGCTTCCTTTCCGCGACACCATTTTGTTGTGAGGTATATGCACAAGTGGTTTGGTGAATAATGCCCTTTGATGACAGGAATTGTGAAAGTAAGCGTGTACAAAATTCAAGGGCATTATCAGTCCGAACATATTTGACATTTGCAGAAAAGACATTGAAGACTTCATTAATCAAGTTCTTGATCACATTTCCTGCTTCAGATTTATTTTTCAAAAGAAAGACCCATGACACACGAGAGAAATCATCCACTACCACAAGATAAAACCTGTGTCCCTGATGATCGGGAACACGACTTGGACCCCATATATCTATATGTAACAACTCAAAAGGGGAGCTACTGCTCCGACTCAGACGACGTGGGAAGCTCGACCTGTGATGCTTTCCCAACTGACACGCTTCACATTGAAACGAAGAACTAGGAGAGATCTGAGGCAGAAGATGGCGCATTTTCTGAAGTGGAAGGTGACCAAATCGGAGGTGCCAAATGTACGGAGAGACTGGTCCAGCAGAATAAGAGGAGACGCCAGCATATGAATCCCGGACCAGCCGATACAAACCATTCTGCTCAGAGCCACAACCAATCACCTTGCCCGTGAGTATGTCCTGAAAAATGAGAGAAGACGGGTCAAATATGGCACGACAATTCAAATCCTTCATAATCTGACTAATAGATAGCAAATTCATTGAGAACTCAGGAGCATGCAGAACATTCTGTAATTGCAAAGTGGAGGACAGGAAAACCTCCCCCTGTCCAATAAGGGGCGAATGGGTACCATCTACTATCTGCACTGAACGACCGGGAGGAATGTCCCTGTAGGCCTGTAATCTACCTCTATCTCGGCAGAGATGATGTGTGGCTCCAGAATCAATAATCCAGTCAGATATATCATGAGGTGTAGTAGATCTACCTGAGGAGCTTGCGGCTGCGGAAGAACTGGCAGAGGCAGTGGCAGCAATATCTGAGGAGCCACCAGACGAATCACCAGAAGCATGTGGCATAATCTCTCGGAGACGGGCCACAAGTTCGTCAAATCGACTATCTGCAGTAGAAGTCAGTGGAGACTGAGAGTGCTCTGCAATACGTGCTGATGCTGGAAATCCATGCTTCGAATAGCATGTCTCCTCCGAGTCTCCTGTGCGATGACAAGAGGAGCATGTCTGACTAAAGCGACCACCCCTCCCCTGGGGTCCACGACCACGTCCACGACCACGGCCAGATGGTGGTCCACCTCTCCTACGCGAGACTGCCATCGCTGAAGGAGGTGGAGTAGAAGAGCTGGAGGAAACTGGAATGCGGCTAAGCCGTCTGTAAACATCCTCAACTGGAGGAATAACTGCATCAGCGAGAATCTGAGATCGAGCAGCATCATACTCAGGGTCAAGGGCCGCAAGTAGAACACCAACCATGGTGGCGTTTCGAAACGCCTTCTGCTGCTCAGGAGTTGCAGTCAGAGGGATGATACTGTATAACTTCTCGAACATCCCTCTTAGGGATGTATAAAGAGAATGGAGAGGTCTGCCGCTCTGCTTCATTGTGAATATGTCATGCTGAAGCTGCAACATCTTCGTCTCATTTCGCACCTGCGAATATGTGGCGGCAAGAATGTCCCACATTGCCTTAGCAGTGGGCTGATGGAGGACGTCGTTGGCAATCTCCATCATCAAGGTGCCGGACAACCAGACCTTTGCATAGGAATCATCAGCCTCTCATGAGGCATAGATCCCAGTCTTCTCTGCGGGCTCATCCTCGGTAAGAATATGTTTCTTACCATTCGACTTCATAAGGCTCATGAACTGCATAGCCCAGAGCTCATAGTTAGACCCGTCCATCTTGACTATTGGCGCAGGACCTTTGAATGCGCCGGTGGAGGGCATATCAACTTTCGATTCTGACATACTGCCGCTTGGAGAAGAACTAGGATATGTAAACGTGATGCTGAATGTCTACAAAAACTACATCGAATTTGAGTGCGTATGTAGACTACGCACTCAAATCCATAGACAGGAAGTGGAAGAAACTAGGGCACGCCTAACAAGAGGCTGACAGCCCTTTCAGCGGCTAGGAGCCGCTAGAAGGCCTTGCGCGGGTGGCTGTTCACGCACCCGGAGGCCTTGCGCGGGCAGCAGATGGTGATGCCGCCTATTGGCGGAGGCCGCTGGGGGCTGGGATCCCCTTCGGCGGCTGGATGGGGCTAGGATCCAACCAGGTGGAGGGCTGGAGCAACTGGATGGAGGGCTGGAACCAACCGGCCGATGGAGTGCTGCCGCTGGAGATGGAGGGCTGCCACTGGAGATGGAGAAGGAGATGGCGGCGGCGATGGAGGGCTGCCGCTGGAGAGAGAAGAGGCGGGAGGGAGGGCGGCGAATCCGAGAAGAGGGAGGGCGGCGAATCCGAGAAGAGGGAGGCGGGTGGGGAAGGGGCGGCGGGAGGGAGGAGAGCCCTAGGGTGGCTCTGATACCATGTTGTGAAAAGAGATTTCGTTATTGATTCAGGAAACCCTAGGCTCTCTTATATAGGGAGAGACCTAAAGGGTAAATTACAGAGAGGTCTATATAAAATAAAGAAATAACGATAAACAACATAAAGAGATAATGAAACTACGAACTATCTCTACAAACCCTAGAACGTGATCTTGAACAGGAGCCAATCCGAATATGAACAATAATCGAATCTTAAAACATAACATGATTCCTCAAGAATCGAACCCATAATCGGACCTCGAATCAAAATAAAGAACACAATGAAATCCTCGAGGAACGAACCCACTCTGATACCATGTTAGAAAATCGGAAGCGGAAGCGGAATGATAAAACATGGCATAGAACAAGAAACATAAAACATGGAACACGGGATTTTACATGGAATCCTACTCCGTGAGGAGTGGGATGAAACCACAGGAGAAGCCCTCAAAGGGGCGGATACTTCATTCCTTTTTCTCAATGAGTACAGGAGGTCTGGGGCTCCTTATATAGCCTCTCCAGAGCCTCCAAGTCCCACCACTAGACGATTTGGGACTAAACAACTGGGTGGGGTAAATGAATCTTCTCCAGGATGCATTTACCCTACTACAACTCATGACGCATAGAACTGATACTCCAACAGGTTTTTATGGTCGAACCAATAGGACCGACCGGTTGAACCGGTGATGCCGTCAGCAGTTCAAGGAAACTGGAAAAGACCGAACCATCGTAATGTTGGTTTGTTCGTATGGTTCAACCGGGTCGAACTGAATTAGACCGGTATATCATACAAATAAATACGAAAAATGCTACATCATATCCTTCTAGAATTTGTTTGCTCTTATCCTTCCAAGTTTTTACAGTAATACTTATACCCCTATTTTTAATACAACTACATGTGTCCCATATATTTTTACAAAATCAATAGTAGTGGCCTTTTATTAGTACATTTGTGCTCCCATTTTATACCAAAATAAGGATGATGTTATGATTTTTTTAAGAAAATATAGGAACAGAAGTAAAATTGCTTAAAATTAGGGTATAAATTTTCTTAAAAAAACTCAAAGTGCATAATAATCATAATTTGTAAAATTTATATAAATACATATAAGTGATGTAAAAAATTAATAATTTTAAAATTATTTAAACTCTAATTAATGATAAGTGTTGTCAATTTATTGCTTCTCATAGTATGACTATGACAATGTCTTCTTTGTTTGTTATTGTTAAAAGCGGACAACCTCATACACAATGTGAGAAGAGGGGCAATGCTCATATGGCATGAAGGGACAAGCGATAATGAGTCATTGGCACATGTGAAGGAGAAGAGATAAAAATGTACTATAATACAGGTTAGAATGAGACTAGATTATGAATATTTCTGAAAAAGTTTGTATTTTGTTGATTTATTGGAAATTATTTTTTGTCAAAAACCAATGGTTGAACCGGTGGTTTGGTTTAATTGGTTCAACCGGGTTAAAGCGGTCCAATCGGGTTTTGACCGGTTTTGACTGGTTTTTATTTTCTGAATAAAAACCAGGTGGTTGGATCGTTTTTCCTCTGGCTCTTGGTTTAACTAGTTCAACCAGCCGGTTCGGTTCGGTTTTTAAAACCTTGCTTGGCAGTCCTATACTCTCAAGACGTCTTTCTCAATATTAAAGGCAACTCAAGCTCTCATAATGTAAAGGGACTTCGTGTGTTGAAAGAGAGAGGCATGCCCTCTCTTTTAACACCTTGGTGGATGTCCCCTTAGAGTACAACTCTAAAAGGACACCTCTACCACGAGGACCCATAGATGATCATTGAAGGGTTAGGTTCATATCCTAGTCCTATTAGGATTAAGAGACAAGTTACCTCTCAATATATCATGAAAAATAAATAACAACAAGAAAATAGGAAAGTCTTGATAGAATTAGGACTCGTGGTGGACAACCAAGCATCTCAAGCTTGGACATCCACCTTGTCCTAATTCATGTCCTATTTGTTATTTCTAAGTTGTTGCATTATCTTCATGATAATTCGATTATCATAATTAGGAAACTTATGAGTTACCTCAGGAATCTTTAGTCATAAATCGAAAGTAAAATATAAATCCAATTTACATTTAGTTTTTCAATGTGAATCTCATTCACGTGTGGGCCTTGCAATGATATATGAATCGCATCCATATACAAATATATTATTACTAGTCATTATTCATATTGATTAAATAAATAAATATATTATTACTAGTCATTATTCATATTGATTAAATAAATATGATGTGGATCAGATCCACAAAATCTTGGATATACATATCCATGATAATAACAATTACTTTCATATTATTGATACCATTAAATATGAGTCCTAATTTAATTAGGACTCGTACAAGAAATCTCGAATAATTAGAGATAATGTCGAGGAGATCATACTATCGACGTATAATGACTTGAAAATTAGATAACTATCCAATTTCAGATTTATACCACTTCTGGCAAAACATAATACACTATCTCTAAGCTCGAGCAAAAACAATTCATACTTTATGTGAGCTCAACAAAACGTATTACACTCTCCATGAGTTCAATAAATAAGCACACTAATGAACTCAGCTTCCTACTCCATTTCTAATCATAGTCCAAACTATTTAGAGCTTAGAAATGAGCTTAAGGAGTGAGTTTATCTCTATTTCCATTACCATTTCTCTTTCCAATATTTGGACATTGAAATTGGATTTCGATTTTGTTGGGAAAAATGAATGGCTTAGTTTATTCCATAAGCCCTAGGCTCTCTTATATAGGAGAGTAGCCTATGGGTAAATTACATAAAGAAGACAACTGAACAATAAAATAACGAAGAGGTACAGGTACGCTATATGCGTCAACACTCCCCCTCAAGATGGAGCATAGATATCAATCATGCTCAGCTTGGACGCACACTTCTGGAATGGGCCTCGAAGTAATGCCTTGGTGAAAATATCAGCGGTCTGATTCTCTGATGTGACGTGAGATGTAGCAATGAACCCCTTCTGAATCATGTCACGTATGTAGTGACAGTCAACCTCAATATGCTTGGTCCTCTCATGAAAGGCTGGGTTGTTTGCAATGAACAAGGCGGCCTGATTGTCACATTCCAACATCATAGGAAGCGGTATATCAAGACATAGATCTGTAAGTAAAGATTTCACCCACATCATTTCTGTGCTAGCCTGGGCCATAACCCTGTATTCGGATTCAGCACTGGATCTAGCTACCACTATCTGTTTCTTGCTCCTCCACGAGACTAGGGCATCTCCAACATAGACTGCAAATCCTGAGGTGGACTTCCTGTCCTTGGGGCATACTGCATAGTCTGCATCAGCACATGCTGTGATAGAGATCTCCTTTCCATTCTTAAATAGGAAGCCTGCACCCGGAGATGATTTTAGATATCTCAGAATCATGTGTATTGCATCCATATGGGCCTGACGTGGTTGCTCCATGAACTGGCTCACACGACTCACTGCAAATGATATATCAGGTCTAGTGATCGTGACATATATTAGTTTGCCTACAAGTTCTCTGTACCTTCTCTTGTCCACCTCTTCTGTGTCATCATCATAGAGCTTCATGTTGGGATCCATTGGTGTCGTAGCAGGTCGACACCCTAGCATACCTGTCTCACTCAATAGATCTGTAACATATTTTCTCTGCGACATTACTAATCCATATGGATTTCTAGCAAACTCCAGCCCCAGAAAATATCTAAGGACTCCCAAGTCCTTGGTGACAAACTCGGTTCCCAGCCTTTCTTTTGCCTGCTTAATGCCCTGCTCATCATCTCCTGTAATCAAGATATCATCAACATAAACCATGATTACAATGATACCTCTAGCCGTCTTCTGTACAAACAAGGAATGATCAGCATTGGAGCGTTTATATCCTTGTTTCTCAAAAAGATCTGAAAGCTTCTGAAACCACGCTCTGGGGCTCTGCTTAAGGCCATAGATGGCCTTATGTAACCTGCATACCTTGGAACACTCCCCCTCAACAGCAAACCCAGGTGGTTGTTGCATATAGACTTCCTCTTGCAGTTCGCCATATAGGAATGCATTCTTCACGTCCAGCTGATAAAGCGACCAGTCTCTAGCAACTGCAACTGATAACAGGATCCGCAGAGTGGAATGACGCGCCACAGGCGAGAATGTGTCAAGGTAATCCACCTTGTATGTCTGTGTGAAGCCACGTGCAACAAGGCGTGCCTTGTACTTGTCAATAGAGCCATCTGCATTGTGCTTCACTGTAAACACCCACTTGCAGCTCACCGGGCTGACATCTGGAGGTATAGGAACCAAGCTCCAAGTTCCTCTGGACTGAAGTGCCGTCATTTCTTCTCCCACTGCTAGCCGCCATCTAGCATCCTGCAAAGCATCATGATGATTCCGTGGAATGTCTGTAGCTGAAAGTGCCAACGCAAACGTCCTGAAGTCTCCAGATAGCCTCTCAAAAGACACGGCTGCTGATAATGGATATTTGGCACAGCTTCTCTTCGGCTTCCTTAGAGCAATTGGAACATCCAAATCATCTGTATTCTCATCATGCTCCTGCAATACATCCTGCTGAGAAATGTCGTCAGATCCATCAACATTAATATTTTCAGTATATACCATAGGCGAGCTAGTTGACGGGTCAGGACCATGAGCTGGAGGAGGCCTGCGTGTGTAATGGAATGGTAGTGGTGAGACAAGCGGCGGCGGTGGTGGTGGTGGCGGTGGTGTCGGTATCTGAGGTGGTGGTGTCATGTATATGGCATCAGGAGGTATAGATGGCAGCTGCTTGTCTCCTGATGCTGAAAAATGCATAACAGATTCAAAAAATGTAACATCTGCACTGATCATATACCGCCGACGCACAGGATCAAAACACTTGTACCCCTTTTGAGTTCTGGAGTACCCAACGAAGACACACTTGACAACCCTAGGAGAGAGCTTGTCAGTACCAGGCGACAACTGATGGACGAATGCTACTGACCCAAACACACGAGGAGTAAGAGTGAACAAATCCTTGTCAGGATAAATGAGTGAAAAAGGAATCTGTTCATTCAAGACAGACGAAGGCATACGGTTGATTAGGTAACATGCAGTAAGAACTGCATCACCCCAGTAGGAGTAGGGAACATGACTCTGTATAAGAAGTGATCTTGTGACATCAAGAAGGTGACGGTGTTTTCTTTCAGCAATCCCATTCTGTTGAGATGTATGAGCACAAGATGTTTGGTGAGTAATCCCTTTTGAGGAGTAGTAACTGGGCAGAATGTTGGTGCACAACTCTAAAGCATTATCACTTCTCACAAGCTTGACAGATGTGGAGAAAACATTTTGAATTTCATTAAGAAAATGGATAATAATATTTCCTGCTTCAGATTTATTTTTCATCAGAAACACCCATGACGCTCTAGAGAAATCATCCACAAATACAATATAAAACCTGTCCCTGATGATCGGGAACACGACTCGGACCCCAGACATCGATATGAAACAACTCAAACTTGGAGTTACTACTCCGACCTAGACGACTGGGAAAGGACGACCTGTGATGCTTTCCCAACTGACATGCCTCACACTGGATAGGTGTGTGAGAGAGACCATAGGGTAGAACTCGACGCAACTTCTGAAGCGGTAAATGACCAAAACGCAGATGCCATAGTAAAGGAGATACTTGTCCAGCAAGAGAGGTTGTGGTTCCAGCAAATGGGGTCTGATTCAGACGGTAAAGGCCTCCTTGCTCGTAGCCACGACCAATCACGTTGCCCGTACGGATGTCCTGAAAAATCAAAGAAGATGGATCAAAAATTGCCCGACAATGGAGATCCTTCGTAATCTGACTAATTGACAACAGATTCATAGAAAAATCAGGTGCATGTAGCACATTCTTGAGCTGCATAAAAGATGTCAGTCTAATCTCCCCCTGACCAGTGATGGGGGAATGTGTGCCATTGGCAATCACTACTGTCCGTCCTGGAGGGATCTGAGTGTACCCTGTAAGTAGACTCTGGTCGCCACATAGATGATGTGTAGCGCCCGAGTCCATGATCCATGGCAGTGTATCAGATCTACTACTGTGGAGTGCAAGTATACTACCTGAAGCACTAGTAGATGCAGAGGCAGCAGCAGCAGCATCAGAATGACTCTCTATAGTCGGTGCAGGACCAGATGGTGGGATAATGCCCCTCAGACGGGCAACTAGATCATCAAACCATTGATCCAAGGTAGCAGCAGATGGGGGCTCTATCTGCTCAGCAGCTCGTGCGGATGCAGGAAATCCGTGCTTTGAATAGCATGTGTCTTCATTGTGTCTGACTCGGTGACAGTAGGTGCATGTTGGCCTAGTGCGGCCACCCCTCCCACGGGGTCCACGTCCACGGCCCTGGTGATGAGAACCACGACCTCTTGTTGCTGCCATGGCTGAAGAATTCTGACTTGCAGCAGTTGAGGGAACTGTAATCCGATTCAGTCTATGGAAGGCTTCCTCCATTGGAGGAATTGTAGAGTCGGCCAAAATCTGTGATCGTGTTGCCTCGTACTCAAGATCCAGTGCAGCTAGGAACACGCCTACCATAGTAGCGTTCCTATATGTCTTCTGATGTTCTGGCGTGGCTGTCAAGGGCATGAAGCTATATAGCTTCTCGAACATCCCTCTCAGTGATGTATAGAGAGAATGTAGGGGGCGACCATTCTGCTTGATGGTGAAGATATCATGCTGGAGTTGCAGAATCTTTGTCTCGTTCTTTGCTTGGGAATATGTGGCCGCCAGAATGTCCCACATATCCTTCGTTGTGGATTGATGGAGGATGTCATTGGCAATCTCAATTGCCAACGTGCCAAATAGCCAAACCTTGGCGTATGCGTCATCAGCCTCCCAGGAGGCATAGGTTCCAGTCTTCTCAGCAGGCTCTGGTTCGGTAAGAATGTGCTTCTTACCCGTAGACTTCATCATGCTCATGAACTGCATTGCCCACAGTTCATAGTTGGTACCGTCCATCTTGACAATAGGCGCTGGACCGCGGAATGCGCCAATAGATTGGATATCTGCCTTGCTCTCCGACATATTGAAAAATGAAGACTGGAACGATTGACAAACAATGTGTTTTGTCTACAATACCATAGATGGGGGTAGTTGCATGTGTAGACTTCAAGCAACTATCCCCATGAAGATGTTCCTGCTAAGCCCTACACGCACGCAGGAGTCACGCACAGGCCGCACAGGAGATGCGTGCACTGGTGTTACCGCGCGCGCGTAGGGAATGCGCAGGGGCGCACAGGCGATGCACTGGGGCCCACGGTTGATACGCTAGGTCTGCTGCTCAGCGCGCAGGGGATGCGCAGGAGCGCACAGGAGATGCACTGGGGCGCACAGGTGGTGCGCTAGATGATTGCGCACAGGTTGATGATGCGCAAGGGAGTGCGCAGCACGGTGGAGGCGAGTGAGGCGCACAAGCGCGCACGGCAGAGGCGCACAGCAACGCACAGTATGCGTGTGCACAGGCGCGCAAAGAGAAGGCGCTCACACACGGTGGCGCAACCGACTGGAGAGGCGGCGCCGATGGATCAACGCCGAGCTCGGGCGGCGCCGATGTTGCGAGAGGGAGAAGAAGAAGAAGAAGGGGGGGTCGGCGGTTGTGGGGTTAGGGTTAGGGTTTCGAGAACTCCGGTCTAGGACCGTTCGCTCTGATACCATGTTGGGAAAAATGAATGGCTTAGTTTATTCCATAAGCCCTAGGCTCTCTTATATAGGAAAGTAGCCTATGGGTAAATTACATAAAGAAGACAACTGAACAATAAAATAACGAAGAGGTACAGGTACTCTATATGCGTCAACAGATTTAGATAGCAGAATTAAATGAAATGAGTTTAACTAATTATCATATCATAAAAGCCAAGAAATGGAGTTACTCAAATCCATCAGGTCTCATCATTCCCTCAGAATGGAAGTATCATGGTAGATGATATTTTAAGATAGATTTAACACAGAGTATTCCTAATACTTATTCATCCTTCATGTTGGAATGCTTAAATATATCCAATATTCAAACGCTAATTTGATTGTCTTCTTTGGAGAATATCAATAGATTTCTTATTCGATAATCGAGAGACCATATTAATTATATAATTTCCAAAACTATATTAATATCTCGAATTTGTATCCTATTCATGGAAGGCCATATTGATTTCGATATTGTTTCGATATCATGTCGATACGATATTTCGGTGATATATCGTCGAAATATCACCCATATCGACACACTTTTGTGAAGGAAATGCCTGAAAAGAGGAAATATCGCCATATCGGTACCCATATCGGTCTCATCTCGATATCGATATATCGACGATATATCGTCGATATATCGCGATATTTCCTTCCATGGTCTTATTTCATAAACAAGACAACCATGCATGGAATGCTTTGGACCCCAAAATATCTCTTGAGTGAGCTCTGTCTCCCAGTTTAACAAGTATGAACCTGTATGATTCCTGTGAGAGATCATACTTCTCATATGTCCGCATCTGCACACCAACTCACCAGTATATGGACCTTGGTTAGGTCTTCAACTTAATGATCTGTCTAATATACACATTCATGCATATAGATTATACGTCTTCAAAGGATATGAGCCCGATCATGACAGTTCTTGTTGGGAAAAATGAGAAACTTGTTTTATTCCTTGAGCCCTAGTCTCTCTTATATAGGAGAGACCTATAGGCAAATTACATAAAGTAGACAGAGGGAAAAGAAAATAAAAAAAGATACATAAACATGAAATACATTTCTACACTCCCCCTCAAGATGGAGCCTTGATAGCTATCATGCTCAGCTTGGATGAACACTTTTGGATGCAGAAATGAAGCCCTTCTGGATCATGTCACGTATATAATGGCAATCAACCTCAATGTGCTTTGTCCTCTCGTGGAATGCATGATTATTAACAATGAATAAGGCAGCATGATTGTTGCATTCCAGCGACATGGGAAGAGGAACATCTATATGTAGATCTATTAGGACTGCTCGAACCCACATCAATTCTGTACATGTTTGTGCCAGAGCTCTATACTCAGATTCAACAATAGATCTAGCAACAACAGTTTGCTTCTTAATTTTCCACGAGACAATTGAATCTCCGACAAATATAGCAAATCATGATGTGGACTTCCTGTCCTTGGGGCACATGCATAGTTTATGTCTGTGTATGCTGAGATATTAATAGTGCAACAATTTTTAAATAGCAACCCTGTACCTGGAGATGATTTAAGATACCTTAGTATCATCTGTGTAGCGTCCATAAGTACCTGACGAGGTTTTTCCATGAACTGGCTCACCTGACTGACTGCAAATGAAATATCAGGTCTGGTAATGGTAACATAACGAAGCTTTCCCACCAGTTCCATGTATCTTCTCCTGTCCTCATCAGTATCATCATCATACAGCTTCATGCTTGGATCCATAGGTGTAGTAGCGGATCGACATCCAAGCATACTCGTGTCACTTAGCAAGTCAGTGACATTTTCTTTGGGTCATAACAACTTGTTGATTTTTGGCAAACTCCAATCCCATAAAGTATCTATGAGCTCCTAGATCCTTTGCAATAAATTCATGAGCCAGAAATTCTTTCGCCCTCTTTATTCCATGCATATCATCTCCTGTAATAAGTATATCATCAACATACACCATAATAGCAGTCATACCTCTGGAGATTCTCTGTACAAAAAGAGAGTGATCTGCATTCGACCGTTTGAACCCCTGATTCTCAAACAAATCTGAGAGCTTCTGGAACCAAGCTCTCAGGCTCTGCTTAAGGCCATAGATTGCCTTATGAAGTCTACACACCTGTGAATACTCCCCCTCAGCAGCAAACCCCGACGGTTGCTACATGTAGATTTCCTCCTGAAGATCACCATACAAAAAGGCATTCTTGACATCTAACTGAAACATGGGTCAATCTCGAACCACATCACCAGATAAAAGAATCCGTAAGGTAGAATGACGAGCAACTAGAGAGAATGTATCAAGATAATCCACCCCGTATGTCTGAGTAAACCCACGGGCAACCAGTCGAGCCTTGTACCTATCAATGCTACCATATGTAATTTGCTTCACTGTAAATACCCATTTGCAACTTACTATAGACACCCCAGTAGGGGCTGGGACAAGGTTCCAAGTACCCCTGGACTGAAGGGCATCCATCTCTTCTTCCATAGCTAATCGCCATCGACTATCCTTCAAAGACTCCTGATAATTCCGAGGAATGCCCATGACAGACAATGCAACTGCAAATTTCTTGAATTCCCCAGTCAAGCGATCAAAGGAGACCATAAATGCTAAAGGATATGCACAGCCAATGCCTTAAAAGTCGGATTTCGGTTTCGTTTCGGTGAGGGACCGAAACGAAATTTCGGTCGAAATTCAACCGAAATTTTGGTCATTTCGGTGGTTTTTTGAACTAGACCCCCCCAAATTTCGACCGATATAGCCATTTCGGCCGAATTTCGGTCGCCTACCCTGCTCAGGCAGACCATCAGACCCATCGTTAGAAACTATGTATTCAGAACATACCTCATGCGTGCTAGATGATGAGCAGTGACCATGAGCAGAAGCTGGCCGACGGGTATAGTGATGCGGCAATGGTGGAACTGAGACCATAGGAGGTGGTGGAGGTGGTGGTGGTGGTGGTGAGGGAGGTGCTGATGGTGGAGGAAAAGGAGATGATGGTGGTGGTGGTGGCATGTATATTTCATCATTAGAGTCTGAGGAAGTCAACTGATCACTTGTAGGAGAAAAGTACATCACAGACTCGAAAAAGGTGACATTAGCACTAACATAATACTTCATATGCATTGGATCATAACATCTATACCATTTCTGTATCCTGGAGTACCCGACAAAGACACACTTGACTGCTCTAGGAGAGAGCTTGTCAAATAACTGGAGAAAATTGGTGGACAAAGGCGACCGAGCCAAACACATAAGGAGTAAGTGAGAACAATTCCTTTTTAGGGAAGCAAGAGAAGGGAATTGTCTCACCAAAGACCGACGAGGGCACACGATTAATAAGATAGTGTGCCATAAGAATAACATCATCCCAAAAAGAATGCAGAGCACGACTCTGAATGAGAAAAGTTCTTGTAACACCAAGCAAATGACGATGCTTCCTCTCTGCAACACTATTTTGCTAGGAAGTATAGGCACATGATGTTTGATGAATAATACCTCGGGTTCAAAAATAATTGGAAAGTGTATCAGTACAGAATTCTAAAGCATTGTCAGTTCTCACAAATTTCACAAAAGAGGAAAACACATTCTGCACTTCATTGAGAAAATTCTTGATAACATCTCCAGCTTCAGATTTATTCTTTAATAAAAAGACTCATAATAGACAAGAGAAATCATCAACAGCAACAAGATAAAACATGTTTCCCTGATGATCAGGAACACGATTGTGACCCCAAATATCTATATGAAATAAATCAAAAATATAGCTATTGCTCCGACTCTGACGACTAGGAAAAGCAGACCGATGATGCTTTCCCAACTGACATGCCTCACATTGAAAGACGAGTAAGGAGAGATCTAAGGCAGAACATGACACATTTTCTGGAGCGAGAGATGACCAAAGCGCATGTACCACGTAAAGGATGAGACGGGTCCAACAAAATGAGAGGAAATGTTAGCATAAGGAGTTCGAACTAAGCGGTAGAGACCGCCCTGCTCACGGTCACACCCAATCACCTTGCCCGTAAGGATGTCCTGAATACAAGAGAAGATGTGTGAAAATAGCTCTACAATGTAGATCCTTCGTAATCTGACTAATAGATAACAAATTCATGGAGAAGTCAGGTGCATGCAACACATTTTGTAGATGCATAGAGGGTGTCAAGCTGATCTCCCCCTATCCACTGATCAGGGAATGAGTCTCATATGATATAACCAGAGTTCGTCCTGGAGGAACCTGTGTGTATTCTGTAAGTTGTCCTTTGTCTCCACACAAGTGATGTGTAGCACCGGAGTCCATAATCCATTCTATAACATCAGATCCACTACAACTAGTAAGTGCATAAGTACTACCTGAGGTACTGGAGGAAGCTGAAGCAGCCACAACTGAATGACTCCCTGAGGCCAATGAAGAAGTAATGGGACTGGCAGGAGGTATAATGCCCCTCAATCGTGTTACAAGATCATCAAACCGTTAATCTAAAGAAAAGGCAGCCGGGGGCTCAATCTACTCAGCTACTCGAGCAGAAGCAGGAAATCCATGCTTGGAGTAGCATGTGTCCTCTGTATATCCAGGACAATGGTAGTAAGTACATGGCTGATGAATATGACCTCCTCTGTCACGAGGTGTGCACCCATGAAACTGAGAAGAGCCTCCTTGACCTCGGGAGGCAGCCATCGCTGAAGAAGTCTGACTGTAGTAGTGGATGGGACAATGATCCTAGTGAGCCTGCGGAAAGCTTCCTCCATAGGAGGAATAGTGGCATCTGCCAGAATTTGGGATCGAGCAGCCTCATACTCAGGATCAAGGGCTGCCAGGAATACACCAACCATGGTGGCATTCCTATAAGTCTTCTGCTGATCAGGAGTAGATGTGAGAGGCATGAAACTGTGGAGCTTCTCAAACATCCCACAAAAGGATGTATATAACGAATGAAGGGGTCGTCCATTCTGCTCGATAGTAAAAATATCATGCTGGAGTTGCAGAATCTTTGTCTCGTTCCTCGCCTGTGAATAAGTAGCAGCTAGAATATCTTACATCGCCTTGGTTGTAGGCTGATGTAACACATCATTGGCGATTTCTATAGCCAATGTACCTGAAAGCCAAACCTTGGCATATGCATCATCCACCTCCCATGAGGCGTTAACCCTAATGTTCTAAACCGGCTCGTCCTTGGTAAAAATGTATTTCTTACATGTAGACTTCATCAGGCTCATGAACTACATGACCCACAATTCGTAGTCTGACCAATCCATTTTTACTATGGGCGCAGGACCTCTGAAGGCGCCTATGGTGGGGATATCTACCTTGCTTTCTGACATGATTACTCGAGAAGACTGGGGTTGTAGACTAGACCAAGGGTTTAAATATCGGTTTCGGATATCGTATCGATATCCTGTCGATACGATATTTTGTCGAAATTTTGACGAAACTTCGACGACATTTCGCCTATATTGACCACCATTTGTAAAGAAATGATAGAAAACTGCCCTCATATCGCTATTTCGCTCGAGATTTGGGTCCCTTGTCGAAATCGAAATTTCGTCGAAATTTCGCCGAAATTTCACGAAATCTGAAATAATGGACTAGACAATCTTTTGTCTAAACTGACATAGAGGAATTTGGTTACATGTGTAGACTCAAGCAACCAATCCCATCAAAAGAGAGGAGTCGGTGGTGGAACCCCTTGAAATAGAGGGGTCGACAGCGACACCTCTAGAGAGAGAGAGAGGTCGGCGACGACACCCCTTATAGAGAGGTGCAATGGCACCCCTAGAGAGAGTGGTGCGGCAGAGGCATCCCTTGGCGAATAGGAGGGGCGACAACGGTGGCCCCCGACAGCGGCGGTGACGGGAAGCCGAGAATGGGAGAAGAGAAGCGACAACGATGGGGCTAGGGTTAGGTTTTATGAGGGTATGAGAGCTCCGATCTAGGACCACCGCTCTGATACCATGTTGGGAAAAATAAGGAACTTGTTTTATTCCTTGAGCCCTAGGCTCTCTTATATAGGAGAGACCTATGGGAAAATTACATAAAGTAGACAGAGGGAAAAGGAAATAGATAAAAATATACATAAACAAGAAATATATTTCTACAGTTATGATTCAAGTCTTAGTTTATTTCAATGTCATCAAGTCAACTCTTTGACTTGATTATTCTGACACCTCTGAATCTCTATTCCTATGTAGAGGACTTGCATCAAGAAGCCAATTGGAAATCAGTAGAGAAAGATTGCCATACAAAAAATATGCAATTAATGTTGTGGCAAGTTAGTTTTTTACCTTGGTAAACCCCAAGGTCGATATAAGGAGGCAACTGATCAAGCTTATGATGTAAATTTAGATCATTACATTCTTAGTTTTCAAGAAGATTTTTTAGATGTATTATGCAAAATAGACCAAGTTCAAGTCTCTGTAATTTTTCACTCAAACTAAGTCCAAAAAATTTAAATATTGGTCTGAATGTGAAATGATGAAAAATGAAACTTCTATACGTTTTTGGAGTTTTCTGTTTTTGGAGTTTTCTGATGCAAAATGATTTTTTATGAATTTGTAAATGCAAATCGAGTGAAAATGAGTAATTGAATATTAATAAATACAAAAATAAATATTTTCAAGAATGAAAATTATCCTAGATAAGACTTAGTGAGAGGAATCAAGATAGCTTTTATTTTATAAAAATAAAAAATGATGAGTCTATTAAAAATCAATCAACTGAATCACAAAACAATTTATTTAGAGACAAACACGCATGCAAATGCAATGACTTTTGGATACATGACAGAACATAATTAATTCTACACTTGTTTTTTTTTTTGGATTTTTTAGCAATGTTTGATTAATTACGAATTTTGGATCACATAATGGTAAAATATAGTCAATTTCACCACAACATTTTTATAAGAAAAATACCAATTTATATCAAAATGCAGGGCATGAATTATTCTCCAATATAAAATTTTTGAAATTGAAAAATGATGACAAATAGATGCTTACATGGAGTCCTAAACAGAGGATTCTCAATGCAAAATAAATAAAATAAAATAAATGTAGTGCAGTGCAGGAACTATTTGGTAATTACATAAAACATTGCTAGGGTATGTTAGCAATTATTATAGAGGCTGGACTACTTCATGAAACTTGTAGAGGGTCCTGCAATTGTTTCCAATGATCCACATGGAGCATTGTTGTGCTTCTGATGTTATAGATACAAGGGCTAAAGTTCGAGCGTGAAGCGATAGTAATGACGAACCCACCCCTTCAATCAGCGGCTACTATGTGGTCCTCTATGGACCGTAGAATTAAGGCGAGAAGCCCCGATGATGGTAATTGGAGGTGTGTTCCCTCCTTTGTCTTCAATCGAGGTATGACTAGGAAGGGTGAACTCCGGCTTGGCAAAAGATGACGAAGTTAAAAGTCTGAGCTGATGATCCTTGCGTCATCAACGAAACTCCATTGGTGACAACGAAAGCCCTGGAGAGTTTCTGAAACTGAGCTCCTCCTTGGCTTCATTGGACCTTTAATCCGGAATACGTCTGGGTTGGAAGGTGGTAGTCATCGAATGTGGCAGAGATTCCAATCCCTACCGAAGTGAATAGTGAAGATTCTCAGATTTAGTTGCGGTTCTAGGTGGTGTACCAGCAGATGAGAATGGCTCGAGCAACAAAGCTTGGCATGTAGCATAATCGCACAACAAGAAGGGGGGGTGTGGCTCCCAAGCGTAGAGGAAGAAGACGGAGCCTAAGCTCCAGTCACGTAGTTGGTCGGAGATGGGAGATGTGCTAGGTAGAAGGGAAGTGGAGAAATCCAGAAGGTGAAGATGGTGGCTGATCTGGAACATGGTCTGAATAGGAATTAAAAGAAAAATAGATGAAGAAGAAGAAGAATGAGATGATAAGAGCAAGCGTAGGATAGAGAAGGTTTAGGGAATTCCTGATGGTGGTCGCCTGAAGGTTGGAGTAGCGACGACGATGTTATTCTCGCCTCAAAGTCTAGTATAGGGGCTAAGAATGTCCTGCTCCTTATCGAGGAACAACAACACGGGCCCGTGGATCATGATAGTGGCAAGAGGTCTTCGCCTGATGGCCTGAATTGTGCTGTCACAACCGACCTCGAGCTATCTCCCTTGTTATCTTGTTTGAGGATGAAGGAACGACATAGGTGGAACAAAGGTGGAGGCAGAATTGTATGGCTGGAGGTGGAGTTCGAAGAGGAGGCATGAGACGTGAGTAGCAGAGAACAACAAGGTTAACTAAGAAGAGGAAATGAAGAGAAGAAGAAGAAAAAGGAGAAGAAAGGAGGGGGAAGAAGAATAAGTGGGTACAACCTGAAGGTGAAGTCGCCTAAAGGTATCGTGGTCGAATGACCTCGACGAGTGTGGCTTCGATCAGCTTGGCGAGTTAGCTGAGAAGCAATGCAGCAACACATTGCAACTGTAGCAAGATCCCACCGGAACCTTGGATCTTGCCAAATTAATGATATCAGAGTCGTCGTTGTGCTCAATCCATATCGAGATCGTTGTCACTGATGCTCAACAGAGAGGCTGATGGATCTACTTTTCGCTCTTGTTCTTGCAGATAGGTTTGATGGTGGGTTGCAATGGAGGTTTGATAGATGGGGTGTTAGGGTTTGCGGCATGTGCAGGTAGGTGCTTAGGGATCAATTGCATGTGTCACTCACCAGTGGTTACGGGAGTTAGATGCATTGGGATTGACCCAAAGACGATCGGATAAGGCGAGTGGCCAGCAAGATGTTGGTTGGTTGCTTGGGATGTAGGGAGGTAAGATAAGAGCTCCCCACCATTTGAACGCCCAAGATCGAATGTCCTAGGAGTGTGCCACGTGGAGGGGCTTATGGGTTAGAAGAAAAAAGACTCAGACGTTGGATCTGGGCTTGATTAAGGGTGAGTTGAGGAGGAATTTAAAGATAGCAGGGACACGAGAGCCGCTGGATATGAAGATCCAATGGTTACGATGGGGTACGACAAGAAAAAGGAGTGAGCAGTACGTGGCAGCTCCAAGAGATGCCACTTGTCGCTATGAGAAAATCAAAAACAAAAATTAAGTTAAAATAAAATAGAAATAAACCTCAAAATAAAAAGTTTTCTTCAGTGTCTAAGCAGCAACAACTATGAATGACGGAGCGTCAGCGGAGGTAGGAGGCTAGGACCAAGGTTGCAGAAGTCGGCAGTCGGTACTCGGTCGGCAGGGTCACTGACTAAGGATTAATCGACAGTCGGGAGAGTAATCGGATTTAGTCGGACAATAGTCGGTTTGGAATTTTTTTATTATTTTAAATATATAAATCAATTTTTATAGCATATACTCTCATTTATATTCATATATTTAGCAGTTTTAATATTTTTAAGAGCATAAAAAAATAGCAAGAGATTGAAAAAAGAAGCAAGTTAAGAACAAAATGTTTGGCACATAGTACAAGCAAATGTTCAAAAATAAAAGAACAATTACAACATGCTCAAAAAACAATACAAGTGAAAGTAAGACAAGTGTCCCAAGCCATTGGGTTCAATCCTCAATGTCGTCATCCAAGTCCAGCTCTTCTTCTTCATCATCGCCTTCTTCTTCTTCATCATCGTCATCATCTTCTTCGTCTATATCCTCAAGATGTAGCTCCTCCTCCTCATTCATCGGCGTAGCATTGGAGCTTGACGATGAAGCTCCCCTTCCACGCTCACCTCGTTGGCTCCTTCTTGGTTCCAAATTCTCTTCGGTGCCACTAGCATGTGCTACAACACCCCATGTCAGTCCGGAACCTGCAAAAACCTCCTTATCATGAGCATCAACATCCCCGGTCCATTCAACCATGTGTGCACGATCACGAGATGACAGAGGATCTCTCTCTTTCTCAGCTCGGCGTTCCTGCAGGTTGGAATTGAAACGCACATACACAAGATCGTTCAGCTTCTTCGTCTCCAACCTGTTTCTCTTCTTGGTATGGATCTGAAGACCAAAAAAATTAGCTTTATATCAATTACTCATTTAAATTTTACTATTACTAATCGAATTGGGTGGGTGGAATGGAGTCTTTACCGAGTCAAATGTACTCCAGTTACGCTCACATCCCGATGATGAAGACGTCAAGCTCAAGATTTTGATAGCCATAGCTTTCAAATGAGGTGTGCATCTCCATGATTATGCCACCAATTAGCTATTAGAATAGAGAAATGGTCAACATAATAAAATAAGTGATTAACATTAAGAGAAAACAAATGACTAAGATACCTGGATCAAAATTGCCATCATTTGTCATCCTCTGTCTCACAGCTAAAGGCTTCCCAAAATCTCCACGACCAAGTCTATATGTCGGAAGCTCGTCCCTAGTAATTGCATCTTGTATATCCAAATCTGGATAAAATTTTTCCATGCATTCCTTAAACCCTCTCCTCACCACAACATCTGGATCACCATGAGACTCGGTGTAGAAGTAAAATGGGTTCAAGTAATAAGCTGCTAGATGCAATGGAGTATCAAGCCTCCCTTTGGTCTTGGAGATAATAGCATCCACAAAAAATTTATAAGATGACTCCACACCATTGAATGCTGCAATATTTCTCGCTTGGCTTCTTCAAGCCCTCCGTGGACAAAGCCCATGGATGGGCGTCGATCTGCATCAACCACACGTAATAAACGAACCAATGGAGTGAAAACTCTGATAGCATGTGTTGTATGGTTCCAGAATGTAGGGCTGAAAACAATGGAACTCGCAGCTTCTCCCTTCTTGGTCTTTATACCACTTGCAGTTTCTCCACTCTTCTGAGGAAAACATCAATCTCAGCTTGTCTTTCTTTTCATTTAGGCTTTCAAGAGTGAGAAAAGTGGTTGCAAATCTTGTTTGTCCGGGCCTTGCAATGTCCCTCTTGTTGGTGAACTTGCGCATCAAGCTTAGAGTTTTGGTATGAGAGTAGATGAACACCGTAAGCCTCTTCGCCTTTGTGATTGCACTTCTCACCTTTGTCTCTCTGCTTATCTCCTCCAAAGCAAGATCAATGGAGTGCGCAGCACACGGAGTCCACCAAATCTGTGGATATTTGGTGACCAACAATCTTCCTGCAGCAACATTGGCGGATGCATTATCCGCCACAATCTGAACCACTTTATCCACTCCCACTTCATTCAGGCACTCCTCCACCAACTTGCAGATGTATTCCGCAGTGTGAACCTCATTTGAGGCATCTATGGACTTCAAAAATGAAGTCCCCAATGTGCAATTGACACAAAAATTGATGATGCTCCTTCCACGCTTGTCCGTCCTTGCATCAGTCATCAAAGAGAATGCCGCCGATGTCCACGTATCACGATGACCTTGCAATCCATCGTGAATCTCCTTCACTGCCTTCTTTAGAAGCGGACCACTAAGCTCATACCTCGTGGGAGGCTTTAGTCCAGGCCCGTACTTCCCAATAGCCTCCACCATCTGCAGGAAGTTTTTTGTCGTCATTGCATTAAATGAAATTGCCAACGTATATGCCCATTTGGATATGAATGATGTGACCCTATCACAATGATCCTTGGAGAATGCATCCTTGATGGTCATTTGATGTGATGACCCTTCTGCTGCGACAGTCTGCTCGAGGGATTCAGAGACTCGTAATCTCTTCGTCGAAACCACACCTCCAGTGATAACAACTTCCTCCCTCATCTCATGAACATCAGCGGCTTTCTGAGATTTCTTCCTGGCAACATCATCAAGGTATGCAATCATCTTGTTCTTCGTTTCCTCATCAACCTTGGGACATGCAGCAACGTTCCCTTTTCGGTGTGCTAGATGTTGCTTGAACCTATACACACCACCCTTCACAATCTTCTTGCACAATCTGCAAGTGACCGTATTTGGATCCGTATGGCTCGCAAGATAGCCGTATTGCCATGCAGGATCAGTTGATCCCGGTGGCACATAAAAAGACGAGTTGCTACCGGAAGCGACGTTCGTTGGTGGTGTAGCCATCTACATAATAAAAAAATGATGAATTATAAAAAAAAATCAGTGGCATGATATACAATACAATAACCACTAAGCATACAACATAATCATAATTTGTTTGCATACAACCTAAATATTTGCATACAACATAAATATTTGCATACAACCTAAATATTTATAATTGCATACAACATAATACTAGAACAAACCCTAAACATCAAACATACAACATAATTATAATTTCATACAACCTAAAAAATATAATTACATACAACATAACAATACAACAAGATCTAAACATCAAGCATACAACATAATTATAATTGCATACAAGCCTAAACATCGTGATATATCAAAAATCAGTGGCATGATATTTAATGCAACAAACCCTAAAGCAAGCAAAAACCCAAAATAATTTGTCATTAGGTATAAGCTATCAATGGTATAAGCTATCAAGAATGCTATGATCATATAATAAAATACAAATAATGAAAAAATGAAAACAAAAACAAAAACCCTAACCTGAGGTCCTGTGCGGCGAGAGACGAGCGGCGAGATGGAGCATCCTTCAGGCGGCGCGACAAGAGAGGAGTGGCGAGGTGGCTACCGGAGAGGCGCTGGAGGAGCCGCAATGACCAGGAGCTCGCGAGCGGGGAGCAGGAGGACCGGCGGCGGGGAGCAGGAGGTCTTAGGGCGCGGGGGGTCGAGGGGCGTGGAGGTTTCGAAACGATGGGGGACTTACTGTGCGATAGTAAGTTCCCCAAATGTAACTTACGGTTTACAAAAAATGGGGACCCGAAATAACGTGTTGCAAAAATCGCCCGATTAGTCGCCCGCCTACACCGAGTAATCGGCCGAGTAATCGGCCATGCCCGACTAATGGCCGATTTTTGTAAGTCGACTCGGCTTCCCCGCCGAGTCGCTTAATCGGACCGACTAATCAGATTAGTCGGCCGATTTTTACAACACTGGCTAGGACTGACTATTAGCAGGTGGTATAGGGGAAGGTAGGTCTCATCATTGCTTATTATATGCGGGAAAGCCATCTGCTTCATTTGAAAACGGGCTCGGGGGTACCGACTCACCGAACAGGACCTTCGGGAATGGGGGGCACAGGCCGAAAAGACGTCTCTTGAAGTCCTGAAGTCTCGATAACTCGACGAAAGATCTCGACGCTAAAAACAACACTCTCAACGGGCTCCAGATATAAGTCAACTGCACTCTTGATTCTCGAAAAACAGGAAGCGCTAGTCCTAGTACGGGACAACTGTTTAAAAGTTGTAGATCACATTAATCTAATTTTCGGGATTTCTAATACTTACGAAAAGAAAGAAAAATAAAGAAACTCGTATACAAATTGTATATACATACTCAAAACCATTTGTTTTCTTTGCTTTTTGTATTTTTTGGATTTTAAATTTTAGGAATTTACTAAAACACAACTCAAAGAATATAATTAAAAAAGAAAATAAATAAAAAAGAGTTAATTGTGTAGATAAAATGAAAAGTCAAAGTCAACAAATATTCACAATATACTACGAGGATCTAAAATCCAAGTTTTACATATGAAATCCAATTCTTTCGAATGTGGTCTTGATTTGTGGATAATTATGTGTACATTAATCCAAAATGCGGTCTTTCGTATGTAGGAGATATTCATATTTATGGCTTTTTGTCTGCAAAATATGGTCTGCGTTTATTTCACATATATATTCAAGTTATTATTTTTCTAGCATTTTCATCTATTAATATTGGTAATATGTAAATTACGGAGTTAGTTTTATTCGATTTGAAATTATGAGTTAAATAATAATAGATGAAGATAGAATATATACATATAAATATGAATGTGAGAATGTGAATGCTAATTTATGCATATTATGTACAAGTGTGTGAATGCTAAATATGCATTATAAACAACTAAATGCACTTAATTACTCAGGGATTAATCTCTATTTTCCGCTAATTAGAATAGTGAGTCACGTATTCATCAATATACTTGGATTTGTATCATTTTCCTAAACAGAATGACCACTTGTGCAATTCATCGTGACCCCAATTTCTCATAAATATGATATTGTCTTCTGAGTAATTGAGTATAGAGATCATACGCTTCATATGTCCTTGTATGCACACCAACCAGCAAGTATATAGACCTTATCATGCTATCAACCTATCAGCTGCCAATTCTCGGCATTTAGTATATATGTCTTTGGTCAAAGGATGAGTATCCATGCCATGACCGTTTACTATACGGTCTTAGTATCTCAATATCGTCAAGTTAACTCTTTTACTTGCTCATCTGATTCCTCTGAATCTCCATTCGTACGCAAAGGACCTATATCAAGAGTGTCAGTTGGATGTCAATTTTTGCAGATGATTGCCATCTCTTCTCATACAGGAGATCCTTTTTTTAATATCACTTTATGATGTCAGTTGTGTCCTTGTTCTAACTCATTAGATCAACAACTATGCACTACCCTTTATATCCTCTCTTTAAATCAACAACAATATGATTTCCAAAACGGTCGTACATATCTATATTCATATACATGGACCTTATTAATAATGCAAGTATAAATATGTTATATTTCAGATTTGGAATGATGCAAGTAAAATAATATTTGTTGCATAATGGATCTTTATAGGCTTACATGTCTAACACCGACAGTAAAGATGTTGACAACTTGTTGCTCTCTCTCGCATTACTCGTCCTAAAAAAACTAGAGCGCCATCACTTATAATGACATTATCGTCAAGCACGTACACCATATTCTATATCCCCAATTTTTGCATTGTTACGCATGCTCTTTATCTCTTGCTAGCTGTCTTTAGCAAACTCCTTTGATGTCTCGTTGATTTCTTCAAGCGGCCAGACCTCTGAGAAATGTGCACACGTTACATCATGTTTGGGAAAGATTGGATGTGCAATTAACCACTACAGGAGCACATGAAGAAGTTACACGATATAATGGTGATCGACCACCTCTTGTGACCACTATAGAATGAATCTCACTACGAAGAAAAATGAGTACAATTCTCCCCACACCCTCTATCTATTCCTTTCTTTTCTTTTTCTCTTACATTGTCATACTCTCAATTAGTGTTGTGGTAATGCCTCCACTCCTCTCTCTCTCTCTATATGTCTATATATATATATTATATTAGCCCAAATACAATATCCAAAAGCCCTGTCATCATAATGACTCTACATAAAATACTATCAATTCAGTTTAGGATTAGGATCACACTAATCCTACTATTGTTCCTAATCCTAACACCTCCCCACCTCAACATGTACTTATTTTGATGAATAGGCAGCCATTATTGAGCTGTCTATCCTACCACGTTCTTGACCAATCCTCGTTGTTTGTATTTGGTGGATTTGGCAAGAAGGCAATGGTCGCTGGACAAGACAGACACAAAGGCATCTCCAATCCTTGCATACTCTTTGTTTGTGACCTACTCTTCCACTCCCCAATCCTTGCATACTCTTTGTTTGTGACCTACTCTTCCACTCCATTATGACGGCATTGTTTCTTCTTTATGTAATTACCATACGATGTATGTGATGCTTGGGCCATGCTTTTGGTTCTTGTTGGGAATAAAATATATATTTCTATACATTTTGTTAGCTGCCTGTGACGATTAATGATATTATACTTGACAGCTACAGCATTCCATAACTATGTGGCAGTTTAGATGTTTTTGGTGGTTGTTTTATATCATCGATTGACATAATCTATATTTTACTGCCTTTCCGAAAAAAAAAATACTTACAATGGTAGTGAAGAGTACGACAACAAGTGTGGTGGTTATCATTGTTGCGTGAACTGGATTCCATGCAATACCTGACGAGGTAAACTGAAAACCAGCAAGTTATATATGTCAATCCCTTAACCTGATTGCATATTTATTACTTTTGAGGTGCAAGAGACAGATGTACCTGCTTGAATGCCAGAGCTATGGAAACAGCGCCTCTCATCAGGCCAGCCCACCATATTACTACCTTGGACATCAAATCAATGGTCAAATAAACCCGAATATTAGAAGAAATAAGGGAAGGTGGTTCCATGGTTAGGAAAAAACAAGGATAAGTATACCTGATGTCTAATTGTTATCGACGATCTATCTACATTCGAGCTCATACAATTGGACAAAGCAGACAGAGGAAATACGAAAGCAGCACGCCCAAGTAGGACCAGAATGGTAAAAATGCAGTATATGGCAAAAGATTTCTTGAAGCTGTTAAATAGAAAATTTGGAATCAGCGGACCTGAGAAATATACATAAGCCTAACTGTAACAGAAAACAAGAAGAATTGCCTGGTAATAAAAATTGAACTGAATCACAATACTATCCCTCGCCCAAAAGTGAATACATATCACATTGCTCTACCTCAGGAGAAAGCAAAAACATTACTCACCACTGACCCTCATCAACTGGCCCTCATGCTCAAGTGCACATGTTTACATCATCTACCAAAAACAATATTGAAATGATCTGGCAGATGCATTAGCTGTTGGAATAAATCCATCAACTACAATTATCATTCGTGTGGGATTATCCTATCAATCAATTACAATAAGGATTACTTGTGGGATTGATATTATTTCTAAATTGGTTGTCTGTATAATTTTTTTTTTAAAAGAATAGCGGGAGCACTCCCAAAGCAGGGTGCCCCTCAAAATTCCATTAAAATGCTAAAAAGATTTACAATGTCAAATACAATCATAGCAGCCATGGCAATTTCATATACTGAATATGTCAAATAATATCCTCTGTGATAAAAGGTTTGTTTCGAAAAACGGCTCCATTGTGCGCACTCTATTGTGGACGCTCCATTTGGCTCATAGCGTGAGGAAGATCTCCAAACAATCATCCTGCGAGCTACCACAGAAGGCCCTCGCTGCGCTCCAAAGGTTGTTGATGCTACAAAGAGGGTTCCAAGGCATAGACAAAGATTCCCAAATTGATCTTATTGTGCAACTGTTAGAAAATCAGAAGCGGAAGCGTAAACGATAAACAGAGCATAATGAACAAGAAACATAGACATGGAAGACCATGATTTTACGTGGAACCCTACTCCGTGAGGAGCGGGATGAAACCACGGGAGAAGCCCTCAAAGGGGCGGATACTTCATTCCTTTTTCTCAATGAGTACAGGAGGTCTGGGGCTCTTTATATAGCCTCTCCAGAGCCTCCAAGTCCCACCGTTGGATGATGTGGGACTAAACACTGGATGGGGTAAATGGATCTCCTCCAGGATCCATTTACCCTGCTACAACTCAATAGGCGCTTACAACTTATGCTCCAACACTCCCCCTCAAGCTGGAGCATGCAATGCTCAGCTTGGACAAACAGACAAAAACTCAACTCAACGCTACAAGACACTACGAACAATATCAACCCAACGCGCACATGATGCAGTCGAGGACGTTGCTTCTCATGCCGTGCAGGTGAGGAGGACGAACGGGCTGGAGTGTGAGTCAACTGAAGACTCGGAACCTGACCATCGAGTCTGAACTTGCGCCTGAAGTCTCCTCGTCGGAGAACTGGGTCTCTCCCATCTGGCTCAGAAAATGGTGCACTGCTCTGGTGTACCTATGATACCACATGAAAACCCTTGCCTTCAAGGGAATGGTCCTCTGCTCTGGAGTCCCTATGGCTCACATGAAAACTCTGGCCTGACAACAAGAAGATTGATGGGGACCTCTGACAATGATGGCAACATATGCACATCTGACAATGACCGCACACTCGTGCGTGTCTGAAACCTGGACTCGGAAGACAATCGTCGAGTCTGAAACCGAACCGTAGAGTCTGGAATCTGAATGGTCTGGAAATTTGGCATCTGCATCTGACTTCTGAATCATCTGAATAGACCTGTGACTCTACATATACTCCCCCTTTCTCACATACTTGTCGGAAGATGGCATCAACCAAGTTGGGAGAAGACAAGACAAATAGGGGTAAACATGAAAATTCACAACAATTTCTTGCGGCTTTTCCAAAAAAAAAAATTTTAAGCCGTCACTTTTTTTGAATTTTTTTAAAGCCGTTTCAACCTTTTTTTATGGCTTTTCCCTCCTTTTTTTTCCGGCTATTTACATTTTTTTTTAGCCGTGCAAACAAAATTTTTTTTTAAACCCTTTTTTTTTAACATCTTTCTGCCCCTTTTTGTTTACTCCTTTTTTTCGTAGAAACATCTCACGTCCCACATTTTTGTTTGATAGGCGCACCTCTCCCCTTAGGGTTCCCAGTGGGAACCTTTCTTATAAAAAAACCGCCGCCCCCAAAGAGATGGGGCTTTGTCGACTGCGCCGTCCAATAGGGTTCCCTCGGAACCCTTCCGCCTGTGCCGCCGCTGGAGGGTCACGCCGCCACTGGAGGGGGGTTCGACGTGGGGAGGTGCATCACCTGGCACCACTCGCGTGCATCGCTCGATGGGAAGGAGTTGCGCGCCTGGGAACTGCGGCGGGGCTGGTGCCGCCCCTGATGGTGAGATCGCCTGGAGGCGCAAGATGGAGGCGCGCGCCCTGTGTGCACGAACTGGAGCGCCTCCTGGGCTAACGTGTGTTCTCGCCAGGGGGCCCCGCTAGTGCGTTAGGTCATGGGGGACCACCGCTGAAGCGTTAAAGGCGCTTCCTTGATGCGCCTGGGAAGAAGCAGTTTGCTTGGCGCGTGGTTGATGGGCTTGGAGGCCTTGATTGATCTTCGTGCGGATGGAGTGCCGCCTTGGGATGCTGCTAGAGGGCATCGTGCAGATGGTGCACGACAGGGGCAGTCTTGAGAGAACATCACCAGGAGGGTGTCGCCTGCAGCGGGTTTCTGCCGTCGTTGATGCCGCTGGGACCGAAGAACTGGATAACTTTCTCATTGCAGAGAGGGGTTCCAGGGCATGGCGCGACGAATAAAAATAGGGTTCCAGGAAACCACGAAACCCTAGATCTTCAGAACATTGCAAGATCCCAGAAAAATACTCTCCATAATAACTTACAAGATCAACGCACCAAAAAATGAATCTCGAATAAATAAAAAACTTGAAATCCTCGAGAATCGTCCAGCTCTGATACCATGTTAGAAAATCGGAAGCGGAAGCGTAAACGATAAACAGAGCATAATGAACAAGAAACATAGACATGGAAGACCATGATTTTACGTGGAACCCTACTCCGTGAGGAGCGAGATGAAACCACGGGAGAAGCCCTCAAAGGGGCGGATACTTCATTCCTTTTTCTCAATGAGTACATGAGGTCTGGGGCTCTTTATATAGCCTCTCCAGAGCCTCCAAGTCCCACCGTTGGATGATGTGGGACTAAACACTGGATGGGGTAAATGGATCTCCTCCATGATCCATTTACCCTGCTACAACTCAATAGGCGCTTACAACTTATGCTCCAACAGCAACCAAAGAAAATGTCATTCAAATCCTCACTCTCCTCGTGACACCGCGGACACAAGCCATCCCCTGCACGGAGGATATGCATCCTATGCTCATTAGTCATCAATAACCCCGGTCTCACCATCCAAACAAAGACCTTGACCCGAGGTGGCACAATATTTCCCCAAATGAGTCTGAAATCTAAAGCTGTCATGTTTAAGCCTCTCCGAGCTGCTCGTAAGGGGGTGATAAGACTTTTAACTGCAATCTTCCATCTCGCCAAACCCAAGAATCCAACCCCCCAAGATGGGGTGTCAATGTCCTCTAATAGTTTCACAAAATCCTCACCGATGAACTCAGGGGACCTAGTCACCTCATTCCAAACCGTTGTAAGAGGAGCATGTCGCTTCCTCACCAAGGCAAATAGGCAAGGAAATCTGCTTCCTAAGATGCCCATCTCCGACCAGTCATCAAGCCAAAATCTCAAGGACTCATCATTCCCAACACGTGGCCGCATATGGTGCAGGATCTCAGGAATAACCTTAACAATATCCTGCCATAAAGAGGAAGGAAAACATATTCCGTTACTGACAGCCTCAAGATTCATCCCGATTTCATAAATATAATGCAGCAGACAGTAAACAATATCATCCCACACACACAGTCGCATAATCCACTCGGAGATAAAAGTCTTATTCACATGTTCCAGCTTACGCATGCCCAAGCCTCCCTCTTTCCTAGGCTTCGAGACCATGTCCCAAGAAATGAGGTTCCTACCTTGCTTCCCATCCTCTCCGCTTGCACAAAATAACTTACACATAAGAGATTCAATCCTTGATCTAACCCCGACAGGTAACAACCTCGTAGAGCAAAAGAACACTGCAATGGCACTCAACAAATGCTTGATCAATACCAATTGACCCCCCTTCGAGAGGTCTATAGATTTCCACAATGACAACCTCTTCTCCAACTTATCCACCACGTGAAGCCATTCACAATTTCGTAGTTCAACCCAAATCAGAGGAAGCCCCATGTACTATATAGGTAGAGATACACGCGTGGTAATCAATACCCGTGCAATCTCAAACACCTCCGCCTCTAAGTGACCAAACAGAACGATGACTGATCTATCACGGTTAATTTCCAGACCAGAGATATCCCCAAAGATGTCCAAGATATACGATACCTTCCTTGTGTGCTCCACGTCTCTGATGCATCTGCCTCTAAGTGACCAATGGAACAATGACCACTTTATAACGGTTAACTGCTAGACCAAAGATATCCCTAAAGATGTCCACGATATATGATGCCTTTTTCGTGTGCTCCACATCCCCCTCAATGAATACCACAATGTCCTCCACAACTGCAGCAATGGAATGGAGAGACTGCCACCGAAAAAGCCAAATATTACATTAGCCTCCACTGCGAGACCCATTAAAACTGCCAACGCGTTTGTCGTGATCACAAAAAAGGGCTACAGGGCACCCACGACTAATGCCTTCATGTAGTTGAAAGAAACCCCCTTCCAGTTGTTTGCTAACCAACATCCAATAAGAAATTGTAGTTGTACATCTCTTTATCATCATGATCCAATCATCTGGGAAGCCCCTAATTGCCAACGATGACCAGATAAAGTGCCAAGCAACATCGTCATATATCTTGCAGAAGTCTACTTTCCAAACTGTTAGAAAATCAGAAGCAGAAGCGGAATGACAAAACAAAGCATAATAACAAGAAAGATCAACATGGGAACACCATGATTTTACGTGGAACCCTACTCCGTGAGGAGCGGGATGAAACCACGGGAGAAGCCCTCAAAGGGGCGTACGCTTCATTGCTTTTCTCATTTGTTACAGGAGGCCTGGGGCTCCTTATATAGCCCCCACAGGGCCTCCAAGTCCCACCGTTGGACGATGTGAGACTAAATCACTGGATGGGGTAAATGGATCCTGGAGGTATCTATTTAACCGTCTACAACTCAATAGGCGCACTACCAAATACTCCAACACCCCCCCTCAAGCCGGAGCATGCAATGCTCAGCTTGGACAAACAGAAAGAGACTCAACTCAACGCTACAGGACCCTACGGACAATATCAACCCAACGCGCACATTGTTGCAGTCGAGGACGTTGCTTGTCATGCCACGCAGGTGAGGAGGACGAACGAGCTGGAGTGTGAGTCAACTGAAGACTCAGAATCTGATCATCGAGTCTGAAACTGCGCCTGAAGTCTCCTCGTCGGAGAACTGGGTCACTCCTATCTGGCTCAGAGAATGATACTCTACTCTGGAGTACCTATGATACCACATGAAAACCCTTGCCCTCAATGGCATAAGGAATGGTCCTCTGCTCTGGAGTCTTTATGGCTCATATGAAAACTCTGGCCTGATAACAAGAAGAATGATGGGGACCACGAAACTGAAGACCGCACACTCGTGCGTGTCAGAAACTGGACTCGGAATCAATCATTGAGTCTGAACAACTGTAGAGTCTGGAATTTGAATGGTCTGGAAATCTGCATGTGAATCTGGAACATCTGAATAGACGTGTGACTCTACACCATACTCCCCCTTTCTCCCATACTTGTCGGAAAATGAACATCGACAAAGTTGGAAGAAGACAATGACATAGGGAAAACATGAAAATTCTCGAACAATTCATTGCGGCTATCCATAATTTTTCTAAGCCGTCACACTTTTTTTTAACATAAGCCGTTCCATCATTTTTTTACGGCTTGCGTTTTTTTTTGCTTTGCGTAGTACGGCTTTTTTTGTACGCGCCATTTTTTCGATTTTTTTAATATCTTTGGGCCTCCCACCTCCTTTTTCCTTCATTCACATTTTTTTAAACAAAAAAAAAATCTCAGCCCAAAATAAAGGGCCCAAACAGTGGACCCAAAAATAACTCATTCTCCCCCTCTATTTTCAATAATCGGGCCCCTCTCCCTTCAAATATTAGGGTTCCTATAGATGGGTAACCCCATCACACGGTGCACCAGCGAAGGACTCGACGCCGCCCTTTCGGTTGGATGATCTCAATGGTGCGGAAGAGGCGATCCTTCTCGGTTGGAGATGCCGCCACTGTCACTGGGTTCTCATGGAGATGCGGAGGCGATGGGAACCTCTGCCTGGAGGTTTCAGGGAGATGGTGTCACGTGAGGAGCTTCACGGTTGCTGATCGAGCTTCCGCTCGCTTGGAATCTTGTGATCGGAAGAAGAACGTCAGATGTGGAGAAGATGGCGCAGGAGAGGTGCATAAGGGAAGATGTGCCGCCGCTGCGTGGGGGTTGGCTGCGCCTGCGAGAACTGCTCCTGAAGCGATCGCTCCGGTAGACCTGGAGGCGAGTTAGGGAGAGGAACAGCGCGCCGCCTGCGCGTTCGACCTGGGAGGCAAGAGGGGGTACCGCCAGCAAGGGCTCGTACTGCCTGTGCGAGCCTGTCGAGGATGTTGAAGGCGGCTAGGGCTCGTCGCCTGCCTTGCGCCATCGCCGCCTGGCGCTTGCAAGGGAGGATGATGGCAGCACGCTAGAGATCCCTGAGGAACTGGGGAGATGCGCCTGTGAGAGTTTCAGCGTGCCCTGGATTCTGATTTGAGGAGGCGCAACGTTTCGTGAATAAAAAAAATGCGCATGTGAGCAGTTGCCTTGTTGATGCTAGCGGGTTCGCCATCGGCCGAAGAGGAGCGGCCATCGCTGCCGCTGGAGTTCTGCCACCGCATTCTGGATCAGATCTACGTCTGGCGGCTGTGGAATTGAGATGCGGCGACTGTAATGGAGAGGCTCTTCAGAAACTTGTTGAAAAATATGGTTTCAAACTGAAAAACCCTAGAATATAAACTTGAACTCGTTCACGAACAAAAAACAGAACAATATTCTTCACGAATCGTTTCCAAGAACAAAGAAAACGAATCTTGAATAAAATAAGAATTTGAAATCCTCAAGAATCGACCCGCTCTGATACCATGTTAGAAAATTGGAAGCAGAAGCGGAATGATAACACAGAGCATAACAACAAGAAAGATCAACAAGGGAACACCATGATTTTACATGGAACCCTACTCCGTGAGGAGCGGGATGAAACCACGGGAGAAGCCCTCAAAGGGGAGTATTCTTCATTGCCTTTCTCATCTGTTACAAGAGGGTTGAGGCTCCTTATATAGCCTCCACAGGGCCTCCAAGTCCCACCGTTGGACGATGTGGGACTAAATCACTGGATAGGGTAAATGGGTCCTGGAGGTATCCATTTACCCATCTTACAACTCAATAGGCGCACTACCAAATACTCCAACACAAACAAATCCCATGATATGTCTACGCTTCCAAACCAAAGCAAATTCTAATGCCATCACTAGCTCGCCAACCATCTATCTAGTTGGTATAAAGGTTGTCTACAAAGGTGAAATAATGTGATCGTACACACATAAGCGGTTGGCTAAGATCTTTGCAACAAACAAGTACATCGCATTAGAAAGAGTAATGGGTGAATGTCCTCCATACAGGTAATGGCATCCCTTTTAGGCAGCAGGAAGTCAAAGCATTATTAATTCTCTCAAAGCCGTAATTACCCCTTCTGAATTCACCTGTAACCTCGGCTAAATTAGCCATAACATCTCCCAAAACTCCTTGTAAAATCAAAAAGTCATCCGGATCCAGTGAACCCTCAACATTGAGTTTGAAGATGGCATCCTTGATCTCACCCTCTCTAAACTCAGCTCAGAGCTCCTCCTGTTGCGTGTGTGTAGCCTTCTTTACACCTCTGCCAAGCCATCCCCAACCGTCTTGCCATATGACCGACTTGCATAAAAAAATGATTCCAATCGCGCAACCAATCTCATGGTTACCCCGTGCCAGCTCCGTTCCCACGTGAATCGAACCGATGAAGATACTCTTGCGACGACCACTAGCCATGGAGTGAAAGCAATTGGTATTTGCATCCCCATACTTAAGCCATCATTGCCTCAAACGCTGCTTCCATTTCATCTCAACTTTTCTATCATCATCTCTTATGATGTTAAGTTGCTCATGTGTCTCTGTTAGCTCCTGAACCATGAGCAACCTGCCATCCTCTAATCTATCCTAAAACTCCACTATTTCCAGGGCATTATTGATGATCTGCCTCCTCCTAATTCTGAGTTCCTTTCCTTATACAATGAGGATCTTCCTGAGGGCCACTAGCTTGAGGACTATGAGTTACGTAGATCTGAAGTTGTCCCTACTCAACCAGAAGTTTTCATACCTAAAAATGAAAGGATGCTTGATCCCCTACCATAAGTCCCAAATAATAGGCATATTATTCAAATTCGATCGATGCATACCCCTAACCAAGCACAACTGAAAATCCTCCATTATTTCCTCATAAGCGAGAAAACGGTCAATCAGAGAGCATGCCCTAGTTTTTATCTAAGTGTAGTGATAGTCAGCCCCATCTAAGATCTCCAACTGCAGCTTAGCGATTATTGAGCAAATGACGAAGATCAGGGATCATGCCAACCACACGACCCAGGACGATTCTCTAGACATATTATAATGTTGAAATCACCACCTACAATCCACGTAATATGGTGAAATCTCCCGCAAATTAATCTCAGTCATACCATCATTCCGGAAGAATAGATTGAGTAGTAGAGCCGTATGCATTTGTAACCGTAACATCCTGTCATCACTATTCTACTTGAGAAGCACTGTAAGAGAATGTTAAGTTCCTGTTAAGTCTTCCATAAGAGAGAAAAGATCATCTCTCCAAGCCACGATCAAGCCACGAGAACTGCCAGTTGCTGACACGAATATAAACTCTTTGAAGCGATTGCCTCCAACTGTCACTTGAAGTTAATCCAATCATTCCTCAATTTTGCTCTCCTAAAGGTAGAAAACATCTACATTCCAAGCGATAAGCAGCTCACGCAATGCACTCCTCTTATCTGGCCTCCCTAGGCCCCGAACATTCCACAAGAGAATCTTCCTAACGATGCCATGTAACTCCTCGAATGTGGAACAACACCCAACTGGTCGACCAAGACTTTTTTTTTATATCGCCTTTGCATCATAGATAGACTGTGATCGAAAGCTCTGTTCCACTATCATAACCCCTCTCCCTCATTCAACCCCTCAAAGGCCTTCAAAAGACAAGTATCTCAACCCGAAACAACCCTACCCTTTAGACCATGCTCCTTTTCCCGAACAAAAGTGATGACGCTTTCCTCTATGATTTCTGTCGATGAGCCAAGGGAGATACATCTCCCCTTTGTAGTCCTACCACACCTTGTCGATCTTGTAGAGATAGTTATTAGTCTTTGATGTTATTTATTATTTTAGTTTCTTTACGTACCTTTCATGTAATTTACCCAAGGGCTCTCTCCCTATATAAGAGACCCAAGGGCTCTATGGAATAATCATCTCAGTATTCTAACATGGTATCAGAGCCATGACCCTAACCTAGGGTTTCCACCGCCCCCCCCCTCCCCTCTAGGGTTTCGCCGGCCTCCCTCCCAGGCTCCCAGCCTCCAACGCCGCCGCCGGGGTCTCTCACCCTCATCGGGGCCCCCTCCCACCGCCGCCGACAGCCCCTGCCGGGCACTCCATCGCCGCCAGCCCCCTTTCGGGCCTCCCACGCCGCCGCCAGCCCCTTTCGGGCCTCCCACGCCGCCGCTGTAGGGCATCCTCGCCGCAGCCAGCCCTCTTCTACCTACCGCCAGCCCCTGTAGGGCATCCTCAACCCCGTCGGGACCCCACCAACCGACGCCGGGCCCCTGCACTTGCTGTCCAGCCCCTGACCGACCCTTCTCAGTCGCTGTTTTGGCGAGGTAGAGGCTCCCACCGCCTCTACTTGTTGCCGGTGTTCCGAGTTCTCTCTAGGACTCGGAGTTATGTTTGATTCAAGTGCATAATCGTCTACCTATGCACTTGGATCCTACAAAGTTCCGGTAGACAGTATATTCTTGGTTATCATTAGTCGTTCTTCTCCGACATCATGTCAGATCAGAAGCTAGATATGCCCGCCATAGGTGCCTTCAAAGGTTCGGCACCAATCGTCAAGATGGACGGGACGAACTACGAACTGTGGGCGATGCAGTTCCTCAGTCTCATGAAGTCGTGTGGTAAGAAGCATATTCTTACCGAGGATGAACCGCCGGAGAAGACAGGGATCTATGCCTCATGGGAGGCGGATGATGCGTACGCCAAGGTGTGGCTCTCAGGTACGCTCACGACGGAGATAGCGAATGATGTCCTTCACCAGCCCACCGCTAAGGCGATGTGGGATATTTTGGCTATGACGTACTCTCAGGTCCGCAATGAGACGAAGATGCTCCAGTTGCAGCATGACATATTTACCACGAAGCAGAATGGGAGGCCTCTCCATTCACTGTACACGTCGCTTCGTGGCATGTTCGAGAAGCTCTATAGCACCATTCCGCTTACAGCCACACCGGACCAGCAGAAGACGTTCCGCAACGCCACTATGGTTGGCGTAATACTCGCTGCCCTAGACCCGGAGTACGAGGCAGCACGCTCTCAGATCTTAGCAGATGCCACTATCCCGCCAATGGAAGAGGTATACAGGAGACTCAGTCGTGTACCTGTTCCATCCGCTACAACAAATGCACCCCCGTCTGCAATGGCAGTTTCCAGGGGACGTGGTGGTTCGTCCTCGTTTCGTGGCAGAGGAAATGGTGGACGTGGACGTGGAGGTCGCATACGGTCCACGTGTTCTTTTTGCCGTCGTACTGGTCATTCGGAGGATACGTGCTATTCCAAGCACGGTTTTCCCCCTTCTGCACGTGTCGCGGATCATGTTCAGGGTCCTTCAGCTCCAGCCACAGATCACAGGTTCGAAGAGTTGGTGGCACGACTTCGGGACATTATGCCACAATCTTCGTCAGAGGGTGCAGACGTCTCTGATGTTGCGGCTTCGGCATCAGCCAGTACGTCAGCCTCAGCCAGTGCCTCAGGTAGTCCTTCAGCCTCATTTCATAGTCATGACCTAACAGGATGGATTGTTGACTCTGGAGCTACCCATCACCTATGTCGTGAGAAAGATATTCTGCAGTCATACAGAGCCGTTCAGCCAGGTCGCTCTGTACTCATTGCTGATGGCACTCAGTCTCCTATCATCGGTCAGGGGGAGACAGCTTTACTACCATCTATGCACTTACAGAATGTGCTACATGCTCCAGAATTCTCTATGAACCTCTTATCTATTAGCCAGATTACTCGTGATTTGCACTGTCGTGCTATTTTTGATCCATCGTTTGTTATCTTTCAGGACATACTGACGGGCAGGGTGATTGGCTGTGGTTCTGAGCACAATGGCCTTTATCGTCTAGTTCGTAACTCCTATGCTGGCGTCTCCTTGCATTCCCAGGCCTCCGTTTCTCCGTACACCTGGCATCTTCGGTTCGGTCATCTGCCGCTTCAAAAGATGCGTCACCTCCTGCCTCAGATATCTCCGAGTTCCTCGTTTCGATGTGAAGCATGTCAGTTAGGGAAGCACCATCGGTCTAGCTTCCCCGGTCGTCAGAGTCGGAGCAGTAGCTCTCCGTTTGAACTATTTCATATTGATATTTGGGGTCCAAGTCGTGTCCCGGATCATCAGGGGCACAGGTTTTATTTAGTTGTCGTTGACGATTTCTCTAGAGTGTCGTGGACTTTTCTTCTTAAGAATAAATCTGAAGCAGGACATGTTCTTCAAAATCTAATTAATGAAGTTCAAAATGTTTTTTCATCTACTGTTAAGTATGTGCGTACTGACAATGCATTGGAGTTCTGCACTCGCTCTCTTGCTAGCTTCCTTTCCTCCAAAGGCATTATTCACCAAACCACATGTGCCTATACCTCTCAACAAAATGGGGTTGCAGAACGAAAACATCGCCACTTCCTTGATATTGCTCGCACTTTACTTATTCAGAGTTGTGCTCCATTAACGTTTTGGGGGGATGCCATTCTTACTGCATGTTATTTAGTCAATCGAATGCCTACAACTGTTCTAGGGGAAAAATCTCCTATCTCTGTTCTTTTTCCTGACAGAGATTTGTTTACACTGACACCTCGGGTTTTTGGTACCGTTGCGTTTGTTCACCGCTTATCTCCGGGGCTTGATAAGCTATCCCCTAGGGCTATCAAGTGTGTTTTTGTGGGTTATTCCAGGACTCAGAAAGGATACCGTTGCTATGACCCGGTCCATGACAAGTACTATGTGAGTGCAGATGTTACATTTTTCGAGCCTGTCATGTATTTCTCCCCTGCCGGTGACAGATTGGTCTCCTCCACATCATCAGATTCCAATGTCTATGTTCCACCACCTCCAAGCCTGGGTCCATCTTCTACTCAACCGACACCACAACCACCACCACCACCTCCTCCGCCACCACCTCCAGTTGTCCATTTCCCTAAGGTTTACACGAGACGGACAGGCCCTGCTCAAGCTACGTGTCAACCATCCAACACGCCTCAGGTACATACTGATGTTAACACTAATGATGGGTTAAATAATGCACCTGTGCAGGAGCCTTTACCACAGGAGGAGGACCAACCAGTCAGCACTGTGTTAGATGACTTGGACCGGCCTATTGCTCATCGGAAGCAGCGAAGACAGTGTGCATCATATCCCCTGGCCTCTCAGGTCTCCTTTCATCGTCTCACTGGGGATTTCCAGAAGTTTGCCGCTGCTGTGTCGTCAGTAGAGATACCTCGGACTTATCAGGATGCCATGAAGATTGAATGCTGGCGTTTAGCGATGGAAGAGGAGATGCGTGCCTTGCAGTCTAGAGGGACTTGGTCTCTTGTCCCTATCCCTCCAGGTGCATCTGTCGTGAGTTGTAAGTGGGTATTTACGGTCAAATATCATGCAGATGGTCGTCTTGACAGATACAAGGCCAGGCTCGTCGCAAGAGGGTTTACACAGACATATGGTGTCGATTACTTGGACACTTTTTCACCGGTGGCGAGGCACTCTACACTTCGTATTCTTCTATCAGTTGCAGTGGTACGTGACTGGACCATATTCCAGCTTGATGTTAAGAATGCCTTCTTGTATGGTGATCTACAAGAAGAAGTCTACATGCAGCAGCCACCTGGGTTTGCTGCTGAGGGGGAGAATCAGAAGGTGTGCAGACTTCATAAGGCTATCTACGGCCTTAAACAGAGTCCTCGAGCATGGTTCCAAAAGCTCTCCCAGCTTATTGAACGACAGGGGTTCAGAAGATCTAATGCGGACCACTCACTGTTCGTCCGGAAGACTCCTAGAGGTACCATCGTTGTTATGGTATATGTTGATGATATATTGGTTACTGGTGATGATGCACAGGGGGTTGAGATAACCAAGTCTATGTTGGGCAGTCAGTTCATTACAAAGGATCTGGGCACAATACGGTATTTTCTGGGGATAGAATTTGCAAGAAATGCACAAGGAATGGTGATGACTCAGAGAAAATATGTCAAAGATTTGCTGGTTGAAACAGGAATGACTGGATGCAGACCTTCAAGTACACCTATGGACCCGAGTATGAAGCTGTACGATGATGACACTGAGGAGGTGGACAAGAGAAGGTACAGAGAAATGGTGGGCAAGCTCTTATACATGACTATAACTCGACCGGATATTGCACTTGCAGTAAACCGGGTGAGTCAATTTATGGAGCAGCCGAGGCAAGTACATATGGATGCATTGTACATGATATTGAGATATCTGAAGTCTTCCCCAGGCACAGGGTTGCTGTTCAAGAAAGCCACAGATTTGTCTATTTCAGCCTGCGCAGATGCGGATTATGCAGGATGTCCACGGGATCGTAAGTCTACTTCTGGATTTGCTATCTTTGTAGGAAGCTCTTTAGTCTCCTGGAAAAGCAAGAAGCAGACTGTTGTGGCGAGATCCAGTGCCGAATCCGAGTACAGGGCCATGGCACAGGCAAGCACAGAAATGATGTGGGTTAGAGCAGTCCTAGAAGATCTGAATGTTGAAGTTCCCTTGCCTATGAATCTGCAATGTGACAATCAGGCAGCTTTATTCATTGCCAACAATCCAGCCTTCCATGAGAGAACAAAACATATAGAGGTGGATTGTCATTACACTAGGGACATGATTCAGAAGGGCTTCATCTCCACGTCCCATGTCAGTTCAGAGGACCAGACAACAGACATATTCACAAAGCCATTGCTCAGAGGACCTTTCCAGAGATGTTCTTCCAAGCTGAGCATGATAGATATCTATGCTCCATCTTGAGGGGGAGTGTAGAGATAGTTATTAGTCTTTGATGTTATTTATTATTTTAGTTTCTTTACGTACCTTTCATGTAATTTACCTAAGGGCTCTCTCCCTATATAAGAGACCCAAGGGCTCTATGGAATAATCATCTCAGTATTCTAACAGATCTCAAAGCTCCCAACTCGTGGCTGGCCGGAACACCCACCCCATCGGAGAGAAGCCCCTTTTGGCACCCCCATCATCGTCCACTCCCCGAGGGTTACCCTCATTTCTGTCAATGCATTCCCACCAATGTATGCCAAGAATTGACCCAATCAAAATTGATCATGATGGACCATGAAGAGAGCGGGTATTGCAACTCCCACAAATCCCTGAGGCTACCTGTAGTGATCATGGCCTCAAATTTCAACAAAATTCCACCGAAATTCTCTGAAATTTCCATTTCTTTAGGTCACCGAAATCGAAAAGTCTTATTTCTTTTTCCAGGGTTTCAACGAAATATCATCGAAATTTCATCGAAATTACATGTCGTATCAACAAAACAACAAAAATAATGGAATCTACCCTTTGCTTTCACTAAGTTTGCATATTAATGAAGTTTTACTTATTTATTCGCTAATATGTTGAGTTGTTAAAGTGATTTGCAATGTTTAAAGAAGTTTCTTTAGTTAGTTTCTATATTTTTATCTAAATCTAAACCAAATCAGCTAGACAAAAGATCTAAGAGTTAAATTAAAGTTTTACCTGAAGATATTTTTATTTTTTTCTTTATTTTGATATATATTTTTTTAATTAGTAGTTATCATATTTGTTACCTCATTCTTATTGAAGATGTGCTCACATGTACCATTCTCTTCATGTTCAAGAAGAGAAACCAATGGCTTCTATTTACGGTTCCAAATATGGTTCTTGTTCTGAGCAGCATACTACTTTTTTGACTGTTGGGACGATGGATGGAAATTTAATGTAACATATCACATTAATATCTTACTTTTTTGAGTTCTAAAAAAGTAAGATATTAATATCTTACTATTAACAAAAAACTATCTTTCTATCTCATTTATTGAATTAAAAAAATATTAGAAATCTTTATTTTTAAAAAATGAGTTTTCAAGTAATTTCCCCAATTTTCGGTCATTTCACCAAAATTTCATCGAAATTCCACTGAATTTCTCTTTCCAAGCTTGCCGAAATGAAATCGAAATCCGACATATAACGTCTTGGTAGTGATGAGCTTTGGTTTTTTGAATCGGGGCTTGGCGAATTAACCACCAGAGGGATCGGAGCATCGAGTTCTGATTTTATGTCTGTCTGCAGCCCAACTGGCACCCTAAACCAAGTTTGTACTTGAGCGTAACCTGATACGTGAAACCAGATCAAGCCCCATGACTGGATCAAGTCCTTAGTCTGGCTCCGTGCATGACAACCCTACCAGTGGGCCCTTGCTCAACTCGCTCGGGATAGGGTCCAACTAGCAGCTTGATTCAGTAATTGGATCCGGTATTGGAATAACTCGACTGGTCGAATGAGAGTGTTGCCTCTTCTACAAAAGAAGATTCCAGAGGTGCGACGTCTCCCGCATTTATATCATCCTCCTAGAGGACCATCTCGCTTGGGAAAGGGACAAGATCATCTCGTGAAGAGGTACCCCGAATCATGACGGCCGCCATGGGAGATGCAGGTGTGACATGTCTCCATCAACCTGATGTGCCACCGGAGCCAAAGTGTCGCTCCGTCATGGTTCCCACCCGTTCCCCCACTGTCACCGAGGATGCATTGAAGCGCCCCACCGACGTCCGGAACTTCCTTGACATCTAGGGGGAACATCACCACACTAACTTGAAGTTGAAGCATCGTAGGTGCCGCAGAACCTCAGATAGCCACATATACTAGCACGTGTTGGTCAGAGTCCTTTTAGAATTCATTTGAGATAATGTAGATGAGTTGCCCGTGGTGCGCCAAGGCCTTCTCCATCAACGCCCAGTCCCTAACACGGAGCGGCACACCCGTGATAACCAGCGTCACATATGTGACTAAGTGAGTAGGCACACCCCTCAGCAATGGCATTCTTCATCTGACCCTGCCCAGACTACAACCCCCTGCTAGAGTATTCATCAAGGTGGACATTTCACGAGCCGATTGTATATATGATTGAGAATATCTGTTTACAGAAATCAGAATTTCATGAGCTGCTTGTCTGTAAAATTGATTATTTCTGTTTACATAAATCAGAATTCCTAAAGTATTTAGTAATTGACAAACTATTAGTACAATCCAAGGTTTTAAGTGCTGATATCGATATTGTTTCACCAATGTCGAAAAAAGCATGTCGTCGAAATCCTAGAATCATGTCAAAACTAATTAAAATTAATTAATTTAAAAATATAAAGTTTTTACTAATTATTAAATGTCTATGTAATATGTTTCTACTTTCATCTTACACGCCAACATGTCTGCCTAAATCCCAGAATCATGTCAAAACTAATTAAAATTAATTAATTAAAAAATATAAAGTTTTTACTATTTATTAAATGTCTAAGTAATATGGTTCTACTTTCATCTTACATTTGGAGGTTTAAAGGAAGTTGATATGTGGTGAAATAATGTACCTTCATTATATATGAAGCCGCCATATTAACACATTGTATAAAACTTCATACATCAAATGACATGCCACCAGATATGTTGATGGCATCTATGAAATGGCGGCACTCCACCCATATCGATGAGGAATGTTGGTGCAAATGATCAATCCGTATATTTCATAGAACCCTAGGCTCTCTTATATAGAGAGGACTCATGGGTAAATTACATAAGAGTCTAGAAGAAAAGAGAAAATATGAAACGGTACAGAAAAACATAACATAAAATAAATCTCTATACTCCCCCTCAAGATGGAGCATATATGTCAATCATGCTCAGCTTGGAAAAACATCTCTGAAAGGGTCCTCTGAGCAATGGCTTGGTAAATATGTCGGCAGTCTGATCCTCTGAACTAACGTGTGAAGTAGAAATCAAGCCCTTCTGGATCATATCTCTAGTGTAGTGGCAGTCTACATCGATATGCTTTGTTCTTTCATAATATGCTGGGTTGCTGGCAAAAAACAAAGCTGCTTGATCGTCACACTGAAGCTGCATGGGTAAAGGTACATCTATATGTAAGTCTTCTAATACGGCTCGAACCCACATCATCTCCGTGCTCGCTTGCGCCATGGCCCTATATTCAGATTCAGCGCTGGATCTCGCTACAACAGTTTGTTTCTTGCTTTTCCAAGAAACCAGAGAGCTCCCCACAAAAATGGCAAAGCCTGAAGTAGATTTACGATCCTTAGGACACCCTGCATAATCTGCATCTGCACAAGCTGAAATAGATAATCTGTGTTCTTCCTAAATAGCAACCCTGATCCTGGAGAAGACTTTAGATAACTCAGTATCATGTATATGGCATCCATATAAACCTGTCTTGGTTGCTCCATAAATTGACTCACCCGACTTACTACAAAAGCAATATCGGGTCGAGTTATAGTGATATAAAGAAGCTTACCCACCATCTCTCTATATCTTCTCATGTCCACTTCTTCAATATTATTGTCATACAGTTTCATACTTGGATCCATAGGAGTGCTCGATGGTTTACATCCAACCATGCTTGTTTCAACTAGCAAATTTGTAATATATTTCCTTTGGGTCATCACCAGACTCTGTGCATTCCTGGCAAATTCCAACCCCAGAAAATAACTAAGGGTACCAAGATCCTTCGTGACAAACCGATGTCCCAAGAATGCTTTCGCCATCTCTACTCCCTGAACGTCATCTCATGTAACCAGAATATCATCAACAAATACCATGATGACGACCGTACCTCTAGAAGTCTTCTGAATGAACAACGAATGATCCATATTTGATCTTTTAAATCCTTGTCGTTCAATTAGGTGGGAAAGCTTCTGCAACCACGCCCTTGGACTCTGTTTAAGGCCATATATTGCCTTGTGAAGTCTACACACCATATGATTCTCCCCCTCAGCAGTGAACTCCGGTGGTTGTTGCATGTAGACTTCTTCTTGCAAATCTCCATACAAGAATGCGTTCTTGACATCAAGTTGAAATATGGACCAGTCACATACCACAACAACCGATAGAAGAATGCGAAGAGTAGAGTGCTGAGCCACTGGAAAGAATGTATCCAAATAGTCCACACCATAGGTTTGTGGGAAACCTCTCACAACAAGTTGTGCCTTGTAACGATCAAGACTACCATTTGCATGGTACTTAACTGTGAACACCCATTTGCAGCTAACAATAGATGCGCCAGATGGAGCGGTAACAAGGCTCCATCTACCGCGGGACTGTAAAGCATGCATTTCTTCTTCCATAGCCAATCTCCAACAGTCAATTTTCATAGCCTCTAGATAAGTCCGTGGTATCTCCACGGAAGACAAAGCCGCAGCAAATCTCTGAAAGGCACCTGTGAGACGGTGAAAGGAAACCTGGGAAGCAAAGGGATAAGACGCGCATGTCCGTTTCTGCTTCCGAATAGCAATAGGACATCAAGATCATCGTCCACTGTACTCGATGGTGCATCCTCCTCCTGCAAAGAAGAATCCTGCACATGCACATTATCTGACCCATCATTAGTAATAGCATCTGAACATACATGAGGCTTGATGGATGCTTGACATGCCGCCTGAGCAGGACTTGACCGACATGTATAGAACTTAGTTAACGGTGGGATAGGTGGTTGTGGTGGTGGTGGTGGTAGTGATGGTGGCGGCGTGACAACCGGGACATGGATGGACGCATGTGGACTCATACTAGGAGGAGGAGGAACATAGACATCATCATTAGATGTGCAAGAAGGCAACCTGTCACCTGCAGGGGAGAAGTATACAACAGACTCAAAAAATGTAACATTAGCACTGACTAAATATTTCTTATTTATAGGGTCATAACAACGATAACCCTTCTGAGTCCAAGAAAAACCTACAAAGACACATTTGACGGCTCTAGGAGAGAGTTTGTCAAGTCCAGGAGACAAGTGGTGAACAAAGGAAACAATACCAAAGATACAAGGGATAAGTGAAAACAATTCCTCATCTGGGAAAATAATGGAAAGAGGAATTTTCTCACCAAGAACAAAGGACGGCATGTAATTGACAAGGTAGCAGGCTGTAAGGACAACATCCCCCCAAAAAGTGATAGGCGCACAACTCTGGATAAGCTGGGTTCAAGTGATACCAAGAAGGTGATGATGTTTTCTCTCTGCCACTCCATTCTGTTGAGATGTGTAAGCACAAGTGGTTTGATGAATAATACCTTTGGACAAAAGGAAATGGGAGAGAGAGCGAGTGCAGAATTCCAATGCATTATCCGTACGAACATATTTGACAGAAGAAGAAAAAACATTCTGCACTTCGATGATAAGATTTTTAATAGCATCCCCTGCTTCAGATTTATTCTTTAAAAGAAAAACCCAAGATACACGAGAAAAGTCATCAACTACAACCAGATAGAACCTGTGTCCCTGATGATCAGGAACACGACTCGGACCCCAAATATCAATATGAAACAACTCAAATGGGGAGCTATTGCTCCGACTCTGATGACTAGGGAAGCTAGAATGATGCTTTCCCAATTGACAAGCTTCACAACGAAACGACGAACTCGAAGAGATCTGAGGCAAGAGATGATGCATCCTCAAGAGCAGGAGGTGACCAGAGCGTAGATGCCAGGTGTACGGAGAGACTGATCCAACTAAATGGGAAGAGGCACCAGCAAATGAATTCCGGACAAGACGATAGAGACCATTCTGCTCAGAGCCACAGCCAATCACCCTGCCTGTTAGTATGTCCTGAAAAATGAGAGACGATAGGTCAAATATAGCGTGACAGTGCAAATCCTTCGTAATCTGACTAATGGATAATAAATTCATTGAAAACTCAGGAGCATGCAGAACATTCTGTAAATGCATAGACGGTGACAAGGTGATCTCCCCCTGTCCAACGATGGGGGAATGAGTCCCATCAACTATGAGCACTGAGCGTCCAGGTGGAATGGCACTGTATGACTCAAGTCTATCTATGTCACGGCAGAGGTGATGGGTGGCGCCAGAATCTATAATCCAATCTAAGAGATCATGATAGGATGTAAAGGCAGTAGCACTACCTGAGGTACTTGCAGCGGCAGAAGTACTAGCAGATGCTGAAGCGGCAACGTCTGAAGATCTACTTGGAGAATCAGTAGATGATTGAGGCATAATATAACGCAGGCGCGCCACAAGCTCTTCGAATCGGTGATCTGTACTGGATGCCGACAGAGATGTAACATGATGGCTATACGCGCCTATGCTAGAAACACATACTTAGAATAGCATGTATCCTCTGAGTGACCTGTGCGATGATAGAAAGTGCACGGCTGGCAAAAACGACCTCCTCATCCACGAGGTCCACATCCACGAAAGGAAGACTGATCACCTCTCTCTCGCGATATAGCCATCGCCGAAGGTGGTGGAGTAGATGTGCTGGAAGAAACAGAGATGCGACTGAGCCTTTGGTAAACTTCCTCCATAGGAGGAATAGTAGCATCGACAAGTATCTGAGAGCGGGCTGCCTCATACTCAGGATCAAGTGTTGTTAGAAGTACGCCCACCATGGTAGCATTCTGGAAGGTCTTCTGCTGCTCTGGAGTAGCCGTGAGTGGTATAGTGCTATATAGTTTCTCAAACACTCCCGCAGGGACGTGTACAAAGAGTGAAGCGGTCGCCCATTCTGCTTCATCGTAAAAATATCATGCTGGAGCTGTAACATCTTGGTCTCGTTCCGCACCTGTGAATATGTGGAAGCCAGTATATCCCACATCGCCTTGGCGGTGGGCTGATGGAGGACATCATTGGCAATCTCCATCGACAGTGTTCCTGATAGCCAAACCTTGGCATAAGAATCATCAGCCTCCCAGGAGGCATAGATCCCAGTCTCCTATGTCGGCTCATCCTCGGTAAGTATATGCTTCTTACCGTTCGACTTCATGAGACTCATGAACTGCATCGCCCAGAGCTCATAGTTCGTCCCATCCATCTTGACTATTGGCGCTGGACCTTTGAATGCGTCTATAGAGGGCATATCGACTTTACTTTCTGACATGTTGCCGGAGACGAAAACTCGGGATTGTAGACGAGAAACCAGTGTCTACATAAACTTGATAGGATTTGAGTGCATATGTAGAATTTTATGCACTCAAATCCATGGAGAGAGAGTGACCGACGGAGGAAGGAGTGTCGGCTCTAGAGAAGAGAACCCGACGGAGAGGGTTCCTACAGCGGCGTTGGAGGGCCGATGGCATCAAGGGCCAGCAGGGAGGGTTGCCGGCGGAAGAGAGTTGCCAGTAGGGGGGAACCGGTGAGGAAGAGACCAGTGGCGAGGCTGGAGGGTCTCGGCGGTGAGGAGGGTCCGGTGGCACCGCCGAGGGTTGGAGAGAGGGGGGGCGGCAGCGAGATGAGGCTTTTAGGGTTAGGGTTTTGGCTCTGATATCATGTTAGTGGAAATGATCAATCTGTATATTCCATAAAACCCTAGGCTCTCATATATAGAGAGGACCCATGGGTAAATTACATTAGAGTCCAGAAAAAAAGAGAAAATATGAAACGGTACAGAAAAACATAACATAACATAAATCTCTACAATGAAAAGGCAGGGAAAAGGCACGTATTGCGGCATGCCATCGTCCATGGTGCAATCCACATTGATGGATGGTGTTTTGAAAGGTTTGTTATGGTAAGGGTGTTTAAGTGTATCCTCCCATGTCTTATAAGTGGATGTGAATAAAAAATACTGAAGAGAAGCAAGAACAATTAAAGTAACTAGAGTTGCACATAGAGAGTCATCCATTTGTTCTCTCTTCTCCATAAAGAAAAGAGCCCAAGGCAAGGGTCATATGTAGATTTGTCACACAAAGGGCTGCAAATTTGCAAAAGGTGTTCTTATATGTTAATCAGATATTATAGAAATTCGAGGAAACGGATAAAGTTATCGTTCTAACTTTACTTTCACATAATAGTTTTAGTAAAATTGACAATAGGGAAGATTTCTATATGCTTGTGACCTTGATTGTATTAAGGTGATCATCACATTTATGTTTAAGGTTATGGAAAGTCCTTGCTTACATGTATTATCAGAGCTAGGTTAGTGCCTATAGTTGTTTTTTTTTTGTAAAGTTCTATTTTCTTGTGACTTTCCCTCAAAGTTTCAAAACTAGAGTAGACGAAGGAAATATTTTTTTCCAAGAAAAAACCATGACTAATCAATCAACGTTAGTTGCAAGGGCATGCTTACACACATGCAGGAGATGTATGCTAGGATTATTGAGCAACAAATAAACATGCTCGTGCGAGCATGTGATAAAGGATGTTTGGAGAGAAGTAGCATTGGGAGCCGTCGGTGGTGGCAACTACCACGATAAGGGGCAAGGGGATATACTACTGATGAGGCCCATTTTTTAGAAACGAGTCGTGGTTTAGGGTTTTGGTAAGTAGGGAGGGTTATTATGTGGAATAAATAAGAAACTTGTTTATAATGAGATGCATACTCTTTATATATATAAGTGTGGCAAAGTTATACGATGACCTAGATTTATAAGAAAATTAATGAGATGGTACATAGATAACAGAAAGTAAACACCTAAACTCTAAGATATCTAGATTTATAAGAAAATTAATGAGATGGTACATAGATAACAGAAAGTAAACACCTAAACTCTAAGATATCGCAACAATTTTCTCAATCAAATGTGATAAATATCCAAGGATAAATGCATTTTCATTTAGATTGAAACTTAATAATCCAAAGAAAACTTAAATTAGCATCATTCAAGTTGGTGCATGAGGCATAGAAATATTTCCCCAAAAGAGGTTATCTAGCATGCTTATAGTCTAGTGAGTCGTAAAATTTTGGAGTGAAAAGATTATTCAAATAATATTATATTTTTAAGCATCTATTTTTTTTCAGCTTCCATGAATTCATTTGCAATGGGCAACTAAATCATCAAGTTAACAAGCTTAACTATATCAATTAGGCAAAATAGATCCAGTTCTTCTAGGTATTGTGAACCTTGATCATATATTGATTATAAATAAGTTCACAAAAAATAATGGGACTAGCACCAACGAGAGAGATTTCTTTTTAAATCATGTTAAAGATTCAACAGATGCTTTGAACATAGTAAAAATACCATAACCAAGAATAGCCCACAATAGAAGATGAAAAGAAATTTATGTGTGCACAATCAAACATTGTTGATATCGATTGCTGGGTACATTTTAGTAAATTGACAACTAGGAAATTAAACTAGTTATGATTAATGGTAGATCATGTAATTGAAATGGCAAACTTTTTCACTAGATTGGAAATCATGGGAATAGATTAAGCGATACTTTCCTTTTGTAGTTTAACGATAATACACTTTATCAGAGTGTGAGCTATAAACCATCGAAGATACTTCTGTGTTTTTACTTATTAACATGTTTACTTTAACATAGCATCTCTCTACATATTTTTTTGAAGTCAACATCTCTTTGCATATAGAGGACTAGGTTTTCTTTTCAATATACCACCACATTGTTAAAAGGAATATTTCTTACGTTATTCCATTCATATGTATTACCTTTATCATGTATTTGCCTTTCTCTAGGGTTTATCCTCTAGGGTTTCTTTCATATGTATTCCTTCGCCTTCTAGACTGATAACGGATCATGTCAAGGTTCTTTCTTCCAAAATTCCCCGCCTCTTTGCTACAGCTGCCGACCGAGAAGTATGGGTTTTTAAATGTTGGATAGATGGCAACTAGATGCCTCATTTGTTGATGGATTTTTCCGATTAGCAACCGTAGGAATACCTTATCCTCATTGAATCCATAACGAAGTTGAGAAACCGATTGTGGGTGAGGATCATTGGATGTGGAAGAATAGCTCTTTCTCAGTTAGACAAGCCTACAAATATATCAGCAGACCACCGCAACTGAGGACAGACGCTATGGTTCGTGACTACAATTTTATGTGGGAGTTAAAGATGCCAACTAGAACTGGTTTCTTTATGTGACTCCTTTGACAACGATGGATTGTCAACTGGGCGGGAGATAGGAAGCTCAGTTAGGTCAGTGGCCGCTTAGTGCATGGGTCTAGGATCCCAGTCTTTGCACGATTTTTATGCGAGCTTGTAGTGTTTTTATGCCTCGTTGAGATCCCGACTTTTGACCAATCCGCTGACCACTCTGTTTAGGATACCCAGGCGGGGGATCCTTGGTTTTAATTTTTCGTACGAGCTCGTTTGCCCGTTACCGGTCGGGCCGGTTTCTAGAGTGACTTTTCCGGAGAGTCTCTCTCACCCGTCTCTGGGGCGTAATTTTGGAGTAGACATTTCCCTCTATTGGACCGCACTTCCAATTAGAGGGCGAGACGGAAGAGCCTTTTTGGAGGCTACTTCACCGCTAGAGTTTTAGTTACTTTTCCGCCAACAGACTTGGCGATGCCACATCTGAATCATCTAGGGGTTACATTTGGGGGAGTTTAAGTTGAACTCAGAGAGAAACAATATGGATCTAGTCTAAGAGAGGAAATTAAGTATAAATTTTGTTGGCCAGAGTTAATTATAATTAGGTTAAGTGGATGTGTTGGGAACTTAGTTATGTTGCACTATACCCCATCGCATGCCTATGGAGGCACCCCAACCCTAAGGCACTTTTTCATGCCTTAGAGTCATAGTGTGAGGTCACATACAGATAAAGACCACAGACTATCTACTTAACTTAAGAATTCAAATAAAATCAAGAGTCAATCAAAGCCTAAATCTCCCTCATTATAAAAATCCATATTTAAGAATTCTTACTAATAAGACATTAATAGTTAAATATAAATATGAGTCATCAACTATTACATGAACATATATAACGTTAAGGCAATTGGGGAAATTATTACATATGTCATCACTATATGATAATGTGACATATGGGAGGTAATGGGAAAACTTGAAGCATCCATCACTGTAGCATGAAAACTTCTTTTTCAAAACAAGTAGTAGTAACTTTTGGTTGTTATGCCTTTCTACTTGTTTCTTTTGTATCCATATTAAATGCCTGCTTATTTTATAATATGAAATATGGGTGTACCAGCGCTTGCTGATGCCTCTTCTTCCTACAATGTTTTGGCAGGCAAGGAGCCTGTAACACAGTAGCAGGTTGATGACTTCTGTAGATCGTGTTTATACTACACGGTAAGTCTCTTTTGGCTAGGCTTCTTTTGTTGTAGCTTTTGTTCTATTATAATGTAAAATGCATTTTCTTTCTCTTCTGAATATGTTGGGATATATGAATGTACTGTCAGCTCTCATGTACATGTTGTAGATACTTATGAGAATTAATGAAAATATTTGTTGATGGCACTTGTTGGTGTTATGTTCTGTGGCTGATACTATATTTATTGAATGTGAATGTCATATGCAAGAGCAATAGCAGCGTGAAAAATTTCCCCTAATTTTCATAACTTAGTGTGATGATATGTGAATGAAATAGTGTGAATGCGCCGTAAACGGGTGCTCGGATCCTAGGGGGTTGAAAGTTTGGTATCAGAGCTGTGGTACCCCGATACGTACATTCGTAGTATTACAATACCGATCGCGTTAAGTTCTCAGATAGCATCAGTTTTTCGACTTGTCGTGAGTTTGAGAAGGGATCATAAGAGATCACCTCCTTGGTGATATAAACAATACTGACTACGACAACCAGCAACTCCCACTTAGCTTTCATCCTTATTCCACTTGGCATCATAAGAGATCACCTCCTTGGTGATATAAACAACAACTCTCACATAATTTTCCCATCTTGTTTCCTCTAAATTCCAGCAAGAACGTTCCTCCTTCCCTCTCCAAATTCTTGGAATCTCCAAGAGCCACTGCATGCTTTGAATTCAGGTCAATCCTTCTTCAAAAGTGGATATTTCAAGAGGTACAATCCCTTTTCCTTTCCTATTGCTGCCCTACATGTTAATTTTATATACTCCTCTTAGGTCCCCTCTTGTGATAATGGGATTAGACACATACATGTTTTTTTGATAGAGCAGGTGCATGCAAATTAACCGTGGGAAAGAGGGAACGGTAATCAGAGGCCTGATTTTTTAAGAGGGGCGTATAAATTATTGAACATACACAGGGATAATAATATCTCTTGTTACAAGTTTACGGTCAAATGTGTATTATTTTAATGAATTCAGAAAAAAAAGAAAAACATGCTGATGGAGTTGCATTAAGAATTCATTATTGGTATTATGGTTAATTGATAACTTTCGAAATGAAATGGTCCGTAATATTCATTGTCTCCTCTTAGTCTATTGCAGATGTGGATACAGGTTATTACATCTAAATTACGAAGTTGATTCATCAAGATTTTAGACATTGCTTAGTTTTTCTTGGGATCTTTTTGAATGGGATAATATAGAAAATCATTAATAGGTTTGAACTGAAGAAATGGAGAAGCTGATCTGGCAGTTTAAGGAGTTCATTCCTGTAAAGGAATGGATATATTGTTGTAATAAAAACATCATGTGGGAAGCATTTAGGATTGACAGTCTGTCAATCCATTGAAACTGTTTTGATGCAACGCTTGAATATGAACTGTTATATGTATTGTTTGATATTAGTATAAGAAACCATGTTATATTCATGGTAATGCCTAAGGATCTAAGATCATTAATTATAACGTTTCTCGTAGGGACTACCATGGAAATCGGTATGTAGTCTTTTTGGCATTATTAAAACTATTAAAATAGAGATAACAGGTGACATCAAGAGTATACAGCGAGAAGACTACATGTTAACATGTATTAAAATTATAATATTAAAGCAAATATTACCGGTTTTGATAGATGTGATGCCATGACAATTCAATTGGTCGACTAAATATGGGCTTAATAGAAATAGTTAGTGAGAATGTTTGAATGTACGTATTTGTGATAAATGCATTCGTTATAAACATTTAGAGATATATATAACAGTAATAACCATATTAATATACCTGGATAATGCATAAATCATGATCGATAAGATGATGGCTAAATTATTCTTACAAGTATCACCACACCTATATCAACATAGCTATTGAAAATCCTCGTGGTCAATCAATTGGATAGAATTCATAAATTCTTGAATCGCTATTGTCAAACAAAAGGTCTAAGATCTGTATAGATAACCACATCAAAGAATGAGAGATGTTGAGAAACCAAGAAAGTGATAATTAAACAACTATGATATTGATCATGCCGGTCATGGTGATCTTTACACCTGACCGTGCGAGGGTGCGGCGACCCTCAACTGGGCGGAGGAATGGAAGTCCAGTTAGGACAGCGGCCGCCTAATGCACGGGTTTAGGATCCCAGTCCTTTCTACGGTTTTTACGCAAGCTCGCGGTGTTTTTACGCCTCGTTGGGATCCCGACATTTGACCAGCTCTGTGATCCTCTGTTTTAAGATACCTATGTGTGGGATCCGTGGTTTTAGTTAATTTTTCGTACGAGCTCATTTGCCCTTTACCGATCGGGCTCGTCTAGAGTGACTTTTCCGGAGAGTCTCTCTCACCCGCCTCTGGGGTGTAGTTTTGGAGTAGACCTTTCCCTCTATTGGACCGCACTTCCAATTAAAGGGCGAGACAGAAGAGCCTCTTAGGAGGCTACCTCACCGCTTGGGTTTTAGTTACTTTTTTGCCAATAGGTTTGGCAATGCTACACCTGAAATCGTTTGGGGTTACATTTGGGGGAGTTTCAGTTGAAATTAGAGAGAAGATTATAGATCTTGTCTAAGAAAGGAAGTTGAGTATAAGTTGTTTTGACTAGAGTTGACTATAATTAAGTTAAGTGGATGTGTTGGGAACTTAGTTAGGATGCATTATACAATACTGCATGCCTACGGAGGCACTCCAACCCTAAGACATTTTTTTCGTGCCTTAGAGTCATAGTGTGAGGTTACACACCGACCAAGATCACAGACTATCTACTTAACTTAAGAAATTAAATAAAATCAAGAGTCATTCAAAACCTAAATCTTCCTCATTATAAAAATCCATATTTAAGAATTCTAAATAATAAGACATTAATAGATATATGTATATATACATATGAGCATCAACTATTACATGAATATGTATAATGTTATAAGGCAAGTGGGGAAATTATTATATATGTCATTAACTACTATATAATAATGTGACATATGGGAGGTAATGGGAAAACTTGAAGCATCCATCACTGTAGCATGAAAACTTCTTTTTCAAAACAACTAGTTGTAACTTTTGGTTGTTATGCCTTTTTACTTGTTTCTTTTGTATCCATATTAAATGTCTATTTTTTTATATGAAATATGGGTGTACCAGCATTCATTGATGACTCTTCTTCCTACCATGTTTTGGCAGGCAAGTAGCATGCAACACAGTAGCAGGTTGATGACTTCTGGAGATCGTGTTTATACTAGACGGTATAGTCATTTTCGGCTCAGCTTCTTTTGTAGCTTTTATTCTATTATAATGAAAATTGCTTTTTCTTTCTCTTCTGAATATGTTGGGATATATGTAAGTATTGTCAGCCCCTCATGTACATGTTGTAAATACTTATGAGAATTAATGAAAAGATTTGTTGGTGACACTTGTTGGTGTTTTGTTCTGTGGTTGATACAATATTTATTGAATGTAAATGTCATATGCAAGAGCAATAGCAGCGCGAAAAATTTTCCTAATTTTAATAACTTAGTAAGATCGTTTGAGAATGTAATAGTGGGAAACGTGTGTAAACGGGTGCCCAGATCCGAGGGCGTTACAGTTTGGTATCAGAGCCGTGTTACCCCGATACACACATTAGTAGTATTACAATACCGATCGCATTAAGTTCTCAGATAGAGACAGTTTTCCGACTTGTCGTGAGTCTGAGAAGGGAAATATGACATTCATATTCAATCACCACAAATGTCACCAATTTCATTAATTTTCATATTACATCCCAAGAAGAGAAAAAGCATATATGATAAGTATCTGCAAATGGCATTTTTGTGACTAAAAATGATTCCCATGCATAGTCATGGCATCCCGACCAGTCCAGGAGATGACTGACCAGCTAGCACGCATACTAACTGCTCTCACCGACCTTCAGCAGCAGCAGGCTACTATGAGAGGCCAGCAGGACCAGATTATGGCACAACAGACTGAGATTGTAGACTGACAGACTGATATAGAGATGAGATTTGAGGAGCTGTCAGATTCCACCTACCGGTCATCTCACGACGGCACACGCCAGGACCAGCGACAATCGGTTGAGGTACAACAACCTCATTTCGATGATTCACTTGAGGAGATACCCGAGCATGGAGCTGAGAAGGATGGAGACTTTAATAGGGAGCAGGACCCTATGCAGACGAGGATACACATGAGTACTCTGCTATCCACAGGCACCAGTCGGTTTTCACTTCTTACAAGCAAGCTAGTGTGCCCATGTTCGAGGGCACCAGTACGTCAGATGTTGTTGAGCAGTGGCTCAAGAGAGTGATAAAGATATTGAGGATGATTTGTGCGCCACGAGACATGTGGCTATCTTTCATGGAGTATTCACTGACAGATTTCACCGAGAGATGGTGGGATGCCGTAGTTTCTGAGTTGGGCCGAGAGCCTACATGGATGATTTGGAGACGAGGTTCAAATCCCACTTCTTTTCTACAAAGTGGAAGGAGTCTCAGCGTCGACTTTTTGCAGAGCTTCGTCAGGGACGGATGACATCTAGAGACTACTTCAAATAAACCGAGTTGTTACGACATACACCAGCAGTTGCCGCATTTCCAGAGGAGAATCAAGAAAAGTTGATCAGAGGCATGAAGGAAGAGATGCAGGAGAAGTTAGATGGATTGCATACATACTTCCATCTCCGAGGCTAGTGATGCAGCGGAAGAGTTCGAGGACATCAGAGAGAGACACTTTAGGAGCTCGTCTGGAGCAACGCCTAGACCACAATGATCTTTTGGGCCGATTCGTCGACCATTTCAGCAGCAGAGGTCAGCCAGACGATTGTGGCCTACAGGTTCAATATTTTAAGGCAGTTTTCACTCATCTCCATCTACTACCTTAGGAGGAGCACTTGCCGGACGTGGCACAGATTCCGTTCGACCATCTGGATCGCAGTGAGTAGACAGACCCCCAGTATGCCTGACTCAGAGCATAGACACGATCACTCTACCTACTCGAGCAGTCCGATGTTACTTGTGCTATGATTGGGGACATTACCAGCATCAGTGTCCTCCGAGATCCGGTGAGCCTCAGCCACAACCTTCACAGTCGCAACCTCAAGCACAGCGTTGAGGGAGTTTCCGTGGTAGGAACTCCAGCTTCAGGAGGCCACAACAAAGACAGACGTAGAGTGTGGCAGGTTCCAGTACTGCACTAGCCAGATAGGGTCAGCTACACGTATGTTAAGCAGCTATTGTGGTGAAAGGTATGGTCTCAATCTTGAGCCGACCTTTTCACGTTTTGTTTGATTCGGGAGCGACACATTCTCTCCTTTCTACGAGGTTACTAACTTCTTTAGGTAGAGTTTCTGAGACTCTATCTTTTCCATATCACATTTGTGGGCAAGGCGGCCAGTGGTTTATCATTTCTCTGATAGTCAGTCACTTGCCAGTACTGATTGGCAGTCACGAGATAATCATTGATTGTCTACTCCTACATCTTGATGAGTTTGACTTGATTTTGGGCATGGATTGGTTATCCACTCATCATGCTCTTATTGATTGTTTTAGGAAGACAGTTGTCTTCAGGATTCCAGATTTACCCGAGTTCACTTTTGAAGGTACTATACATGACTCCAAAATGCAGTACATTTCAGTGTTGCGAGCTCAGCGACTTGTTGATAACGGATGTGATTCATACATAGCATTTGTTCGCGAGGTATCTGATCATGAGCCGATGATACATGACATTCGAGTAGTATCAGACTACCCAGACATGTTTCCTGATGAGCTGCCAGGATTACCTCCTGAGAGAGAGATCTAGTTCGAGATCACACTACTACCAGATACACAGCCGATCTCGATGGCTCTATACTGCATGGCACCAGCTGAGTTGAGAGAGCTGAAGGTGCAGTTGCAGGAGTTACTTGATTTGGGATTTGTGAGGCCGAGCACTTCACCTTGGGGTACTCCGATTCTATTTGTCAGGAAGAAGGATGGATCCATGAGATTATGCATTGATTATCGGCAACTGAACAAGAGAATGGTGAAGAACCGTTACCCTTTGCCGCACATTGATGATTTATTCGATCAGCTCCAGAGATCTTCAGTGTTCTCGAAGATCGACCTTCGATCGGACTATCATCAGCTGAGGATTCGAGAGGCAGACATTCTGAAGACCGATTTCAAACTCGTTATGGACACTACAAGTTTGTGGTGATGTTGTTTGGGCTCACCAATGCACCTGCAGCTTTTATGGATATGATGAACCGGATCTTCCGTCCATACTTGTACAAATTTGTGGTGGTGTTCATTAATGATGTGATCATGTACTAACGGAATGAATGGGATCATGTGAATGATCTACGGATTGTCTTGGATACCTTATGGGAGCACAAGCTATATGCCAAGTTGAGCAAGTGTGAGTTCTGCTTATCACAGGTCTCATTTCTAGGGCATGTCATTTCTGGAGCAGGTATCGCAGTTGATCCTGCGAAGATTGAGGCAGTCATGTCTTGGGAGCAACCCAAGACAATTACTCAGATTCGGAGCTTCCTCGGATTAGCGGGCTATTACAGACACTTTGTCAGTGGATTTTCACGCATTGCTTGTCCTCTAACAAGATTGATGAAGAAGGGAGTTCCATTCATTTGGGATGATTCATGTGAGCAAGCCTTCAAGACATTGAAGGAGAGATTGACTTCAGCGCCCACATTTGCACTTCCATCAGGCACGCAGGACTATGCAGTCGACACAGATGCATCAAGAGAAGGCTTAGGAGCAGTATTGATGCAGAGAGGTTATGTGATTGCTTACCTATCACGACAATTGAGACCGCATGAGCGGAACTACCCCACCCATGACTTGAAGTTGGCGGCAGTTGTCTTCGTCTTGAAGATCTGACACCACTATCTATATGGGTTGAATTTTGAGATCTTCACAGGCTACAAGAGATGAAGTATATCATGGATCAGAAGGAGTTGAATATGAGGCAACGCAAGTGGCTTGAGCTACTGAAGGATTACGATTGCACGATCTCTTACCATCCAGGTAAGGGAAACGTGGTGGCCAATGCACTTAGCAGGAGAGCTCATGCAGATGGTACAGCTAACTGGCTATACACGTGGGATATGCTTGCAGCTTTGACCGATTGGAATCCTCATGAGAGCGCATCCATTTCTACCACTGTACCTCCACGATTCAGCAGTTTGTGGGATCGCATCGTCGAGGGCCAGAATACAGATCCATGGATTCAAGATAGATATATGTGCGCCGTCAAGGACGAGGTTGATGATTTTGTTGTGGTGGAATCTATTTTATGTAAGGCAGGTCGGGTCGTTGTGCCCAACGACAAGCAGTTGCGCAGAGATATTCTTGATGAGGCGCGCAGTTCACGATTATCTATACATCCAGGTAGCACCAAGATGTATGGTGATCTACGTCGACATTTTTGGTAGGATGGAATGAAGCGCGATGTGTCTCAGCATGTCAGCAGATGCATGACCTGTCAGATAGTCAAGGCCGAGCAAAGGAGACCACCAGGATTACTGCAGTCTCTCTCCATTCCCGAGTAGAAGTGGGAGAGCATTTCAATGAATTTTGTCACAGATCTGCCGAAGACACCAGGTGGCCATGATTCCATTTGGGTCATTGTTGATAGGTTGACCAAGTCAGCCCATTTCATACATGTCAACACGACTTACACTCCATCTAGATTGGCCAAGCTATACATGCAGAATATCATCAGGCTACATGGTATACCACGAGAGGTGGCGTCCGACAGGGATTCACGATTTACATCGCACTATTGGTATCAGTTCATGTCAATACTATAAACAGAGCTGAAGATGAATTCTGCATATCATCCACAGACCGACGGTCAGAGTGAGCGCACCATACAGACTCTAGAGGATTTACTTCGTGCATGCACTTTGGAGTGGAAAGGGTCCTGGAAGGACCATCTAACTTTGGTTGAATTCACGTACAACAAAAGCTATCATTCCAGTATAGACATGGCACCATTCGAAGCCCTATATGGGCGAAGATGTCTCACACCTCTCAATTGGTATGAGGTAGGTGATCATGCTCTCTACTCCATATACCTATTGGAGAAGACTGCGAGAGATGTTGATCTTGTGAGACGGAGGCTTCTGACGGCACAGAGCCGCCAGAAAAGCTATGCAGACCGTCGGAGAAGAGAATCGGAGTTTCAGTATCCAATCTTCTTCTCTTTCTTCTATTACAAATTTAACTTAATCTCATACTAATGGCATTCCTATAAATTATAGGTTAGAGATTGGGTATTTTTACGAGTATCTCCCATGAAGGGAATACAAAGATTCGGTGTTCATGGCAAGCTGGTGCCGCCTATCGGGTTAACCTTCCTCCACATCTTTCAGTGATTCACGATGCATTCCACATATCCAACTTGAAAAAGTATGTGCACAACCCTCGGCACGTCATCATCTACGAGAATATTGATGTAGAGCCAGATTTGATATACGAGGAGAGGCCCGTGCTGATACTTGACAGTGCTGTGAAGAAGCTTCGCAGCAAGGAGATTCATTTGGTCAAGGTGTTGTGGCACCAGCACGGTGACGAAGAGACGACGTGAGAGACCGAAACCAACATGCGGGCACGATACCCGCAACTTTTCTGAGGTAATAATCAAAATAAGCTTTTCTGATTAGTATATGTTAAAATATATGACTTGTTTTCTCTTTGAAGATTTTATGGGTTCAAAACCCTTTGAGATTTTTATGGTAAAAAGAAACTCAGAAGACATAAAAACCTTAACTCGAGTCTCGAGGAAGAGACTCCATTTGAGATTTTTATATTTGTAACATCTGGATCCGCACAAACCCGAACCCGACCCGATTTGAGTCCGATTAACCCAATAAAGTTGTTGGTCAATGCCAAACAACCTAAATCGACAAATTGATCGTGAACTAAAAGTCGTTCAAGCGAAATCGACCAAAAATAGAATGCATCGTAATGCGTGCCCGAAAAAGTCACAACACAAATTCAAAAACCGTGAAACAAATCGAGACTGTCATAAGATCCAATTCGACGAAACAAGACCAATGGAATAAACTGTTCATCAATCGGAGGTCGTTTGATATTTTAAACTCGCAAAATTTAACCCCAAACCAAAAACCGTATCTTGAACATTTCTGGGATCCAAACCCGATCGAAAGTATATTAATATTATACTCATGTTGACCGTCATTCTGAGACGATCGAAATGAGATATTTCGCGTCAAAATATGAAGCTTGAGGTGTGAATACGGTCAACTTGTAGTATGTCAAAATAAGGTTGGATTTTTTTATTTAAAAAAATTAATCTGAACATAGCATACGCTGTTAAAAAAGAAAATCCAGCAAAAAAATATAATTATTATAATAATGATGTCACTATTGGTATCACCATGTGACATCATGCTAATGATGTCATGGCTAACATCAATCAAGTGGAAGTTTCCTTACACTTTCCTCACTTCCTCCTCTTCCTATATTATAACTCCAACATCACCTCTCTCTCCTTTCCTTACATTTCCCCAAATTCTCCCAAAGATCTCCAAAGGCAGAGAAATTTCAGCCTTTTCTTTTTCTTTTTTTGTTGCTGGAAAAAGGGATCATCTGCTACATGCAACTGATCCTGAAGCTGTTGTTGCAGATTGAAGGACCACTAGGAGCCCCAGCAATTGAAGTTCAGAAACTGGAGTGCTGTTCCTCCTCCTTGCTTCAAAGATCAACCATTTCCTGCTAGTTCTTCTCCATGTTAGAGTAAAATTCTTAGGTACAATCCCCTTCCTTCTGTTTGCTGCCAGGCATGCTCATTTCAAACTTCATTTAACTTCATTGTAACGGTTGATGATAGACAAGAATTTATGCTCTGAATTGGATGTCGATAATCTATCTTTTCTTGTTAATTAGTTCCAACGTATGCATATCTGTGGAAGGTATACAAATGAGGAATTTAAGAAAAGTTACCTGGAGTTTTAGTTCTCTTATTTGGTACAGAAATACTAATTATGAAATTATGAAAATTTTATGGAGTTCAGTATCTCTTAATAGTATCTCTTAATAGTTTCAGTAAACTTGGGAAAATGTTTTGGAATCTCTAAATAGTTACGGTTGTATAAATTAGGAAATTTGGAAAATTGTCTGGATTTTTAGTTATCTCTTAATAGGTACAGTACAACCTTTCATCTCTGGAAAATTGGTAACCGGTACTGTTTTATGAAATCATTAATTGATTATATTACATAATGACTTTCTTTTTTAAAAAAGTGAAATGTCAATTATATCACACACCTGCACATAACTATGAGTCTAGATTGGTCAATATATATTAAGGAATAGATATGTTCACCTCCTTGTATATACATTGAATTCCATTCTCACGGACTGAGTTTTAATTCCCAAATTTTGTTTAATAATATTAGTATGTTACTTTTCATATACTAACTTCAAACACCAAATAAGATAAGATGAAGAAATAATATAATTATTAAGTATGCATCGGCAATATAATTATAGGATAATAAGTACAAGGTTCAAGCTATTGAGTTGGGGATAAATCTTTGATAAAATGTTGAGGAGGTTCGGTATACAGATCTTTAATATACCATCATTCACTTCAAATATATATGTTTAGTAATTATCATAGTGAAATAAAACTCAAGATGCATTAACAATAAAAGACGACACTTGTTCTTCACCCATAGTCTCATAAGGACCATTGTTCAAGAAAACCATGGATAAAAGACTTGGGTATCAACATCTAGGAGGCTCATAAGGACCATTATTCAAGAATAACATGGATAAAAGACTTGGGTATCTAAATATCTAGGAGGCTCGTTTTTATTATCAATAGCTCAGACGTGATCGAATCAATCAATGATAACCTGTGATTTCAATGACAATCTTCATGAAACCATCCTTTAAGCATACCCAACTAAATATTGATCATTATTAAGAAGAGTTATTGCCAATATATTAGATTTATTAAGTTGATCATATAAGAGATTAAGAGAGGAATGGGAAAACTGTAAAATCTGATGATTAATATAGTGCCGATCATGGTGATTCTTACACATGACCGTGCGAGAGCGCGGTGACTCTCAACTGGGCGGAAGATAGGGGCGGAAGATAGGAAGCCCAGTTAGGGCAGTGGCCGCTTAGTGCACGGGTCTAAGATCCCAGTATTTTCACGGTTTTTACGCGAGCTCGCAGTGTTTTTACGCCTCGTTGGATCCCGACTTTTGACAAATCCGTTGACCCCTTTGTTTAGGATACCCAGGCGGGGGATCCTCGATTTTAGTTTTTCCTACGAGCTCGTTTGCCCGTTACCGGTCAGGCTGGTTTCTAGAGTAACTTTTCCAGAGAGTCTCTCTCACCCGTCTCTGGAACGTAGTTTTGAAGTAGACCTTTCCCTCCATTGGACCGCACTTCCAATTAGAGGGCGAGACGGAAGAGCCTTTTTAGAGGTTACTTCACCGCTTGAGTTTTAGTTACTTTTCTGCTAACAGACTTGGCAATGTCACATCTGAATCATCTAGGGGTTACATTTGGGGGAGTTTCAGTTGAACTCAGAGAGAAACAGTATCGATCTAGTCTAAGAGAGGAAATTAAGTATAAATTGTGTTGGCCAGAGTTAATTATAATGAGGTTAAGTGGACGTGTTAGGACTTAGTTAGGATGCACTATACCCCATCGCATGCCTACGGAGGCACCCCAACCTTAAGGCACTTTTTCATGCATTAGAGTCATATCTAAGGTCACGTACAGATCGCATGCCTACGGAGGCACCCCAACCTTAAGGCACTTTTTCATGCATTAGAGTCATATCTGAGGTCACGTACAGATCAAGACCAGAGACTATCTACTTAACTTAAAATCAAGAGTCATTCAAAACCTAAATCTTCCTCAATATAAAAATCCATATTTAAGAATTCTAAATAATAAGACATTAATAGTTATATGTATAAATATACATATGAGTCATCAATTATTACATGAACATATATAATGTTATAAGGCAATTGCGGAAATTATTATATATGTCATTAACTACTATATAATAATGTGATATATGGGAGGTAATGGGAAAACTTGAAGCACACATCACTGTACCATGAAACCTTCTTTTTCAAAACAAGTAGTTGTATCTTCTGACTGTTATGCCTTTCTACTTGTTTCTTTTATATCCATATTAAATGCCTGCTTATTTTATAATATGAAATGTGGGTGTACCAGCGCTCGCTGATGCCTCTTCTTCCTAGCATGTTTTGGCAGTCAAGGAGCCTATAGCACAGTAGCAGGTTGATGACTTCTGTAGATCGTGTTTATACTAGACGGTACGGTCTCTTTAGGCTCGGCTTCTTTTGTTGTAGCTTTTGTTCTATTATAATGTAAAATGCCTTTTTCTTTTTCTTCTGAATATGTTGGGATCTATGAATATATTGTCAGCTCTCATGTACATGTTGTTCATACTTATGAGAATTAATGAAAAGATTTGTTGATGGCACTTGTAGGTGTTTTGTTATGTGGCTGATACAATATTTATTGAATGTGAATGTCATATGCAAGAGCAATAGCAGCGCGAAAAATTTTCCCTAATTTTCATAACTTGGAACGATGACATGTGAATGAAATAGTGCGAATGTGGCGTAAACGGGTGCCCGGATCCTAGGGGGTTGAAATGATGTGCATGGGATAAAGAAGGCAAAGGAATTCTTGGGTCGACAGTTTGTCACTAAAGATCTAGGCACCCTAAGGTTCTTCTTAAGGTTAGATTTTGGCAGGAATGCTCAGGGTCTTGTGATGACCTAAAGGAAGTATGTTACATATATACTAGTCGAGAAAGGCATGAGTGGGTGTCGACCCTATGCCACTCCTATGGATCGTAGCATGAGATTATATGATGATGATACATGTGAGGTTGACAGAAGGAGATACAAAGAGTTGGTGGGAAAACTCCTTTATGTTACTATCGTTAGACCTAACATCTCTTTTGCAATAAGTCAGGTGAGTCAGTTTATGGAGCAACCCAGACAGGTACACATGAACGTTATATATAAGATATTAAAGTACCTAAAGTCTTCTCCAGTTATAGGACTGCTATTCAGAAAAGGATCAAGTCTCTGTTTTGCATGTACAGATGTAGATTATGCAAGGTGTCCTAAAGATAGGAATTCAACTTCGGGCTGTCCATTGGCAGCTCTCTTGTTTCTTGGAAGGGTAAGAAACAAGCTGTTGTTGCTAGGTTAAACGCCGAATCTGAATATAGGTCTGTCGCAAGCAAGCACAGAAATGATACGGATTCGAGCAGTGCTAGCAGATTTGCATATAGATGTACATGTTCATATGTAGTTACAATGTGACAACCAAGTTGCCCTGTTTATTGCAAACAATCTTGCATTCCATGAAAGAACGAAGTACCTTGAAGTAGATTGTCATTATACAAGAGATATGATCTAGAAGGGCTTGATTTCCACCCCTTATGTCAGATCAGGAGATCAAACTGTTGAATCTTCACCAAGTTATTGCTCAGAGGACCGTTCCAGAAATGTTCATCCAAGCTGAGCATAATCGACATCTATGCTCCATCATGAGGGGGAGTGTAGAAATATTTCTTATTTCTGTACCATCCCGTATTTTTCTTTACGTTCTATTTTCCTATGTATTTTACCCATAGGTCTCTCGTCTATATAAGAGATCCTAGGGTTCCAAGGAATAAATGTCCCATCTATTTTTCCCAACAAGAACTGAAGAACCCAATAGATAAGGCAAGTGGTAGCAAGAACGACATTCCCCCAATAGGTCTTAGGGACCTTCATATGTCCAAGAAATGACGGAGTTTCCTTGCTGTCGCCACATTCTGATGGGAGGTGTATGGTTGAAGGCATGGTGAAGGGTGCCACGAGTGTCAAATAAAGTTGTTAGGTCATGTTAAATAAACTCAAGAGAATTATCATTCCTGAAAGTCTTCGGACTTGTAGAGAAATAGCTTTTTATGAAATGAAAGAAAGACTTGACAATTTTATGTATTTCTGGATGTTCCTTAATCAAATACACCCAAGAGATTTGGTTGTAATCATCAACAAAAAAAGGCAAAATACATATGACCTCCCACGGTATAGACCAGACAAGATCCCCAAATATCACAATGGACTAAAGAGCAAGGAGAGGAACTATGAGGCTCTGTCCTCCAAAGAAAAGATTAGTGACGATGCTTGCTAAACTGGCTAGACTCACACTCAAAAGTCTTCATTAGGACAACTCAGGAAACATTTGAGATAGGGCTCCGATGAAGGGATCACCTCGGCGCAAATATTGAAGGATCTGGTCAATAGAAAGAGAGACAACACCAGCAGAAATAGAGTCGACAGAGATATCAAGATAGTACATGACATTCTTCTTATGATCTCCACCAAAATTTGCATTGTAGATGTCCTCAAAATAACAATAAAACTTGTCAAAAATCACTATGAATTACACAAAATCAATGAATAAATGGTAAGTCCAATGGAAATTCCGGATCAAAGAAGTCTTCAGAAAGACCGAGTTTGGAGGAAAACTCCATATTCTCAATGATTGTAATGGGTGAATGAGCACCATTAACTAAACAAACTGACTTTACAATGGAAGAAGAGGTCACGAGACCACCTTCTTTGGTCAGGTGAGTAGAAGCCCAAGAATCAATAATCTAAACCGTTCTAAACAGAAGAATAGTTGACTACAGTACTTAAGATTGCAGCCAAATTTTTAGTATAAGGATTCTCACATGTAGGAGAATTATGTAGCAATTGCATGAGTCTGGAGTAGTCTATAGTAGAGAGTTAGACCATCTGTCCACATGGGTCCTGATCTGGTCATCTCTAGCATAGTTGCATCATAATAAGATGATGATGTGACACTGACCAGTGGTAGTTGCCAAACTTTACCAAAACTTCTCAAATGAGTGGTTGAATTTTGTAGTGATAAATGCACGGAGTGCGATCGCAGCCGCACCAGAGTTACGGCCTTAGACTCCTCGAAATCCGCAATGACTCACCTCATCCAAATGATGTTAGAAATACAGAGTTCTCTGCTGGTTGAGGATGAGTGAACCGGTAGAGGTCTCAAGCTATTATAGTTGGTCACAAATTTTTTTTTGAAACAAGAGGGAAAAACGCACATGTGCTTACCCCAAGATTTGAACCTAGGTCCTTTGATGCACTACCAATAGACTCTATAGTAGTCGACCAAAGATGACGTTGATAGAGGAAAGTGTATCATATGTGAGGAACCGATCCACATGATCTGATAGCAAGGATAAAGCGCAACAAGAAATCTATAAAATTTACACTCAGATCTCTCTGCACTTATTTGATAGAATAGGTTGGCTGAAAGATAGCAAGTTCTTCACAGCAGACTATGAGATATCGATAGTACTCCATGAGGGAGGATTCTCCTTGAAAGGCAAGCCAATCTGCATATAGATAACCACAAGTCGAGACTTGGTAGTCAGCTACAAATAGGTTTGTGCTAGTTCTTCCCACATGTCCTTTGTTTTGTCCTTGTACATGAGATTTGTCGTAATATAGAACTCGATATCATTGGTCATCTATGTCATGTCCTATCAGTTGTCCCCAAGCCAGGGACTCATAATCCTTGTACAATCATGTAAAGGTTTCTTCTCAAGATAGTTATTGTCCTATGACCACCGATGAACACTTTGAAGGCCTGAAACCATAGTATATTATATATATCTGCGCACTTGACTTTGATAAAACTCCCATAAATCATCATAAAAGATGTGGAAAATAGGAGGTTGGTCACAGTATGAGTCGAGACCATCTTGGTCAAATAGAGAGATTAATGAAGTGGTGTAGATACATAACATATTAAAAAATTGGAAACCCACTGACTTGTGGGAGGAGCCCACTAGATTAGAGTCCAGCAATGCGAAGGGAATGCATAAGACCTAGCCGCAAGCTAGGGAGATGCGCGAGGCAGGGCTGCATCTAGGAGAAGATGTGTGAGGCTTGTAAGTTAATGTCATGACTCGCACGAGGCCAGGCGAAAGCGTAGGGGACCGTGCAGAGTTTGACAACGGCAGGGGACCCTTGCACAATGCAGTTGGACTGGCAGTGTTGAGAGGTGCCTGTATGGGCCCGACCCCAGAGGTGGGAGGTCCCGTGTAAGGGGCAGCACTAGTATAGGGAGCATAGGGTGTCGGGGTGCCTCCTAGAGAGGCAACTAGATCATGAAGCTAGTGGTTACAACGGAGAAGTTGGGTATGAACTCTGGTCTAAGACCATCTCTTTGATACTATATGCAACGAAATGAATTATAATGAGTTGTGTGGAGTTTCTTATATAGTAGGAAACCCTAAAGCCCAAAAGGAGGTATTTACATAGAAAGACCCCAAAGAATTACAAATACAAATAGAAAAGAATGCAATAAATAAAAGAGAAAATAGAAAGAGAGAGAAATACAGTTATATTAGCCAACAACGTCAACAATGCTTTTTAGAAACTAATTGTTATTGCGCTCATTTACTCTTTTTTTTTTGTATTCGATATAGCTCATTATTACTGTTTTTACATAATATTTGATGTTTTATAAAGCTAACATGCTAAATACACCTTCTTTATGTCTCTAAGTTGTTATATGCATGGTTATTTATTGTTTAAGAACTAGAATGATTTTAATTTGTGAAAAATCACTTTTTCATTTAAAGATTTCCACCAATAATGTCAATATATCCCAATATATCTCTGATTTACTCTTTGGGGGCTCTAACCAATACGATATTGATATTGATATTGGAACCTTGGTAGGATAGTCACCCTCTTCATGCATTCTATTCGATTCTGTTGGGATAAAATTCATTCATTCATGTGAGAAAAGAAAGACTAGGGCTCTTACATAGTAGAGGAGCCAATGGTTAATTACATAAGTGATACCCAAAGAAAACATAAATCGTAAATATAGTACGGTGACAAATAATCATCTCAACACTCCCCTTCAAGCTGGAGCATAAATATCAATCATGCTCAGCTTGGAACATCATCTCCGAAATGAACCTCTGGCTAGTGCATTTATGAAGATATCTGCAGTCTGATCTCCTGTGGAAACATGAGAGGTAGATATAAGGCCTTTCTGGATCATGTCTCTAGTGTAGTGACAATCCACCTCGATATGCTTTGTCCGCTCATGAAAAGCAGGGTTATTGGCTATAAATAGAGCTGCTTGATTATCACATAAAAGCTTCATAGGAAGAGAAACCTCAACAGTAAGGTCGGTCAATACTGATCTGACCCACATCATTTTTGTATACCCCTGTGCCATAGCCCTGTATTCAGACTCAACACTAGATCTGGCCTCCACAGTCTGCTTCTTGCTTTTCCATGAAACAAGTGAACTACCTACAATGATAGTAAAACCAGAAGTCGACTTTCTATTCCTGGAACAACCAGCATAGTCTGCATCTGCACATCCTGTCACCTCAAGTGATGCATCCCTACTGAACATAAGGCCAGAGCCAGGTGACATCTTCAAATACCTCAAGATCATGTGAACGGCATCCATATGTACCTTCCTGGCTTGCTCCATGAACTGACTGACTTTGTTAACTGCAAAAGCAATATCCGGCCTGGTAATAGTGGCGTATAGGAGCTTCCCAACAAGCTTTCTATATCTCCTCCTGTCAATTTCTCCGGTGTCCTCATTATACAATCTCATGCTTGCATCCATAGGAGTAGAAGCAGGTTTGCACCCTGGCATGCCTGTCTCAGATAGGAGGTCCATAACAAATTTCATTTGATTTATCATGAGTACACGTTGATTTCTGGCAAATACTAATCCAAGAAAGTAGCGAAGATTTCCAAGGTCCTTAGTCACAAACTGCTGACGAAGGAACTCCTTGGCGGTAAGAATACCCTGCTCATCATCTCCTGTCATGACAATATCATCCACATAAACAAGAATAGCCACGGTACCTCTAGGTGTCCTCTGTACAAACAGTGAGTGGTCCGTAGTAGACCGCACAAACCCCTTTTGCTCTATCAACTCCGATAGCTTTTGATACCAAGCTCTCGAACTTTGCTTTAGGACATAAATCGCCTTGTGAAGGCGGCACACCTTCTGAGACTCCCCCTCAGTAACAAATCATGGTGGTTGTTACACATATACCTCCTCCTGGAGATCTGCATAGAGAAAGGCATTCTTGACATCAAGTTGATATAGAGGCCAGTCTCTGGAAACGGCAACATATAGCAGAACGCATAGTGTAGAATGTCTTGCTACTGGAGATAAGGTGTCCTGATAATCCACCCCATAGATCTGGGTGAACCCTCGAGCCACAAGCCTTGCTTTGAATCGATCGATACTGCCATCGGCCCTTTGCTTGACCGTGAATATCTATTTGCAGCTCACAATAGATGCTCCTGATGGAGGTGAAACAATGCTCCTTGTGCCACGTGATCGCAGAGCCACCATCTCTTCTTCCATAGCAAGGCGCCACCTACTGTCCTGGAGCGCCTCCTGATAACGTTCGTGGGATAGTAACAGCAGAAAGTTCCACTATAAACTTCTTGTAGTCCTCTGACAGATGATCCAAGGTAACATGTGCAACCATTGGGTAAGTAGCACATTGGCGACGAGGTTTCCTTAGAGCAATCGGTATCTCCAGGTCTTCAGCCTCACCATCCTCTGGAATTGACTCTTCCTGTTCATCAATAAAATCTCCAGTGTCATCAGTAGAAATAATATGTTCCCGACATACCTGAAGCATGGTGGATGATGTGGTAGGTGCATGAGCAGAGGGGCGAGTAGAAGACCTGCAAGTATAAACATGGGGTAAGAATGTAGAATCTTTGTGAGGAGGTGGAGGCGGAGGTGGCGGTGGTGGTATAGGTGGTGAAGACCTCGAGACATCACAAGGAGAAGATGGAGGTGGAGGAACCACAACATCTTCTCTGGGTCCAGTAGTAGACAGCCTGTCACTTGTAGGAGAGAAATACATAATAGGTTCGAAAAAAGTAACATCATCACTGACATAGTATTTTCTCCCAACATGATCAAAACATCTATACCCTTTTTGGGTACGAGAATAACCAACAAAGACACATTTGATAGGTCTAGGTGAGAGCTTGTCACGGCCAGGAGTAAAGTCATGGACAAAGGCTACCGATCCAAAAACACGAGGTATAAGTGTAAAGAGTTCCTTTTCGGGAAACGCAATCGAGAAGGGACTTTTCTCTCCGAGAATAGTGGATGGCATGCGATTTACCAAATAACAGGCAGTTAGGACGGCGTCCGCCCAGAAAGAATGAGGTGTACCACTGTGAATCAACAAGGTCCTCGTGATATCTAAGAGGTGACGATGTTTGCGTTCTGCAACTCCATTTTGTTGTGATGTATAAGTGCAGGAAGTCCGATGAACTATACCCATAGACTTGAGAAATTCTACCAAATGAAGAGTAGAAAATTCCAAAGCATTGTCGGTGCGAATGTATTTAACTTTAGCAGAAAAAATGTTGTTGATCTCAATAAGAAAAGTCTTAATTATAGCACGTGCTTCAGATTTATGTTTAAGCAAGAAAACCCAAGAAAGTCTAGAATAATCATCAACAGCAACCATATAAAATCTATGCCCCTGATGATCAGGAACACGACTTGGACCCCAAATGTCAAAATGAAACAACTCAAAGGACCGACTACTACTACGACTTGGACGACTAGGAAAGGAGGAGCGATGGTGTTTCCCAAGTTGACAAGCTTCACAGTCCAGAGTAGTACGAGTAGATAGTTGCGGGAGAACATGTATCATCTTTTGGAGAGGAAGGTGGCCAAAGCAAAGATGCCGCAGAAAAGGCGAAGCAGATCCAGAGGGAATAGAGGCCACCCCACCACATGATTGAACAACAAGTTTATATAATCCTCTCGCTCACGGCCATGAATAATCATCCTGCCAGTTAGTATGTCCTAAAACATAAGAGAAGAAGGGTCAAAAATGGCACAGCAGTGTAAATTTTTTGTAATCTGACTAATAGACAAAAGATTCATTTGAAAGTCTGGAGCATGTAAAACATTCTGAAGGCGTATAGAAGGGGCTAAAACAATCTCCCCCTGACCAACAATGGGAAGCCGAACTCCATTGGCTATGATTACGAAACGCCCTAGAGGAAAAGTCCTGTATGAAGAAAACTGTGTCCGATCTCCACACATGTGATGAGATGCTCTAGAATCCATAATCCAATCTGTCACATCGGGACTGTTGCTACTGGTACTGGTAAGTACATATGAAATACTTGATGAACTAGGTAGTGCTCTGGCGGTGGCGCAGCTGAATATGAAGGTCCTGCAGTCGGAGTCACAGGAGTGGTCACCATTTCTCGAAGTCTGGAGACAAGATCATCAAAACGTGCATCAGTAGTGGGTGCAAGTCAAGAGTCAGTCTGCTCAGCAACACGTGCAGACGCCGGAAAGCCATGCTTGTGAAAGCATTTCTCCACTGAGTGGTCAAGACGACGACAATAAGAACATAGACCACGCTGACGGCCTCCACCTCTACCACGAGGTCCACAGCCACGGAACTGGGATGCACTGCCTCGTCCTCGAGAAGCAGCCATAGCCGAGGAAGTCGGTTGTGGCATGGATGTAGGTGTAGTAGTAATCCTGCTCAAACGCTTGTATACCTCCTCCATTGGTGGTATGGTCTCGTCAGTCAGTAGTTGAGCACGAGCGGCATCGTACTCCGAGTCAAGAGAGGACAGAAAAACTCCAGTCATAGTGGCATTCCGATACATCTGATGTTCCACATTGGTAGTGATAGGCATGAAGCAGTGGAGTCGCACAAACATGTCTCTCATATGTGAAAATTGTGCATGTAGAGGTCGACCATTTTGCTTGGTCGAGAAGATGTCAAACTGAAGTTGGAGTATCTTGCTTTCATTTTTCGCTTGTCCATAGGTAGCGGCCAATATGTCACACATGGCCTTTGCAATTGGTTGATTAACAATATCATTAGCAATCTCCGTGCTAAGTATCCCAGAGAGCCATATACGAGCATATGCATCATCTTGTTTCCATGATGCGTTGGCCTCTATCTTGTTCGCTGGCTCTGAATCAGTCAGAATATGCTCCTTGTTGTGGCATTGCATCAGGGTACGAAACTGCATGGACCATAACTCATAGTTGGTCCCGTCCATCTTTACGATAGGTGCCAGTCCTTTGAAGGCCTTGAAAGAGGAGAATACGTCACCCTTGACTTATGACATTCTTTAATAGGCCAAAATGCGGAACAAGAGGGGAATATCTCCGCAAAAACTTGTCTACAACATCAAATGAGGGATAATGTGTATCTATGGACTTATACACTCATCCCTTATGCTGTGTTTGTGGTCGAGGGCCGCAAATGAAGGGAGAATTCAGACTATTTCACCCGCACAGATCTGTCCAGACCTCGCCTGACGTGAACAGGGGGTACACGGGGTCACCGAGGGTGCGCCGAGGCCTTGCAAATCAGGCCACAGCCCTACGGTTGCCTCAGTGTCGCAAAGGAGGCGGCAGCAGCCGTTGGGAGGAAGGGGCGGTGGTGCTGGGAGAGGACGGCGGTGCTGGGAGTGGGTTGTGGCGGCGCTGGAAGGACGTGGAGGCGCGGAGGGGAGCGTGGAGGCGTGCGTGCGGTGGCGCGGAGGCGCGCGGAGGGGGGGCGGCGGGTGGGGCTAGGGTTAGGGTTTTTGTTCGAGAACCCCAATCTAGGACCGTTGCTCTGATACCATGTTGGGATAAAATTCATTCATTCATGTGAGAAAAGAAAGACCAGGGCTCTCTTATATAGGATAGGAGCCAAGGGTTAATTACATAAGTGATACCCAAAGAAAACATAAATCGTAAATATAGTACGGTGATAAATAAACATCTCAACAAATTCTGAGGCATGTTCGAGAAGCTCCATAGCTTCATGCCCCCGAGTGATAGTACTAATCAGCACGAGATCTATAGGAACACCACAATGGTGAGTGTTTTACTTTTCTTAAGAGAGAAAGGTGGAGTTCTGAGATAGACTCCAACTCAAGATGTTATATTAGTAAAAAAAATATATGATACAATAAGATTATATGCGGGCCCAAGAGGAGACAATTGCCTTGTGTCAACTCAAGACACTCTCCGAACAAAAGCAGTGCTCACGGAAAATACAATCATTCCTAGCACACCAAATAACCCATAACAAAGCATAAGAGAGGATAAAATAGTCATGTGAATTGCCGCCTACCGCAATTATCGCGCTGCAGAAATATGGAAAATCATTGATCCTGATCCAAGTGACGCATAAAGACTTGGCGGGAAAGTTGCAACCTTAAAAAATGTGATCCAAATCCTCATTTGCATTCGCGCATCTTGGACATGAAATGTCTCCCATAGAGAAGAGTTTGTTCCTTCGAATCTTGGTCATCAAGCGGCCATATCGAGCAAGCCACACAAAAACTTTCACACGCTGAGTTATTTTGCTGCTCCAAAAAACGAGACAATCTTGGTTGAGATTCTCTTAGGATAGAACAGGATCTTTAGCGAATATTTGATATGATTTTTTGACCTTGAACCGGTGGTTCGTCTAGCGACAGTGGTCTGTCCTCCGACCTCATTTGACGATATTGCCTCTGCGAGCACCTCAAGTATTAGTTATGCTCTTACCACATGCCATAGTATGGATATTACATAATGAATCACGAACCCCAAAGCATCTCATCATCGTTGCATCGACAAAGAACAGTTCATATCTTAGAGCACCATTCCTCCAGGTCGGTCTGTTGTCATTATGTATGGAAGACATTCTCCTACCACTTAACAAGGAGAGATTCAGTTGATGCCTTCCATTCATCTACATAATGTTCTACACGAACTAGAAGTTTGTATGAATTTATCATCTACCAGTCAAATTAGCAAGGTCCTGAAATGTCATGTTGATTTTTACCCTACTTCTCTTGTGTTTCAAGATATACTCACATGTAGGGTAATTGGATGAGGCCATGAGCAAGGGGCTTTATATAGGTTGGTCCATTCATGATACGTTGGCAGATTTTCTATATCTAATAGATCAGTTTCCTTGTACATGTGGCATCTTATGTTTAGTCATCTTCCTCAATAAAGTTGTGTAGAGTCCTTCATTGGTTTCTTTTGAATCCAGTTTTCCCAACTTGGGAAGCATCAGAACACCAGTTTTCCCAGTCGTTGGGTTTAAGCAGTTTTTCATTATTCGAATTGTTACATTTTGATACTTGGGATCCCAATCATATCCCTGATAACCAGGGGCACATATTCCATTTAGTTGATGTTGATGATTTCTCTAGACTTTCTTGGGTCTTCTTGATGAAAGGAAGCAACGAATCTATATAGTCGATCCTACTTAATTTATGAGAAGGCTTTTTTTTGTGTTCTCGGGTCCTCTTAATGACAGAAATCCGAGGCTGGGTCTATTATGAAAACCTTTATAATTGAAATAAAGAACTTTTTTCTGCTACTTCTAGATATGTCTTCTTTCATAATACTTTGGAATGTTGTTTTCCAAATCTCTTGGGATCTTACATCAGGCTTCACGTACTCATACTTCCCAACAGAACGATGTTGCTAAGAGAAAACACTGTCATCTTTTAGATGTTACAAGAACTCTTATGATAAAGAGTCATGCTCCCCACTCTTACTCAGGAGATATTTTCCTCACTGCTTACTACCTCATTAATCATATGTCGTCCTTATGTGTTAGAAAAAAATGTCCCTTATTCAGTTGTGTCTCCCAAAAAGGACTTCTCTCCAACACCTCGCATCATATCATAGTAGTGATGTCTTTGTCCATTACTTGCCTCGTGGTCGTGAGAAGTTATCAATCAGATCTATTAAATGCCTTTTCGTTGGCTACTCTTGGACCCAGAAAGGGAATCTGTGCTTTGATTCTATCAAATGGCAGTACTACGTCAATGCTGACATCACATTCTTTGAATTTGTCATGTATTATTTTCGCACAAGTGACAAGATGACACCCTCTGAATCTGACACGGAGGTTTACATACCACCACTATTGTAATATTCGGCCAAATGGATCGAGTATTCTGAATATTCTGTTCTGCTTAATATTCTTATTCGGCGGGATGATCAAATAGAATATTTGTATTTGGTCAATATTCAGTCCAACTCAAATAATCCTGAATATTTTGGTACCTGGCCTAATATTCGGCCGATTATTGCAAGACTGTGGATTTTTTATTTTTTAAGGTTCCTATTTATCCCGGTATCACCAAAAATGTTAAACATCTATTTATGTAACTTGTTAATTGGTACTTTTATCTGGGTCTATTATTGATTGATGACCATATATGTATAAATATACAAGAATGTATATATTAGACAATTTTATATTTAAAAATTAAAAAAATACATAATTAAATAATTCAAAATATTCTCCCAAATATCGAATAATATAATATTCAATGACCCCTCCGAATGAATATCGAATAGTGACTTCTGCAACACTGCAAACCACCTCCACCTCATGCTCCCACTACACCTCATGTGGTAGACATTACCATAATTGTCGTTCGCGGACCTATCACTACTCGACCTCTTGCTTTTGCACCTTCCCCATCTTCCAATACGCCCTCAATAAATTCCAAACATAGTTTCCGCTAACACCATTACCGATGTTTTGTACAGCAAAATCCAATGCAAGAGGATAGTGCAGTTGATCAGAAGATTATTATTCAACATAATGATCCATCATAGGAGATGTACCAGCCTATTACACTTCGAAAGAGGAGACATACATGTGTTATGTATCCTCTTTCAGAGAATGTTTCGTTGAGGCGTCTATCAATGGACTTTGAAAGTTTTTGGTAGGTTGTTGGATTTTACAATCACAAATACATATTAGGAGGCCCTATAGAATAGTCCGTTGTTTCTGGTTATAAAAGAAGAAATACATACACTACGATCATGAAGCACATGGACGTTCGTTATTACTCTTGCAGGAGCTTCAGTGGTAGGCTGCAAAGAGGTCTTTATGGTGAAACCGTGAAACATAGAGTAAATGGTAGTGTTGATCGCTACAAGTCGAGGATCGTCGCCCCGACACCATATAGAGAACAATGACTTGTTTATTCATGAGGCGCTCTCTTTTACATAGAGGAGAAACCCTAAAGGGAAAATTACATGATAGAGAAAAAAAATACATAAATGATAAGGATTCTGATAGTCCTCCAAGGTGGTCCACGATAGCCCCAGGTCACACGTCTAGGAGGGCAGGTAGCTGGGAACAGACGGGAGAGGGGCGAAAAAATCTAGATCCAAATTCAATCTTGAGAAGAGGGGTATATGAACTCAGGCACCTATAGCCATCGGTTCCACGACAGCCAAACTCGAGTTGTGAATCGGGTCAAAACCCAGACTCGAGCAAAGTCACCATAAAAGCAGTTCCATCAAGCTTGATGTAACACCCGCCCTAGGTGTTTCACCATAACGTATAATGGCATAACCACCCATCATGCATGGGAAAAGGAGGGATCTTCGAGGAAGGAGGGGACTCCGAAGACCCCGAGATCGTAGGATTTGAAAGCTTTTAGAGTAATGGCTCCGTAAAGTAGCATGCGACATTTCATATTCGGCATCACCAGAAAAAGGCTATGGCTACCCTTTGCGGTGAGTTCTTTGTGGTAGCAATGAAGCCACCTCTTCCACCCAAAAATGAAACATCACCCTTCTAATCTACAAGTTCAACTCAACGCCATGCCCCGAAATTCCTTTACCTCGAACTAGAACCACTATAAACTCCAAAGAAGAACTAAGTGCTCCCATATGAAAGGGCCTCCAAAACCTCTCACGGTTTCGCAATGCTTCCTTCACATAATTCAAAGAATGGGAGAATAGGGAATCGCTAGATCAAAGCCACCTGAGACCTCTCCGACAATTCATTGTCTGCAAAACTCGGTAACCTCTATCTGAGCTCACCATCTACCCTCTGGAGCGCAGTAGCTTGGCCTCCTCAACTCTTTCCATCCCACAGACACATGTATAAGCCTCTCCCAAGAGAACAAAATCGTCTACAAAAAATGAACCTCCTGGTCAAACTAGTCGCAACCTCTAATCAAGCCCTTCACAGGTATCCCCACCTCCAAATTCCCTAGACCGAAGGGAGGGCCCCAGACAACATCCACAAACGGGTGTCGACCTGAACATAAAACCCCAATGCTCACTGGTCTCCCTCAACCCGAAGATCATGCCTTCGAAGGGCCAGACTTCAAAACAACCTCCGGAACTGCACCCTTCAAGCAGGAAACCATGTGATGTCCTCGTCCACCACATGCAAAGTAGTGAATCGAGGAAGAACGAAACTTCGCAGGATGCCCAAAAACTATACAACGATAATATTCGACCCCTTCAAACCTGCTTCTGGTAGCTGACCACAGTCCAACCCCCATCGTTCCCCTTCTCCATTTTCTATGTATGATTTAACAATGAGCATGTAAGATAAATAGAGCAATTAATCAATAGAAATCTTGATGAAGTCTGACAGTTGTAGTTGGGACAAAACAATAACTTGCATATTCATTAGGACCTAAGGTTCTCTTATATAGAGGAGAGACCCATCGAGCAAATTACATAAAGAGGACGGAAAAAATAGAGAATACGTAAAAAAAGTAAAAATAACAAATATCTTAACACTTCTTCTTAAGATGGAGCATAGATATCAATCATGCTCTGCTTGGAACAACATCTCCGGAAAGGCCCTCTAGCTAGGGCTTTGATGAGCACGTATGTTGTCTGATCACTTGAACTAATGTGAGTGGTGGAGACGAAGCCCTTCTGAATAATGTCACGAGTGTAGTGACAGGCTACCTCGATATGCTTAGTCCTCTCATGGAAGCTTGTGTTGTTGGCAATGAAGAGAGCAGCCTGGTTGTCGCATTGGAGATGCATCGAGAGGCACATCAACTGTTAGGTCAGTAGAAACATATTTGACCCACATCATCTATGTACTAGCATGTGTCATGGCCTTGTAGTATAATTCTACCCTGGATCTAGTGACTATTATAAGCTTCTTGCTCTTCCATGACACTAGACTTCTTGTCTTTGGAACACCCTGCATAATCTGCATCTGCACAAGTTGTGACAACAAGGGATGTACCTATGCTAAATAGAAGACCAGTGCTAAGTGAGGTCTTCAGATACCTCAGAATCATATGGACTGCATCCATGTGTGCATGTCTAGGCTCCTCTATGAACTGCCTCAATTTGCTCACAATTTGCTCACTCAAAGGATATATATATATATGGCCTATTGATGGTCACGTATAGGAGCATCCCAACGAGTTCCATGTACCTCGTCTTGTCTGCCTCCTCAGTGTCATCATCATACGATTTTATGCTCAGGTCTATGGGAGTAGTTGTAGACCTACAATCTGCCATGCATTCATAGAAAGAAGATATGTAATGTACTTCCTCTGGGTCATCACAAAACCTCGCTCGTTCCTGGCAAATTCCAATCCAAGGAAGTAGTATAAGCTGCCAAGGTCCTTGGTCACAAATTGCTGACATAGGAATTTCTTAGCAGCCTGGATGCACCTCTCAATCCCCTGTAACAATAATATTATCAACACACACAAGTATGGCAATTGTACCCTTGAGTCCTCTGGACAAATAATGAATGACTGACAGTCAATCTCACGAATTCATGTTGCTCTATCAAATCCGAGAGCTTATGGAACCATGCTTTTGGACTCTGCTTAAGGACATAGATCTCCTTGTGAAGCCTGCAAACCTTCTGACACCCCCCACAAGTAGCGAACCCAGGTGGTTACTGCATGTAAACCTCATGTAAGTCACCATAGAGAAATCCATTCTTCACATCAAGCTGATGTAGCGTCCAGTCTCGTGTCACTGCAACATAAAAAAGAATGCGCAGTGTCAAATGTTGTCCTACTGGAAAGAAAGTATCATGATAATAAACCGCATATGTTTGGGCAAACCCACGAGCCACAAGTCTCGCCTTCTAGTGATATATGATGCCATTTGCTCCGTTCTTCACCAAAAACACCTACTTGCATCCAACAACGGATGCTCATGTAGGAGCTGTAACAATACTATGTGTGTCGCGCGACTGTAGCACGCTCATCTCCTCCTCCATGACAAGATGTCACTGATTGTTCGGTATGGCCTCATGTTATGTCAGTGGTATCTCCGTTGTTGATAGTGCCACGATAAATCTCATGAAGTCCCCATGAGAGTCGGCCTAAGGAAACATGGGTTGGAAGAGGATATATAGCACAAGTACGCCTCTACTTCCGCAAAGTAATAAGCGCATCTAGATAATCTGCCACCTGAACCTGTAACCTACCCTCATGAGAGGGCACCTACTCATCCTGTAAAGAATCTTGCTGCATAGACAACTCACTAGTGCCATCAGTAGAAATAATGTGCTCATTACATACCTAGGGTGTTCTGAATGATGTAGGCCCATGAGCAGGGAGAACTGTGTGAGTCCTATGAACAAAAACACGAGAAAAGAACTGAGACAAGGTAGTGTTGGTACTGGAGGCGAGATGGTGGTGGTGGAGGTACTAGAAGTTGTGTAGATGTAACCGTGTAAAAGGAGGAGGCATGTATACCTTCTTAACTAAGTTAGTTTGAGTCAACATGTCACCTGTAGGAGAAAAATACATAACTGACATAAAGAAAGTGGCATCAGCACTGACAAAGTATTTTCATTGAAGCGGAACAAAGCAATAGTACCCCTTCTGGGTACGAGAGTAGTCTACAAAGACAAACTTGACTGCTCAAGGGGAGAGCTTATCACCACCAGACGTCAGATTGTGAACAAAGGCAACACAGCCAAACACTTGGGGTGTAAGGGAGAACATGTCCTTAGGAAACCCAATCGAGAAAGGAACATATTCTCCCAAAATAGAAGATGGCATGTCGTTCACCAAGTAGCAAGCATTGAGGACCGCATCATCCTAATAAGAGGGAGGAGTACGACTATGGATGAAAAGGGTTTGTGTCACATTAAGTAAATGACGGTGTTTTGCGTTCAATAATACCGTTCTGTTGAGATGTGTAGGCACACAAGGTCTAGTGTACGATGCCAAGAATCTGAAGAACTCAGATAGTTGTAATGTACAGAATAAGGCATTGTCAGAACATAAAAACTTGACAATAACAAAGAAAATGTTCTTTATTTCATTAATGAATGATCTAATAATATACCCAGCTTCATACTTATTTTTAAACAGAAAGATCCAAGAAAGTCTGGAGTAGCCATCCGCAGCAACAAGGTACTAACTGTGTCCTTGGTGATCAGGAACACAATTAGGAACCCAAATATCTAAGTGAATAAGCTTAAATAACTGAGTACTACTACAACTATGACGACCGAGAAAAGAAGAGTTGTGATGTTTCCCAAGCTAGCAAGTCTTGCACTGGAAGGAAAATCATGCAGAAATCTGTGAGAGGACATGACACAACTTTTACAGATGAAGGAGACCAAACTAAAGATGCCACAAGTGTGGTGACACTGGTCCAACAGAAATAGTAGATGCACCAGCATGAGGGGGTCGGACCAGTCTATAGAGCCCACTTCTTACGATCTCATCCAATCACCCTGCCCATGAGTATGTCCTAAAACACAAGAGAAGAGGGGTCAAAAATAGCACACAATGTAGATCCTCTATAATATGACTAATAGAAAGCAAGTTCATCTGAAAGTCATGAGCATATAAAACATTATGTAGGCGCATGGATGGAATCAAATGCACCTCTCCTATCCTTTAATGGGAAAGTGAACTCCATTTGCATACAGGTCTGTAAGAACGGAACAGTGCTCTATCTCCACACAGATGATGAGAAGAACCATAGTCCATAATCCACTCTGTCATATTAGCCTTGCTACAACTGCTAAAAGCATATGGTATACCTGAGGAGCTCGAAGAGGCTCTAGAAGCTGCTGAGACATCCGAGGAACCTGTAGTGGTGCCGATAACTTGAGACCTTTTCTCCCTCAAACGGGAAATAATATCAAGGTGAGGATCTAATCTACTTGAGGAGCCGAAGTATCTGAAAGCTCAATCATCTCTGCCACACAAGCAGATTTGGGGTATCCATACTTCTGATAGCATGTGTCCTTAGAGTAACATGGACGACGATAGTAGGTGTAGGGGCCACGCTGACATCCACCTGCTCTGCCACGAGGACCACGCCCTCGGAACTGTGTAGAGCCTCCTCTGATGTAAAATGCAGCCATCGCTAAGGAGGTCTGTGCAATGGCAACGGGTAGGATAAAAAGCCTACTAAGGCGATTGTAGTTCTCCTCTATGGGAGGTATGGTTACTCCTGTAAGAATCTGTACGCATGCTATCTCATATTCAAAATATAATAATACAAAGAAAACTCCAACCATCTTGTAATTATTTATGTCATTTGATGCTCCGTGGAACTAGTAACCGGCATATAGCTGTGGAGCTTCTCAAACATGCCTCAAAGCGAGGAGTAGAAGGTATGAAGAGGATGACCATTATGCTTGGTCGTGTATATATTAAACTGAAGCTGAAGAATCTTGGCCTCGTTCCCTTGGGCATACGTGGCTACTAGAATATTCCACATCGCCTTGGTAGTGGGTTGGTTCACAATGTTGGTGGAGATCTCTGTGATAAGGGTCCCAACGAGTCAAACATGAGCGCACACGTCATCTTGCTTCCACAAAGCATTGTCCCCAGTCTTATTCGTCAACTCGAGCTTTGTCAGAATGTGCTCGTTGTTATTACACTGCATAAATGTCAAAAAATGCATGCCACAACTCGTAGTTGTCTCATCCATCTTCACGATAGGAGTCGAGCCCTTGAAGGCACCAGACAAAGAAAAGATGTCATCCTTGTTCTTTGACATGATGAAAAAGAAGGTTGAAATGAAACTCGACTGGGGAAGTAAACTGATCTGAGCGAGTATACACAATCATATGGAGGATTGGTTGTACACATAGACTCATTCAACCAACTTCATCACTCATTGATCTGCGCTAGGGTCGGAAAAGGTGCTTTGTGAGTCTGAAATCATATTTCCAGTCAAAATCAGACTGTTTTAGACTACAATTCAGCATTGAAGAGGAGATGAATCGACCGCAGGGCCTGTTTGTGTCGCATAGAAGGGCCACAGAGCTGTATGGAGGTGTGAGGATATGTACAGGACCTCGTGGGGATGCTCTACAGCACGCAACAGCAGTCGCGGCGGCACTATGTGCACTGTGGCGGCATGGAGAGGTGTGGTGGCGCGTGCAGAGAGGCATGAGGCCCTTTGGGGCAATGTTGGTGGCGTGCACTCAGGGGCTGCGTTGGGCGACGCACGGAGGTATGACAACGTTGGTGGGGGCGTCAACAACTCTTGGTGGCGTGCGGATTGGTGAGTTGGGGCCTAGGGTAGAGGTAGGAACTAGAACTAAGATCTAGAATCGTCGCTATGATACCAAGTAGGGAGATAACAATAACTTGCATATTCATGAGACCCTAGGGTTCTCTTATAGAGAAGAGACCCGTTGGGAAAATTACAGAAAGAGGATGGAAAGAATAGAGAATACATAAAAGAAGTAAAATAACAAACATCTGAACAATTGTCAATGGAACCAGTGAGGGTTGGCATTAGCGTTGGCTGGCGATGCCAGTTTTCGGCAGATACCCATGGGGGTCGACGATGGTAGATGCATGTGCGGGTTGACGATGGCAATGGCTAACAATTGACAGTGGATGTGTAGTTGTCAATGGGTATGTAGATAGCGGTGGGACGAGAGTGATTGACAACATGGAAATAAGAGGAAGGGCTAGCAACGGTGATGAAAAGTGGTAAGGTTGGAGGCTTGATGCATCTTGGACTCATCATCATTGACAACATGGAAATAAGAGGAAGGGCTAGCAACGGTGATAAAAAGTGGTAAGGTTGGAGGCTTGATGCATCTTGGACTCATCATCATAATTCACACATTTTATCCCTCTATCTTGAGTTTTCTAATTGCAATTGACCAATAATTAACTCTAATTAATAATTGACACTTTGTAAATAATTAACCCTAATTATTGTATATAAATAACATGGTTTTGTGTTGAACATATAGGTATAAAGTGTTTAATATTTTATGTGTATCACAATATTAAAAATCCCATAAAATGAAAATATTATATATAATATAATCTAAATTATTTGTTATTTATTATTCAAAAAATACAAAAAAATAATAAATTAATAAAATAAGTATGTTTTATTTCATTAAAAATACTTGCCAAAAATATTATTATGTATATATGATATATTTAGTTTTTTAGTTCTACATGAAAGATGATCTTTATAAAATACACAACTTTCATGTAGAATACTTTTTATTTTGACTTCATCTATTATTTTATTTTGATTTTACAAGATTTTATCCATTTCTTTAATTTCTGATTGGGCCACGTTGGCCCAACCATTGCCGGCCACCTGGCTGGCCCTTCTTCCTCAGTCACACTCAATCTTCATCGTCTGATACTCCTTCTCAATCCATCGCACCTCATTAAGAGTTGCTTGATCAAATTGATCAAGCGGTCCCCTGTAGTCCACCCGTGCCCAAAAGTAGGTCGTTGGATCTCACGATCCAGTGGCCCATGTCCATCGTCAACCTCCATCATTGAACCCAAGGGATGCATCCCTTCGTCGATGGTGGTCTTCTACAACTTCTGTCGTTGACTCACGTGCCCAAACCATTGGAACTCTGCACCGTCTTGATCCTCTCACATTCCTCTCTCACGCTCTCACAACAACCTCCTTTATGTGACCCTCTCCATGGTGGTTGAAACCACTGTTCAACTACCTGTAACCTCCCATCTTCCAAACAAAAACCCTCTCCAACCAATCATTATCCCCTATCCGCTCTTGCGCGAGACAACTTCGAGCTCCCTTGCTTCCCTTGGTGATAGAGAGTGGCGGTGAGGTCGAAGATCGAGCGTTGTCTTCGGGGACTACCTTTTTACTATGATTTCCCTCTATGCAAAGTCTTAAATCAAAGAATGAATGAAGGGGTTGGACCTTCAAAGTGTAGATCTTTGTCGCAACCCCTTTTCCAGTGTTGCTCAAGCTCCATGCCTTGCTGACATGTAGAGTGAGAATCAAAAGCCTCCAAGCTTCGATACCAGGCTTCCTTATCGCCTCTATGTTCCTTCTCCGACCTCCAGGTATACCTCAGTGTTGTTCATTTTGATTTTGTGTTTCTTCAATTTTCTTCAACGTGTACACACTTTCACTTCACTCTGATTGTTGAATCACATTCGTTGTAATCGCCTCATCTTCGCATACATCCTCCAGATATTCCCGAGTTTCTCCACAACCTTCCCATCTTGATTCTTTTCATCTTCTCGCAATGAAGATGAACTCATTAGGGTGCCATTTTCCATCATTCGATTAGGACCTCCATTCCACTCATTTTAAACCTCTAAGCCCCTACTACGCTTCGGCTATTCCATTAATACTTGCAGGCACAAAGAATGGCTTGATTGGTCAGAATTTGGAAGGTCATTCATTCTCCCCCTCCATCTCCGACGAGCCTACCTCAACCCATCCTTGTAGGAGCTATCAGCTCTTCCTCGACACTCCATCGTCTTCTCTAGAGTGCCAGGAACCTACTCCGACCTTAGGTTGAGGAGGAATACAACATACGAGGGTCAAGGGCTTCACCGGAGTCCAAGCATCTCAGTTGTGTCGCAACGGAGGAGAAGAAGACCGCAGAGAGCAGTTGCAATTGGATATTGGATCATGTGATGCTACGGTTGAGATCGCGTTTGAGCCACCGCTTCAGCCCTAAGCTTCGGGGAGATCCAAGCCAGTCCCGAAGCGTCAGAAGTCATCACCCATCCTGAGCCTCCTCGTCCTCCTGAGCCTGAAGTCGCACTCGTGACGCATGTGTTGCACTTGGATATTTGCACCAGATCCCCATCGGTGTCAAATAATTACAAGAATAACCCTGCGAAATGGGTAAATTGCAAGATAAGCTAATGATTCTTTATATTTTCAATGGGTAAATTGCAAGATAAACCGACGATTCTACGCCATCTTAATCCTCTCACATTCCTCTCTCATGCTCTAACTTCCACTCCGACAACCTCCTTCACATAACCCTTTCCACGATGGTTGAAAGTTGAAACCACTGTTGACAACCACTTGCGATGTCCCCTTTTTAAACAAAAACCCTATCCGTTCTCCCCTATCCACCCTTGCACGAGACAACTCTGAGCCCCCTTGCTTCCCTTGGTGACAGAAAGTGGCAATGAGGTCAAGTGAAGACTGAGCATTGTCTCCAGCGAGATCTGAAGGTGTAGACCTTCGTCGTAGCCCTTCTTCCAGCGATGCTCAAGCTCTATGCCTTGCCGACTTGTAGAGTGAGGACCAAAAGCCTCCAAAATTAGATCCCAGGCTTCCTTATCGCATCTGACTTCCTTCTCCGACCTCCTAGTATATCTCAGTGTTGTTCCTCTTGTGTTTCCTCAATTTTCTTCAACATTTACACACACTTTCACTTCAATCTGATTGTTGCATCACATTCGTTGTAATCTCCTCATCTTCGCGTACATCATCCAGATCTTCCCGATTTTCTCCACAACCCTGCCAACTTGATTCTTTTCATCTTCTCTCAAATGAAGATGAACCCATTAGGACTCCATTTTCCATCATTCAATCAAGCCCTCCATTCCCCTCATTTTAAACCTCCAAGCCCCTACTGTGCTTCGGCTATTTTCCCAATACTTGCAGGCATGAAAACGGCTTGATTGGCCAAACTTCGAAGGTCCTTCGTTCTCCCCCTCCATCTCCGACGACCCTACCTCGACCCATCCTTCCAGGAGCGATCAGCTCTTCCTCGACACTCCATCATCTTCTCCAGAGTGTCATGCACCTACTCCGACCTTCGGTTGAGGAGGAATACAACATAGAAGGGTCAAGGGATACACTGGAGTCCAAGCATCTTGGTTGCATCGTGACGGTGGAGAAGAAGACCACAGCGAGCAGTTGTCGTTGATTCATGTGATCCTACGATTGAGAACACGCCCGAGCCACCACTTCAACCCTAAGCTTCGAGGAGATCCAATCCAACCCCGAAGCGCCAGATGTCGCCACCCATCCCGAGCCTCCGCGTCCTCTTGAACTTGAAGTCGTACACGTGACGCACGTGTTGCACTTGGATTTTTGCAGCAGAACCTATCGGCTTCAAATAATTATAATAATAACCTTGTGCAAGGGGTAAATTGCAAGATAAGTCTTCAGTTATTTATATGTGTATTTCAATCCCTGTTGGACCCTTTGTAATGATTTGTTATGTTTTTAATTATATTTTCTTTCCAATAAATCTCCTGGATTGAATGTTGAATAACTTGAACGCCTAATGTCCAAATAATGTATATTTAATCTTATTTTAAAGTATGCATCATACTCTTTAATGTGGTATAGTTATTTATCTGAAATTATCTCTGAGTTATAAATTAAGATTAGATAGATCTATTGCCAACTTTGATTATTGGAGTTGATTCATTTAATTATTAACTTAGACCAAATCATTCATTTAATTAGATATCTTGATTATTCATTAATTCAAGAGCTTGTTCAAGTGATACATGTTCTTGTAAGTGTTGATCCATTCTGTAGCATCTTTTTAATTAATTTACATTGCATAAAAACTTTATAAAAATACATGCATCTATCTTATTTGCAATCCTTGACCTAGGTTCACTTTATATTACTTAATTAGATATTCAAGCCTAGACAAATCGAGCTAATTTGCTTGTGTCCCTAAGTTCGACCCTGGACTTGCCCAATAAAGTTTAGCCTAGCTACTCCTCGCGGTGATTCTTGCTCAGTTCTGCCAGATCTATTTAGCGATCGTATTACAACGTATGTATATTAGATTAGTCGTTGAGCGATATATCACTGGTGTAGTGAAATATAGTGCGGTTGGCAATGTTGGCTAGGGGAGGAGGGGAGGATGAGGCACATATTTTTGTGGTAGTAGGGAGCTACTTTGATACCAGGTTGATAGAAATAAGAGGATGTCTTATTAGAATACAAAGCCTTAGGGGTTCTTGTGCTAGTGGAGTTCTAGGGTTAAGAGTCGTCAAATAGAAAAAATATGGGTGTACCCCTAAATAGGTGGAATAGGTAGAATATCAATGAAATATATTAGTTCATCATATAATGGAGTTCTTGGAGGCCGATACAAGCAAGAGGACGTAAACAACGTAGTGGGAGGCCTTGCCTCATCTAGTGGGGTTTGGGTTCTGGTTTAAACTTACAAAATTTTGACTTTTGTCCTAGATCTATAAACTAGGTGGGGTTTACTTGACATGTATAAATTTGGCATTTTCTATCTTTCACGACTTGAAACATTTATTATGGCTACTCAACTTGAGGATTTCTATAAAAACAGTGGATATTGTGATTTTGGGGTGGACCATCGTATCCTATGGGATCTTTGCTAACCTATATCTCCAAATGACGAGGAAATATCTCTCCAAGTTCTGTAAAATCATTTTCTATCCCAGTTTTATTACTTTTTCATATGTTGTAATAAAATGTTAGTTATATTCTTTGTATTGAATCTCTATTTACAAATTGATTTACCATATTTTGCATATGAAAATGTGCATGTCCGAATTCCTCTTTTATCTGGTGGGTTGTGTACAGCATATACACATCAGCATGGATATGATAAGAAAATTTTAGTTGAAAAACAGTGTGGGAACACCAGAGTAGTAATTTTGAAAAACTCAAAGTCTTTGATCTTAGAAGTATATCCTTTTGATGATCTAACTTATATCACAAGAATAGAAATGTTATTAATTACTTAACTTAAACATACTCAGTTATAACCATTTGCATAGTTTGAGCCATGCAAGCTGAGACACTTCCAACACTAAGTGGAACTACAAACATATTCTAAACGTTCAGAAGGAATGGAAAAGAGAGAAGGGACAAACAAGGCACTTAGGATACCTTATATCTGATGTTCTCCACTTCTCTATATCGAGTGCATCCATCCCAACATAGATAAAAATGAAGGTTTCAGAAATAAATGACAATGTAGCAAATACATGCCTGCAAATGAAAAAACAACCGTGAGATATGTAGTTTGCAGATTCATAAACGATTATAACCTCAATGCTCCCGTCTTGGAATCACTCCCACAAGATGCATTCCCTACGGCGCTCTTAATATAATTGAGATGAATTCTTCAGATATCCGGTTAGAAAAATCCATAAATTTATGTCTTTCGGTTCTCGGATTAGGATATATATCACAAATGCACAGGGAACAAACAAGCATCTAATAAGGAATTGGTTAATGTAGAATGCTTTGAATCTCTTGGAAAATGATGCAACTCATGTATTCTAGAATTCCGGGAAGTAATATTGAGGGAAAAAGCCGTTGCAAAAGTGTGAACTTCAAAAAATATAGCAACTTTACTGCAAACCCACCTCGTGGTGGTCCTTGAATGTTCACTTATATTATGCCAAGCATAATGAGACATGATGATCCCACAGAAGAAAACAGTGAGGATCCCACTCAGTTGTAACAGCTGCACACGAAAAGTAGTATCAGATTTTTTTTTCCATGTAGGCAGCATCAGAATTTATTTAATTATGCAAGAGGTATGCTAGATTTCAATGAAATATATCCTAAATGGTACTAAATTAATTACAGAAAATTATAGAAAAAAAGTCACAACAATGTGTCGATTCCCAATTAAGGGTCACATATTTCAAGGTAACAGCAACAAATTCTGACGTACACTCTCCCACTTTGGGAGATGTTAAGAAGGCACCCCTCCCGCGTGCAATGGGGTCGCCCTGTTAGGCCATGGGACTTCCTATTCACCCATAAACCCTTTAGGAGGATCTGATCTTATTTTTTGTCTCAAACACAAGGGACTCCCTAAGCTTTCGCGACCATTTTATGTTGACTTAAATCGTACAACTGAAAATTTAGACCATTCAGACCCTTCTTTGTTACATTTGATAAATGAGGCCTCTAATTGGAAATTGATGCACAATTGGGACCTTCTTTCTAATTACCCATTTAATTGACACTCGAAGGTAGCATGCATATATATTGGGGGATTTAGATCATTATATCACACTATGATTTCATTCAAATTTCGTGTAAAACAAACATTCCTAAGTTGTCCATCAAGACTGTCAAATTTTAATGATCTCATAATTACTGAAATTGACCCATGTTAGATAGATGGGTTACGAATGTCGGTTTTACACAAAATTTGAATGACAATATGTTGTCATCTAGTGGACTAAATCCCCCCTGGTGTTTTCATTAAATAACCTACGAAATGGAAAAAAATATGAGCGGAGCGGGGCAGACTCATCTAACTCATATATCATATAGAAAGAGAGGAATCATCCAATGGGCCTTATGCAGTTTAGATATGTGATGAGCACATTTCATTAGTAAGTGATCTCCAGCAGATTCAGTAATAAAAATATAAGCTTCAGTAAGTAATATCATAGCTTTAGTAACCTATAAGAAGTTACAAGTAAATAAGAACTTTATAGATTACTTCAGTAATAAATATCCAATAATCAGTAAGTGATATCACAGCTTTAGTAACTTATATGAAGTGACAAGTAAATGCGATATTACAACTTTAGTAAAGTAACTTTATAGACAACTTCAGTAATATATATATATATATATATATATATCAAAGATGTCATCCCAATCAAAGCCAATAATGGAGGAGAGACTGGCGAGATGGAAAGCGATCACTCTTTCTAAAGGAGGGAAGTTGACTCTCCTCAAGCATGTCCTTGCAGCCATCCCAATCTTTTTCTACTCGACTCGGTTAATGCCGATTGGGGTTCGGAAGAAGGTGGAGTCTTTGATGAAGGCTTTCTTATGGTCGGACGGGAGGCAACAGCAATCCGGGCTTCATCTCGTGACTTGGGACGATGTGAAGGGATTATGCGACGGCGGTTTTGGTGTTCGTGATGTTGGTACTATGAACAAGGCCTTGCTTGCAAAGTGGGTAATCCAGACTTGGGGATCTTCGTCATCTTTAGCTGTCAGTTTACTAAGAAGCATTTATGAAGTCAATGGGGAGCTGAATCCCGGCAGGAAGAGATTTGAGTCGCTGCTTTGGGCCAGAATCCGTAGTATTCTGCCAACCATCACACCGTTTCTACGGCCATGCGTGGGGAACGGGCAGATGTTTAGGTTCTGGAGAGATGACTGGTCAGGAGATGGTACCCTTGGTAGGTGATTTCCTCGCCTGGAGGCATTAGCAATGTCGAAGGACACCACGCTGGCTCGGGTGGCGGATCACGGATGTGGGTGCCGCTTTTTGTTATGGAACTTTCGGACCAGCGCATGGAGGAATTCATGAGGATGCTTGCGGAGGTGCCTCTGCCGGGGGATATGACCCAGGAGGCGGACCATTTTGAGTGGGAGGGGTGAGGTTCTCGGTGAGGAAAGCATACGACGCTTTGAGGGGGTCGACTGCAGTTCATGAGCAGAATGTCGAGCTTTGTCAGGAAACGAAGATCGTGTGGGCGTCCAGAATCCCGCAAAGAGTGAAGATCTTCTTATGGTGTCTTAGGAGAAATGGAGTTTGTGATAAGGCGAGGGGAAGAATTCTTGGCTTGGAGGACGCACGCTGCAACAAGTGTGGGGAGTACGATGAAGATGTTGATCATCTGTTCTTTGGGTGTGCTTCGTCGAGGCAGATTTGGAGGGACTCCGAGGTGGCTTGGGTGGAGACCAATGGATTAGAGGCGTTCTGGAAATCAGTGCGCGGCGTGGGCATGGGCTCTTCGGATGACTGTTCCAAGCCTTTTGCGGTGATCTGGGCCATCTGGCTTGGGCGAAATGATCTAATTTTCAAGAATCAAAGGTTCTACCCTGAGAATGTTCTCTCTCATTGTACGGCCCTCTATAACTTCTAGGCCTCTCGCTAATGTAACCCATCTCTCTTTTTTTTAATACAATCTGGCGTGACTCCCGACTCGGGAGCACACCCTCTTTTCAGTCAATATATATATATATATATATATATATCAAAGCTTTAGTAAATAATACCATAGCTTTTGTAACTTATATGAAGTTACCAGTAACTTATCTGGTGGCTGGAATTGGGGGGTTCATCCCATCTATAAACGGCACAGGACCCATTGGATAATTTCCCTATGTATATATGTATGCATGCAGGCATGTGCATATGCACACACATACATATATATGCATATATATATATATGTATATGTATGTATGTATGTATGCACGCCTATGTACATATGCATATATATAGGGACCCTTCCAATGAGCAGGCCATACCTGAAAGTTAAAAAGCCACTATCAAATTTGTAAATTGTATAGCAAGTTTGTAAAATATAAACTGCACATTGTAAAATAATGATGATCATACTTGTTAAAGATGTCTTTGGTGTCTCATGTGTTAAGTCCCACATCGTGTGATGGTGGGAGTTTGGTGCGTTGGTAGGTCTATATAAAGAGCCACGCACCCATGTATCCAATGAGAAGCCTCAATAAACGAATCAGCCCTCAGTGGCGTTCTCCCATGGTTTCATCTCGCTCCGCATGGAGTAGGGTTCCACGTAAAATCCCGGTGTTCTTCATGTTTATTCTATTTCTCCGATATTACGCTTTCGCGTTCGAGTTTTCCTACATGGTATCAGAACAAGTCAATTTTGGAATTTGATTTTGTTTTGAAATTTTTTTTCATGTTCATTGATTCGTTCAAGTTTGAGGAGTTTTTCACATTTTTTTGTTCCAGGGTTCCTAATGGAACCATATTCTATTTCCTCAGATCTAGTCGACAAATCTCTGGTCACATACATGTTTGAGAAATCTTTGGATGTGCTCCATTATATCTCATCGACAGATTTCGTTCAAGTTGATTATTGTGCTCGAAGAAGAAGAAGTGAGTTTTCTTCTCTAGAAGCAGCCCTGCGGTCCAAACCACAACTTCCAGTGCCAAAGCTCTACCAATTCTCATGCGGGCAGTGCTCTGTTCTCGCACAAGTCCAGGCCGCATCTTCAGGCGGTACCATGCGATGGCGTAGCATCTTCCAGCGCCATCTTGCGCATATTCTAGCGATGCGCAACCTTCCAGGCGGTGAGTCCTCTTAAGGCAACAAGGAGGAGCCTCAAACCCTCCAGGCACCTCCTTCTTCTCGATTATATGAAGGTGGAGCCGCTCCAGCCGTCTGGGCGGCATCGCTACCTCCTCGCAATCCAGGCGAAGCATGCTCCAGCACCAAGGCGGAACCCCATCACCCTTCAGTTCCAGTTACCGACCTCTCGTGTGAGATCTCTAGGCGGCGACACCGAGGAGCAAGGCGCTTTGCCAACCCCTTCTCTCCACCAAGAGATCAAGAAGAATAAGATGAAAAAGAGGAGCAAGAGGCAGCACCGACCTCCCGACGACACCTTCTTCCACGATGCAGTGTCGATACAAGGCTGTGATAAAAAGATGGGTTCCCAATCGAAAACCTAAATAGGAGTTTTTTTAGTTTATGCTCAGTGGGCAATTGCTGCATATTCCAAAAAAGGGAGAGGGGCCAGCTACTAAAACTTATAAAAAGGGGGCACCATGAAGTTTGGGGCCTTATTTAAGTTGTATTTAAAAAAAGGAGGATTTAATTTGAAAAAAGTGTGTATAAGAAAAAAACCATATGCATAAGAAAAAAAGAAGGATCGTACAAAAAAATCATACGAAAAAAGTTGGAGAAAATAAGCCGAAAAATGATGAACAGCTTAAAAAAAAGGAGAATAGCTAAAAAAAAGGAGAAACAACTAAAAAATGATTTGTGCAAAAAGGGAGAGAAAAAATTGATTGAAGTTTTTGTTTCTCCCTACATTTTCATGTCTTCTCCCAACTTGGTTGATGACATTTATTCCAACAAGTATAGGAGAAAGGGGGAATGTTGGGTAGTGGTTTCAAGACCCTACCCATGTTTGAAGGTTAGAGTGACCATGTGTTTAGAGTTCTCTCGCTGGGAGACTCAATGTTTTGTTCCATTCTCCATTGATCGTGAACTCCTTGCGTATGGATATTCCCATGGTATGAAACCGTGAACTCCTTGTGTATGGATATTCTCACGACATGTTTTATTGACTGTGAACTCCAGTACCATGGATATTCCAACGGCATGCGATCGTAAACTCCAGTGTGTATGGCTATTCTCACGGCAAGTCCAGCGACTGTGAAATCCATTATGCGTGGATATTCCCACGGCAAGTTCCAATGACCATGAACTCCGCCACATGGATATTCTCATGGTTTTTATTTGTTTTTAGGCCCTTAAGAGAGATGGTACGATCTTCAGAGAAGACATGTCGCGGGCCAGAGTTCTCTCATTGGGAGACTCATTTCAGTTTGAGCCAATTCACACTCCAGCCTCTAGTTCCTCCTCACCAACATGGCATGAGAAGTAACGTCCTCGACAGCAATCGGCAGTGTATGTGTTGAGTTATATTGTTTGTAGTGTCTTGTATCAATGAGTGAGTGCCTTCTTTGTGTTTGTCTAAGTTGAGCATTTCATGCTCCAACTTGAGGAGTGTTGAAGATGTCTTCGGTGGCTCATGTGTTTAGTCTCGCATCGAGGGATAATGGGAGTTTGGTGCATTGGTGGGGCTATATAGAGAGCCCAACACCCCATATATCCATTGAGAAACTTCAATAAAAGAATCGGTCGTTAGTGACGTTCTCCTGCGGTTTCATCCCACTCCTCACGGAGTAGGGTTCCACATAGTTCTTCATGTTTATTCTATTTCTATGATGTTACGCTTCCGCATTCTAGTCTTCCTACAATACTATTTTGTAAAATATAGCATCCGTATTGCAACTAACATTTTTTGTTCAATATAAAAATATTTTCATAAATCTTTCTTGTTATACATATTATTGTTAACATTTATTATTAAATTTAGGGATTTTTAACCGACAGACCCTATAAATTTTTTAAATTACCTCTACGACCTTTTGCACAACGTAATTACCCCATCGACCCTAAAAATTACCTCAAGAACCCCCACGGGCTTCAAACAGATTACCCGGAGGGTTCATGAGGTAAGAGTTGGCAAGTTTACAGGGTCGAAGGAGGAATTATGTTATTTCAAAGGTCGTAGAGGTAATTGACAAAGTTTATAGGGTCTGCCATGTAAAAATCCCTTAAATTTATAGAGTTAGAAATTGCAAAATAAATAGGAAAATTACTTAAATTGGTGTGACTTTCCATGCATCCAGGAAAGGCCTACAGCATTGGAAGTTTCTCCTACACGCGCATAGGGTAAAATAAGGTTGTCCCCTAGAGGGAGCTAACTTGGATTCCCTCACACCATTTTCCCATTTTTATTTTTTTAAATGCATCCATAGATTTTCATCACTATATCCCTATATTACGACATTCAAGTTTCATGCCAAACCGAGACCCTTATGGCCTCCATCTAGACAGTAATTTTTTAACAGTATCATAATTGTTGAAATCGACTCCATCTAGATGGAGACTGTAGGACTCTCTGTTTCGCACGAAACTTGAATGACATAATACAGGGATATATTGATAAAAACCCACAAATGTACTTTTCAAGAAAAATTAAAAAAATGAGAAAAATGGGGTGGTAAGGGAGCCAAGTTTCTCCCCCTAAGGGGGCAGCACCATTTTACCCATATATATGTATATATGTATGTGTGTATGTATGTTATGCATCTTTAAATGTGAGTGGAACCAACTCCGATCTATTGTATATAAGCCATGCAGCCTTGTTTCATGAAGATATAATGACAAATTAACATTACAGATGATTAACTTAAGCCTACCATTCCCACCCTACTGATTTATTCGACATTACTAAAGCAATAAGAAAAAGACATGATGCATTTATGCGAACCTCTGCCAACAAGTAAGACAGATATGCCATCAGACTCATCAAAGCAATTTCACGATTGGTTGAGTGCCTAAGAAAAGAAGATAACATGTTAAGTGACTAAAGTCACAATATCGACTACCAAAGGTAAAATTAAATGATAACTTCAGGGATTCTCGTACCTGGCAAAATAGAACGCTTTAATGAGATATGAAGTTAACAAACCAGCCTGAAAGAACGCAATATAGTCATTAAAAATAGACATTTCGAAAAGCAAATAAAACAAAAAGAAAGAGCAAGAAAATGACAAAATCTAAGAAATTTCAAGTACCATAAAGAAATAGATGATCACTAAGAAAACAAACACTACTATTCCATGATAAAGATCTTCTCTAATTTGCATTGTGGTCAAGAATGCGTTGCCTTTCGATAATTGGTTTCCTAACCTAGATAAATAGGGAGGATTTGTGTAAGGAATCTTACATTCAGTATAATATTGCTAATATTGTTGACTTTAATTGGGACTACTGCATATGAGGGTTCGAGATATTGAATCTCAATATCATATTGGTCAGTCTGAAAAGGGATAAATCTGGTATATATCGCAGCTCGAAATTGGTACAATAAAATGATACACATTATATCATATGTAATGTATATATCGTTGTTGTCAATGCTAACTGCTAAGAGATGTTGAACAGGAAATGAGGACATTAACAACTTTTAAAACACATATATCATTCATAAAAATAAATGAAAACACGAACATATTCTACGAACTAAACATGCAAGCATGCATCTAAATAATGTTTCATTCATAAAAATAAATGATATCAGGTAATAAAATAAAAGCTTACATGTGAAGACAATCAAAAGCAGCCGTGGGACCTTCACAAAGCAGCCGTGAGACCTGCTATGCTCTATGGATCTGAATGTTGGCATGTGAACCACATGAAGAATATGGAAAGCTCCTTAAGCGCATCATGGAATCGTAAAGATCGCATCATATGCGATCGGAGTGACTAGTCGCACTAGTTGCTCGGTGCAACAGAATTTAAAAAATTTTAATAATGAAACAACATGATCCGAGAACACTTATTGGATCGTTTCATCAAACCACATACAAGATTAAGGATTACCTCTTGAAGCGTGGTTCTGATCGTAGTCTCTAACGTAAGATACCTCTTGTCTCAAGTCTGATCCGACTGAAGAGGCGCTTGCGAGCGCGGGGATGAACCGTGTGCTTCTCACAATCCAAAGTGTCGATCCAAGCGGTGAATCTCATTATCTCGTCTCACGAGATCCAACGTCTTCTTCACGAGCGAGGCACGCCGAAGGAGACGGAGGTCCACGAGTAGTCGAGATGGCGGCACAACAACGTGGCAACGATGGCAATCTCTCTAGGGTTTCCAAGTGGACGGCCACTCAGAGAGAGAGAGAGAGAGATGGCGTGTGAAATGAGGGAGAGAGAGCACTTGCGAATCTTGTGTGTGTATTGAAGAGCTAGGGTTGCCTCTTATAATAATTTAAGAGTCCATGGATCTCAATCTATGGACAACACAAATCCAATGGTTCACATTGATTTGTGTTTTTTTCAATGACCATGATTTTGTTGTAAAAACACACCAACAATTAAGTTAATTTAAGTAAATATACTGAATAATAATCAATATAAATTAATTTCAATTAAATTAATCTACCTTGGAGAAATAGGAAGGAGGCAAGCCTCCTTCCATAAGGAGAGTGGACAGCTACGAATTCCCATAAGGAGTTGTGGTCATCCACCCTCTCCACATGGAAGGGGCTCCATATTTCCTATTTTATGAAATCTTGTGTTCCATGAATATCTCCATAATGCAATAACATTTGTTGGAAATTTATTCACACAAATAATTCATAATTATTTTGTGAACATAGCAATCAAGGTATTGGAAATTTGTGAATCACGTTCGCAACCCAAAATAAAATGTAAATTACATTTTCAATTAATTGTCCAATGTGAATCATTTCACATCAACAATTAAATTGTAAATTTATTTACAAATAGCTCTCTCTCTTATATATTATAAATCATATTTATAATATATATGAATAATATGGATAGTTCTATCAACATTATTCATATCCGTAATAGTTAAATCATATTTATTTATCTTGGATCATCATTCTCATGCATAAAATAATATGAATCAAATTCACATTATTCATAGTAATTAAATCACATTTAATTATCCAATTCTCAAAGCTTGGATATAATTTAACAATGGAATTATTCTTTGAACTCTTTCAAGAACAATGTGCTTTCTCCACGGATACTTGGAGATAAGGATAGGGCGATTGTACGTTCAACGTATAGTGACTTGGATATTGAGAATACATCTCAAATCCAGATCTCGAAGACCTCTCATTGATGCTTAATTAAATCAAGACCGTTGATCTAATATTCTCATTGCATCTGAATCATATTCAGATCAATGTCCAACATTTGGACTAAGATTAGATCACTTTTCTAATAAGAGGAGTCGCTAAAATTCAAACATGTTTCATCACTCCCTCAGAATGGAAGCGTCATGGTTATACAATCGTTTATGATCACATTACCCTCAGGTATTACTAATATGTGTACATCCTGCATACTGGAAGATCTAGAATAAACACAATGATATAGATCAATTTACATTGTCATCTTTAGGGTTTTATCATTAGGTTTCTCATTCGATTATTGGGAGTTGGTATCGATCATATGCTTTACGAAAGCATATATCATTCTTACAAATTCTTGTCATGCTTCCAAAGCAAGACGGTCATGCATGGAATTTGATCGATCCCAATACCCCATGAATGAGCTCAAGTCTTCCGATTCACAAGTGAATTCGTATGATCCCTTTGAGGGATCGTATTACTCATATGGCCTTGTATGTACACTAGCTCGTCGGTGTATAGACCTTGATTAGGCCATCAACCTATCGGTTTGCCAAATGAATATACGCAGAAATTAGCAATGCATATGTCTCCTGTCAAAGGATACAAGCCTATATCGCGACAACATACGATATAGGACTTGGTATCTCGATCTCGTTAAGTCAACTCTTTGACCTAACTAAGACACCTCTGAATCTCTATTCCTATGTGGAGGACATGCATCAAGAGGTCGGTCAGATATCAGCCAAAGGAGAAAGGATTGTTATCTCTTACTCATGTTGGAGATCATCTCTTAATAATCATTTGACGGTGCTTGATGAGTCCTCAATCCAACTCTTTAGATATTCATCCAAGCACCAGCCTCTATGATTCAACAATTGAATCAATAATTGTATGATTATCAAGATGGCTATGATACATAACCCTAATTGTACTAAGGGACCTTATAGTGCATTCATTCATTTAATCTCAGGCAGTGATTGAAACAAACCAATAATTTTTATTGATAAATCAAACATTACAATAACGTTTATTGTACGAATGGTTCGTCTCGGGCTCACATGGCTAACAGACTCCCACTAACCCTTAGAACCATGCATTACATGTTGGTCGAAATCCTTCTATGTCAAAGGTTCCGTAAGTGGATCAGCAATGTTGTCGGCAGAGACCACCTTAGTGATGATATCATCATGCTTTTGAATCTCCCAAATGATGTGGTATTTCCTTTCCACGCGCTTGCTCTTTTGATGCCATCGATGTGGTCCTTCGCCTGAGCTATGGCTCATGTGTTATTGCAGAGCAGCGGGATGGAGTATCAGAGGAAACTATGCCAAGTTCCAGGACGAACTTGCGTAACCACACCGCCTCCTTTGCAGCATCTAATGTGGCAATGTATTCGGCTTCTGTTGTTGAATTGGTCGGAGTGTCCTGCTTCTTACTTGTCCAGCTCACAGTACCACCGTTCAAGAGGAACACAAATCCTGATATCGACTTTTGATCATCAATATCTGACTGTAAGTCTGAATCTGTGTATCTTAAGACTTGGAGATCACCATCTCCATAGACCAAGATGTAATCTTGCATCCGTCTTAGATAATTGAAGATGTTCTTCACTACATTCCAGTGTTTCTCTCCATAGCAGGACTGATAACGGCTTACCACTCCCACTGCATGGCAGATATCTGCCCCGTGCACATAATGGCGTACATTAAGCTTTCTACAGTTGATGCGTAGGGACATCCAGTCATGGCTTTCTTTTCCTCAACACTTTGAGGAGCCATCCCTTTAGACAAGTGGATACCATGTATTAAGGGAAGGAAGCCTTTTTTGGAGTTCTCCAATGGAAAGGCTCCAAGATCTTCTTCACATACCCATGTTGTGACAATCCCAAGATTCTCTTTTCTCGGTTTCTGAATAGTTTCAGACCCAAGATATAAGAGGCTTCTCTAAGATCTTTCATCTTGAAGGTATGGGATAGTCAAATCTTAACTCTGGTCATCATTCATATATCATTTCCGATGATAAAGATGCCATCTACATAAAGCACGATGAATACAACGACGGTTCCACTAAGATTCTTGTACACGGTTAATCAGGATTCTGCACAAAATCATAACTCTTTATGGTTTCGTCAAATCTGATGTTCTAACTACAAGAAGCTTGTTTGAACCCATAGATGGATTTCTTCATCTTGCATACTTTATCTTCCTCGCTTATTAAAACAAGGGGCTACTCCATATATATATCTTCTTCGAGGTATCCATAAAGGAAAGCTGTCTTGACGTACATATGTCAGATGTCGTAGTCAAGATGTGCACCTATACAGAGCAGTGCCCTGATAGACTTAAGCATAGCTACAGGAGAGAATGTTTCATCGTAGTCGATGCCTTCTCTTTGTGTGTAGCCCTTGGCTACGAGTCGTACCTTGAAGGTCTCTACCTTCCCATTAGGTTATTTTTTCCCTTGAAGATCCATTTAAACCCAATAAGTTTTACCCCTCTAGATAGATCCTCTAGGGTCCATACAACATTCTTATGCATGAAGTCAATTTCTGACTTCATTGCTAGCATCCATCTATCCATGTCATGATCCACGAGTGCTTCATCAAATGAATCTGGATCATTGTAAGTTTCACCTGACACATGGAATACGTACCTTTTAAGTGCTGCAACTACCCTCGAACTCCTTCGAAAAGGTACATGTGTTTCATCTTCATTTACTTCTTCAGTTTTCGGTTTAGGAAACTTAGTATCCTCAGAGAATTCAATGAGTTCCTTCACTTCATTTTTGTCATGAAGTCATCCTCTAGAAATTTTACATCTCTAAAGACGAAGACCTTCTGAGTCTCAATATCATAAAGCTGGTATCCAACACCATCCTTAACATACTTAATGAAGTAGCACCCACGAGTGTGAGATTCTACCTTACTTGCGTCTGCGTTCTTCGCATGGACCAAACTGCAAAGTCGTGAACTTGGCATCTCTCGGATCCTATATCATAAGATCCGACTCGTCAAGAGAAAACCAACGGAATTTGTTCGTGTGAATCGAAATTCGTTTCGATTTGTTATGATTTTCGGAAGAAAGAGAAGTAAGTAGTGTTAAGACGTCATTAACCCATAATGACTGTCATAAAGACTAATTAAGCATGATTAAAGAAACTAATGACGTATTGAAAATCACTAATGATCATTAGCAAACACTAATCAATAGTTAGCAAAAGATAAGCGTAAGCCACGAAAGTTAAATCGCAATTAATGAAAGTTAATCACGATTAGTGATAATTAAGCGTCATTAGCAAATCTAGAATCCTCTGGAATGTTCTAACTTAAGCCCCAAGTTTGGGATAAAGTTTTGGCCAAAACCATGGGCCGCTAAACCATGGTTAAGGTCTAAATCATGGTTTTCTAACCATGGTTAGTGGTTTTCTGGAGCCTATAAATAGCCCCCATATCCATTCATTCTCTACGATTTCCACTACCACCACCATCCCAAGGGCTAGGGTCGAGAAGTCTGGAGGAGGAGTGGGAAGCGAGGAAGGAGTGCTAGCGAAGCGTTGCCGGGAGAACGAGGAGGAGGAAGGTACGATCCTCTCTTAGTTGCTTCGTAAGTTAGGCTTTCAATTCATCCTCTTTTCTTCCAAGTTTTATTCTTGATTCATCTTTCTTTCCGAGTCGTTTCCTGTTGTGGTTTGAGGAGAAATCTGTGTAACACCCTACTTAGGTGCGGGCGGCTGTGCACGTCAGTGAACCCTGTGATTCGTCACACATTCACTCACCTAAGACGCGTGGTGTCTACCGATTCTGCATTACTTATTGTTCTTTCTTTTTCGCTTTTATAGTTATTTTGATGGAGAAATCTGTATAATACCCTACTTAGGTGCGGGCGACTGTGTACGTCAGTGAACCATGTGATTCGTCATGCATTCACTCACCTAAGACGTGTGGTGTCTACCGATTCTCCATCGCTTGCAGTTTCATTATATTCTTTCAGTTTCGATGTTGTTTTCTTCTCGATTGATTTTATAGAGGAAACTCTTTTCATTTTATTTTGAATTATATCTCGATATAAAGAGAAACTCTGCCGAATTTTTCCGAGAAATATGTCCCGATATAAGGGGAATCTCTGCCGAAATTTTCGGAGAAATATGTCCCGATATAAGGGGAAACTCTGCCGAAATTTCAAGAGAAAATATGTTCTTAGCGTTATTCGTGTTCTTCGTGTTCTTCACATTCTTCGTGTTCTTCGTTCGTTCTTCACGTTCTTGACACGTTCTTAGCGTTTTTGATACGAAAATGAAATTTGTACGTTTCAGGAGTCTTAAATCATCCTTTCTGAAAACAAAACACGATAAAGCACTGCATACGCGAGTGAGAGCTCGATTAGGTAACGAAATCCTTCCTTTTGCTGTTGGGTTTTCATATGAGATCGTTGAAACTTTTGATTTTATGTTCTTTGCTAAAAAGAACCCTAATTTGGTTATTTTTTGAGAAAATATGAAAAGTTGCTTTGTGATTCCCACTAAAATAAGGTTTAAGTATTGAATTAATGCAGTGGCTTGGAAAGTTAGGGTTTGGAGGTTAAAATGAGCATAATCATGAGTATATAAATATAGAAATTAATATATGTGTAAGTCTATAATCAATATTTTATGGTTATGCAAATATAAGGCTGAATTGAGGAATTAGATCATGGGAATTGATGAGTTTTAAGTTGGATCCTAAAAAGGGACGTGAGTCACGTTAAGGATGATTGGGAGTAGAACTACAGGTCGGGCATGCAACCTTTAGGTTTGTCAGAAGGAACTCGTATTGACGTTTCCCTACCTAGGTGGTACACAGTTGCCCTGTTATGATAAGTGCGCATGAAATGAATGATTTGCAACGCGTGGTACCGGGAGCCAATATATTCGGGTTGAACGACGGAAGATGTGGTCGTGCCATGTAGAGGCACGGGTCGTTCAATAGCGGCCGGGTCACGACAACATGTATTCAAGCCGCTAGGTTATAATATTAGCCTGAGGTTTTAAGCAACCCAATCCTCGAGGATGGTGTGCTCCTTTGTGTTTCAGGCTGAGGGTTTGAGACCCTAATTAATAAAAGAAAAGGAAATTGTCAGGGTAGTATTGGAGGATTGGTTGAGGCGACGTGCGGCGGCATAAGCTTACCAAGATCAACACAATCTCCAATCCCGAAGGGTCCACAGCTTCGGAATCCAAGAATGGTGGGGTTCCCCTGGACTAATCCCTGACGTGGAATAGAAAAGAATATGACTTAAATTAATGAGAATGAATGAAACTTTTTGTGATAACAAGTTTTGAAAGATTACACAATTTGTTTGCTTTTCTCTTCTTCGTTACTTAGCATTCGCTAATTTTTATCCTATGATTTATAAAAACCCAACAGGTATCGGTGAGCCATCACAAGGACTTTAGTAATCCAGCCAGCTTACATAGTAGACATCCATCCAGCCAAGGTAGCTTTACTTTCTAATGTAGTTAGTAATCTTTCTATGTATTTCCTTTCAGCTGATGTACATGTAAATGGAATTAGTGGGACAATGGATCATGTAAACTTTATTTTGTGAATGGAAAAGTATTAAATACTTCTTTTTGAGTGTTTTTATTTGCAATTTGTTTCTGAATGTTAGTTGTGATTGCTGGATAAATTATTGCTGAGTCATAAGATTTCTTCTTTGATCATCCTTGATTCTCACCGAATCAAATCCTTCTCATATCTCGCTTCGATTCACCTGTGATCTCCGCTCGAAAGTCGTTCATTTGCAACCTATACATAATCCCCTCCTTGATCTTCCTCCATTTTTTGAATCTCCTTTTTGTCATTTCTCCGCTCTAATTGAGTCTCTTGGGCTTGAGGAGGGTGACAGCCTCTTCGCCTAGCTCTTGGACGCGTAGAGGAGCGACTCTAAGGTAGACTTCCACCATCTTTGGCGGAGCACCTCCATGAGGTAGCACCTCGTGGCTTCATATCCACTCAAGGTTTGTTTCCTTGCTTTTCTAGCTAGATTTTAGGTTTAGATTTTAGTTTATGTGGGAGGATCTGATGGCCCGGGATTCGGGGTCGCGACAGACCAAACAACCCCAAATCCTTAAGTGGTTAACAATAGGTTTGGGTACATACCAAATCTCATTAGGAGTTTTAGATACAGACTTGCTAGGAATCTTATTTAGGATATGTATTGCAGTCTCTACAGCATATCCCTAGAAACTAAGTGGTAAATGTGCTTTACTCATCATTTGGTAAATGTGCTTTACTCATCATTGAATGGATCATAGCCATGATGGTCCTGTTGCGTCTTTCAGCAACACCATTAAGTTAGGGAGTTCCAGGGGGGGTGAGATTGGAGATAATTCCTTTCTTTAAGGTATTCCTTGAATTCATTTGAAAGATACTCGTCAACTCGATCAGATCGAATCCATTTAATTTTCCTATCGGTTTGGTTCTCAACCAAAGCCATGAACTCTTTGAACTTTTCAAGGATTTCAGATTTATGATGTAATACGAAGATAAACTCGTATCGTGAATAGTCATCAATAAACGACAAATGGTATCGATACCATTTCGAGTCGCGGTACTGAAAGGACCACATACATCAGTATGTAATAGGTAAAGAATACATCCACATCTTGTAACCTTATATTACGGAATGGCGTCCTACTCATTTTACCTCGAACAAAATATTCGCAGGTAGGTTAAGATTGGACCTGTAGAAAAACTGAGCGTCCATCCTTTATCAATTTATTGATCCTATCAACAGATAAATGACCAAGCCTTTGATGCCAAATTATATTAGAATAATTTTCATCCTCCCTGATTCTTTTAGGATTTTTATTAGTGGCAGAAACAATCATGATATTTTCATCAATGCACAATTCATAGTCGACCAGAAGTCAGAACACCTTCCGCAATATATTTATCAAAATGATTTATGATAAGTTTATTACATAATAGAAACGAATATCCACTTCTAACTACTTTAAATACAGATATTAAGTTCCTTCTGACATCTGAATATAAAAACATTTTTTAAGTATTAGGACTCTTTCACTAGATAATGATAGTATGTAGATCCCGACGGTGATTGCCGCAACAGTTGCATCAGATCCCATTTGGGTGACTATCTCTCCTTTATCAAGATTCTTAGTTTCCTGAAATAGATGCAACATATTGCATACATGAACAGAAGCACCAGAATTGATGACCCAACTACCTTCTTGTCCTACGAGAAAATTGGTTTCAATGATGAAAGTAGAATTCATACATGTTGGGGCTGACAAAGGTAATCTAGGCACTTCCAGTGCCCTGACTTCTTGCAGTGATGACACACATCAGTATTCTTTGATGTCACCAGTGGGGAAGAAATAGAAGTTGACCCAACACCTTGACTCTTTTTCTTTCGCTTCTGGATCAGACCCTTCCGAGCTCCTTGTTTCCACCCGTTTTCTTTTGACCTGTGCAACCATTGCACTGTCAATGGGATTATCTTTCTTCATTACGTCTTCTGCAGACTTCATGAAGCCAATAACACAGTGTTAGACCAATTCATCTTATTCATGTGGAATGATACCACAAAGTTATTGAAAGACTTGGGAAGTGATAGCAGAATGAAGTCGGACTACATATATATATCCATGTTAGCCCCTAGAGTTTCCAGTTCAGATAGGTACCCAAACATTTTGAATACATGTTCTCTAACCAAAGTCCCTTACTGCATTTGCAGCGAACAAATTCTTTCATAACATTATAACGCTGAGTTCGGTTAACATTACCAAACATCTCCTTGAGATTCAGCATTATATCTTGGCAGGTCTCCATCTCAACATGTTGCTTCTGAAGCACATTTGAGAGAGATCTCAAAATATAACACCGAGCCAATGTATGATCTTCATTATATTTTTCATTATATATGATATCTTCCGGTGTCTTAGGGTTTTCTATCTTGTCTTTAGATAGCACATATGAGATACAGTTCGCAGAGAGAACAAGATCCAAATAACGGATCCAATCCGAGTAATTTAACCCGATCAATTGGTTGACCTCCAGAAGTCTACTGAGTAGGTTCATGGACTTCATTGTCTGAAATAAAGAATGCACTATATTAGAACATATAACTAAATATATATTAAATGTTAAAATATTTGATTAAGGAGTTTTTAATCAAATTAGTCTTGTCTTTTCAACTCTGAAAGTTCATTCCCTTAATCACTTTCAAAGTAAGAGATATACTTACCGCTCTATCTTTAGCAAGAACTGGGATCTCCTTTTCTACCATAGTTACATCCCAATAATATGAGAAAGTGTAACAAGGGTAAAAAGAAACAGGAACATACTCCGCCTTGCAAGTCCAACTTGCATTTCCAATTCGATCTTCAACACCCTAACTCACCGCTCCTAAGGCGATGCTGACCCGTCGTTAATTAAATCGATCGTCAATAGGAATAGAACTCGATATATGCAATCCAATATCATCCCAATAATATGAGGAACTGATATTAGGGTCACTACAGATACGACCTCACTCTTTAGAAAAGCAAAGAGCCCGTTCCATGTGTGCTTGTATGAAGGAGCTTTCACTTCGGACATGCGTCTCCTACATACAATCCATGACAACGGAACCCTTCGTCTTGATGGGAAATAATGGATGTCACTTATGTGATCCTCCATATCAAACTCAAATTTTAATTAATTATCATGGATCATATTCACATAATTAATTCATCCAAGGGAAATACTACTCTATTCATAATAGAGTGTTTTTAATTGGATATAATTAATTTAATCATATTAAATCAATTATCAATCCAATTTAATCAACCAACAAACAATTTTGATTATTACTTGAAAAGATGGTATAATCTCAAAATAAGTATTATCCAAATTTTAATAATTAGAAAAATACACCATTATCTCTTCAAGTATTTTCCTTTCCTTACACGATGTCATGGTCAGTATGCACAGAATGTGGGACAGACCGCTCATGGAGCAACCTGCTACCCCAACGATCCCCGACAAGACAGGATATCCGCCTCAGACCAGGAAAATATGATTTGATCATATTGTATTTGAGATGTTATGCAGCATTACAACCGAAGTTATACCATAAAATATTTATGAAAACCATTTTAATCAATATTATAAGGAGATATGCTAAATAAATCCCTAATCATATTCAAGTAACAATGTTTTGCATGTAGAGGTTGTCCTATAATTATTATAGGATAAACTAGGATTTTCATGAAACATTCATTCAATGACCTATGATGTGATGATTAATCAATTAATTTCATAACTATTAGGCATCATATTTAATCAGGCCAAATTCATAATTTACATGATTTCCATTGAATTATGAATACATTAAGTAAAGAGATTTGATGATCTAATCATCTTCCGATCCATCTCCACTAAATATGGAATATCTTAAGCGGTTTGCTGGTTTGATTCTCTACTTAATTCAAGTGTTTATTTCATATTTCATGACGGAAAAACAGTAAGCAAAATTAATCTTCTTACAGATATGTGAATATATGCAAAATAATTTCCATAATGGGACTATTTGAATCATTTTCATGCATTTTTTGTAGCAACATTAGGTTGTTGCTTTTGGAACATACTTATACATTTTAAATACATCTTAATAACCAAAAAAACACGTCCAAACAGTGCACAAATAGTGGTTCTTAATCAAGCGAAAAAACCGATTCGAAACTTGCATCCAATGCAAAAAACAATGACTCTCGCGCATCCGAAACAAGAACCTCGATCGCCTAAGGTTTCGGATTATATTCAAGACTTTGACCAAGGTTCTGATACCACTTGAAGGATATGGAAAGGTCCTTAAGCGCATCACAAAAGCTTGAATATCGCATCATATGCGATCGAAGCGACTAGTCGCACTAGTTGATCGGTACAACGGAATTTAAAAAAAAATAAATGATGAAACCATATGATTCAATAACACTTTTTGGATCGTTTCATCAAACCACGTACAAGATTAAGGATTACCTCTTGAAGCATGGTTGTGATCGTAGTCTCTAAGGTAAGAGACCTCTTGTCTCAAGTCCGATTTCACTGAAGAGATGCCTGCGAGCATCGGGATGAACAGTGTGTTTCTCGCAATCCAAAGTGTTGATCCAAGCGGTGAATCCCCTGATCTCGTCTCACGAGATCTAATGCCTTCTTCACGAGAGAGGCGCGCCGAAGGAGACGGAAATCCATGAGTAGTCGAGGCTGCAGCACAATAGTGTAGCGATGACGATGGTCTCTCTAGGGTTTCTAAGTACAAGACCACTTAGAGAGAGAGAGAGAGATGGCGTATGAGATGAGAGAGAGAGAGCACTTGCAATTCTTGAGTGTACATTGAAGAGATAGGGTTGCTCTCCTTTTATAATATTTCGGGAGTCCACGGATCTCGATCTAGGGACAACACAAATCTAATGGTTCATATTGATTTGTGTTTCTTTCAATGGCCATGATTTTATTGTAAAAAATACAACAATTAATTTAATTTAATTTATATTGAATAATAATCAATATAAATTAATTTCATTTAAAAATCAATTCAACTTGGAGAAATAGAAAGGAAGCAAGCCTCCATCCATATAGAGAGTGGACGGCCAACAATTCCCATAAGAGTTGTGGTCGTTCACCCTCTCCACATGGAAGGTGGCTCCATTTTTCCTAATTCATGGAATCTTGTATTCCATGAATATCTCCATAATTTGCAACAACATTTGTTGGAAATTTATTCACACAAATAATTCATAATTATTTTGTGACATTGCAATCATGTCATCGGAAATTTGTGAACCACATTCACAACCAAAAATAAAAATGTAAATTACATTTTCAATTAATTGTCCAATGTGAATCCGATTCAATCAACATTTAAATTGTAAATGTTATTTACAAATAGCTCTCTCTTATATATTATAAATCTTATTTATAATATATATGAATAATATGGATAGTGCAATCCACATTATTCATATCCATAATAATTAAATCATATTTAATTATCTTTGATCATCATTCTCATGCATCAAAATAATTTCAATAAAATTCACATTATTTATGGTAATTAAATCACATTTAATTATCCATTTCTCAAAGTTTGGATATAATTTAACAATAAAATTATTCTTGAACTCTTTCAAGAATAATGCGCTTTCTCCATGGATACTTGGAGATAAGGATGGGAGGATTGTACGTTCCACATATAGTGACTTGGATATTGAGATTACATCTCAAATCCTGATCCCGAGGACCTCCCATAGATGCTTGATTAAATCAAGGTCGTAGATCCAATCTTCTCATTGCATCTGAATCATATTCAGGTCAATGCCCAACATTGGATTAAGATTAGATCACTTCTCTAAGAAGAAGAGTCACTAAAATCCAGACATTTTCCATCACTCTCTCGGAATGGAAGCGACATGGTTATACAATCGTTTATAATCACATCACCCTCAGGTATTCCTAATACTTGTACATCCTACATACTAGAAGATCTAGAATAAACCCAAAGATATATATATATATATATAAATTTACATTGTCATCTTTTGGTTTTATGATTAAGTTTCTCATTCGGTCATTGGGAGTTGGTATCAATCGTATGCTTTCCAAAAGCATATATCATACCTACAAATTCTTGTCATGCTTCAAAAGCAAGAAGACCATACATGGAATTTGATCGATCCCAATACCTTATGAGTGAGCTTATGTCTTCCGATTCACAAGTGGATCTGTATGATCCCTTTGAGAGATCGTATTACGCATATGCTCATGTATGCACACCAACTCGTCAGTGTATAGACCTTGATTAGGTCATCTACCTATCGGTCTGTCAAATGTACATACTCGGATTTATAGCTATACATCTTGAAGGATATGCATAGATCCATAAGCGCATCACGGAAGCATGATTATCGCATCGTTTATGATCGGAGCGACTAGTCGCACTAGTTGCTCGTTGCAGCGGAATTTAAAAAAAATGATGAAACCACATGATTCAAGAACACTTCTCGGATCATTTCATCTAACCATAGGTAATATGTAGGATTACCTCTTAAAGTGTGGTTGCGATCAAGTCTCTGAACTAAGAGACCTCATGTCTCAAGTCTGATCCGACGGAGGAGATACTTGCAAGCGCGTTGATGAGATGCATACTCCTCACAATCCGAGTTGAAGATCCAAGCGGCAAATATCCTGATCTCGTCATACGAGATCCGATTTCTTCTTCACAAGCGAGGCGCATCGAAGGAAATGAAGATCCACCAGTGGTCGAAGCGGCAACACAACAGGGTGGCGTCGACAGCGACTTTCTCTAGGGCACAAGATGGACGGCCACTAAGAGAGAGATATGGGGTGTGTAGAATGAGAATGAGAGAGACAGAGAGATAACTCAATTGTTGTGTGTAAAAGAAGAGCTAGGATTGCCTCTTCTTTTATACTACTTTGGGGGTCCATGAATCCATGTGAAATACAAAATCAATGGTTGAGATTGATTTGTGTTTCTATTCAATGGCCATGATTTTGTTGTAAAAAACAAAACAATTAATTTAGATTAAATTAAGGGATATTTACACCCATAACCCTGAGTAATCTCGTAATTAGCCCAGGAACCTTGCGCAAGCACGAATTACACCCAGAACCCCGAATAATGTTTAACCCTTACATTACATAACCCTGAGTCAACTTCCATCCATTTTACCGTTAACTATTGACGGTATCCGTTATGTATTTTATATTTATACCCTTTAAGTTTCTATAATTTACAAAAAAGTCCTCCACCTTATCCTCTTCCTCCTCCAAGCAGCACCCACCTCCTCCTCCAAGCAGCAAGCTCCTCCGACAACCTCCTCCTCTCCCCTTCGACCTCCCAAGTCCCCCCGCCCCCTCGTGCCTCCGCCTGCAGCCCCCCTCCCCCGCGCGACTCCGCCTGCAGCCCCTCTCCCCCGCGCGACTTCGCCTGCAGCCCCCCCCCCACCCCCGCACGACTCCGCCTGCAGCCCCCCTCCCCCGCGCGACTCCTCCACCCCCCCTGCAGGCCCCCCTCCCCCGCGTGACTCCTCCGCCTGCTGCCCCCCTCCCCCGCACGACGGATGGAACCCGTGCTCACACCCAGGCAGTACCTTCACCTTCTCCCCCTCTTCAAACACGCTCAAGCATATGGAGCACTGTACATCCTCCCCGCTCACAGGCACCGAATGCAGGACCACCTGGAAGCCATCAATCACCTCCTTCTCCAGCCCACCGACGTTTATCGCATGCCCGTCCTCCGTGGAGCCGTAATCGCCCGAGTTGACAGTTACCACCAGCCGTCGTTGACGGCAGGCCCACCTGGCGCAGAGGAAGATGACAGTAAGGAGGAGGAGGACGGAGAAGGCGACGATGACCGCGAGGAAGCTGCGGCCGTTGACTGGGAAGTCGCGGTTGGGGCATCGCTGTAGTGCCAGGGGAACTGCACGGCCGGGTCCATGTTGGGGTGCGGGCTGAGCTCTTGTTGGAGAAAAGCCCCCCTCCCCCGCGCGCCTCCTCCCCCCGCGAGCCTCCTCCCCCGCGCGCCCCCTGCCCCGCGTGCCTCCAACCCCGCGCTGCACTCGGGACCGAGTTCCTCCCAGAAGCAACCCCTCGCCTGCACCCCTGCTTAACACCCCCCCGCCCCTGCGCACCCCCTCCTCTGGAAGCCTCGCGCGCCTGCTCGCCCTCCCCCGGCCGAGTCTGTTCGAAGCTCCCCTCGGCCCCGGGCCGCGTTCCTCTGAGAAAGACCCCTGCCCCCGACCCCCGGAGCCCCGCGGAAGCCCTCCCTCCCAGCCATTCTCGAAGCCCCCCCCACACCCCCCGCGCCCATCACCTCCGCCAAGCCCTCCTCCCCATGAAAGCTTGACCCATTTCGGTAGAACACCTCCAGCCTGCAAGCCCCACCTCCTTTCCGACCAGGTCGAGCGCCTCCCATCTTTGGCCCAAGTCGAGCTCCCTTCTCCCGAAGCCGTCCTTTTCTTCTTTTTTTTTTCTTTTTTTATTAATCTCAGCCGTTAGATCATGATTGGTTAACCTCCACCGTAGGATCATGAAGTGGGTTAGATTAACTCAACTATCTGGTTGAGTTAACGAACGAAACTAACGGAAGGTTATGGGTGTAAAACGGCGTGGTTATTCAGGGTCCTGAGGATAATTAGTGTTTATAGAGGGTTTCCGGGGTAATTACCATATTACTCAGGGTTATGGGTGTAAATATCCCTTAAATTAAATATATATTGAATAAGCAATATAATTTAATTTGAACTAAATTAACTTGCATAGAAAGATTAGGAGGGAGGCGACCTACCTCACTAAAAAGGACGGCCACCCTTGAGACCAAGTCAAAGGGTGGTCGTCCACCATCCATTGAATGGATGGTGTTAGCTCCTCCTATCCTTCGTATTTATTTACAACTAACTTTTCTTGTAAATTAATTCACAAAATTAATTCTAAATTAATTTTGTGAATATTGCAATCATGTCATTAAATAATTGTGAGTACTTTCAAATGTGAATACAATTCATATCAACAATTAATTTAAATATACTATTTATAACAAGCTCTCTTATATATTATAATCACATTTATAATATATATATAGATAATATGGATAGCAATATCCACATTATTCACAACCTTGATAATTAAGTCACACTTAATTATCTTGAATCATCATTCTCATGTATTTAAATAATATGAATCGCAATCAAATTATTCATAATAATTAAAACACATTTAATTATCAACATCTCAATGCTTAGATACATAATTCAACAATGGAATTATTCTTGAACTCTTGCAAGAACAATGTGCTTTCTCCACAAATACTTGGAGATAAGGACAAGGCGATAGTATGTTCCACGTACAGTGACTTGGATATTGAGATTATATCTCAAATCTAGATCTCAGGGACCTCTTATAGATGCTTGATTAAATCAAGGCCGCAGATCCAATCTTCTCATTGCATCTGAATCACATTCGATCAATGTCCAACATTTGGACTAAGATTAGATCACTTCTATAATAATATGATTCACTAAAATTCATACATGTTTCATCACTCCCTCGGAATAGAAACATCATGGTTATACAATCGTTAATGATCACATCACCATCAGGTATTCCTAATACATGTACATCATGCATACTGGAAGACCTAGAATAAACCCAAATATATAAATCAATTTACACTGTCATCTTTAGAATTTTATCATTAAGTTTCTCATTCGATCATTGGGAGTTGGTATCGATCATATATTTTCCAAAAACATATATCATACCTACAAATTCTTGTCATGCTTCCAAATCAAGACGACCATGCATGGAATTTAATCAGTCTCAATACCTTATGAGTGATCTCATATTTTTCGGTTCACAAGTGAACATGTATGATTCTTTTGAGAGATCGTATTACTCATATGCCCTTATATACATACCAGCTCGCCGGTGTATAGACCTTGATTAGCCATCAACCTATCAGTCTGCCAAATATATATACTTAGACATATAGTAATACATCAGTCTCTGGTGCGAAGATGCATGCCTAAGTCATGACAATATACGATATAGGACTTGGTTATCTTGACCTCGCTAAGTCAACTCTTTGACCTAACTTATCTGATACCTCCGAATCTCTATTCCTATGCAGAGGACCTACATCAAGAGGTCGGTCAGATATCAGCCAAATGAGAAAGGATTGTCATCTCCTACTCATGATGGAGATCATCTCATAATAATCATTTGACGATGTTTGATGAGTCCTCAATCTAACTCTTTAGATATTCGTCGAAACCAGCCTCTATAATTCAATAATTGAATCGACGGTAACTCCCGGTGATAAGCCAGAAGAAGGTGAGGATGACGTCAAGTCATCATGCCCCTTATGCCCTGGCCGACACACGTGCTACAATGGACGGGGCAAAGGATTGCGACCCCGCGAGGGTGAGCTAACTCCAAAAACCCGTCCTCAGTTCGGATTGCAGGCTGCAACTCGCCTGCATGAAGCCAGAATCGCTAGTAATCGTCGGTCAGCCATACATATTCATGGAATATGATTCACTTTCAAGATGCCTTGATGGTGAAATGGTAGACATGCGATGGTACTAAGGGACCTTATAGTGCATTCATTCATTTTAATATCAAGGAGTAAAAATAAATCAATATCTTTTATTGATATATCAAACATTACAATAACATTTATTGTATGAATGGTTCGCCTCGGGCTTACATTGCTAACAATCTCCAACTAGCCCTTAGAACCATTCTGGTACAAAATCCTTAAACTCATACTCATTACATACTGGTCGAAAACCTTTTGGGCTCGTTCGGGTAGGGGGTAAACCCCCCTCCTTAACACACTCCTTCTCTCTCCAATGTAGGCCCCACATTTTCTCTTTTTTAATACATTAAAATCAATGTTTTTTCATCCAATCCATCAAAAAAATATAGTATACCATCATATCATATAAAACTTATAAACTATTCAACTTTTACTCACTTTTCCAAACTTCAATACAATCACATCACAATAACTACTCACTTTCCAAACTTCAATACAATCACATCACAATAACTACTCACTTTCCAAACTTCAATACAATCATATCACAACAAACTACCCCTAGTTTATCCAAACACCAAAACACAAAAATGAGTTACCCTCTACCACCCACCCTAACCCGCGTACCAAACGCACCCTTTGTGTCAAAGGTTATTAAGCGGATCAGCAACATTGTCGGAGTTTAGTGATGACGACGTCACCACGCTTTTGAATCTCCCTAATGATGTGGTATTTCCTTTCCACGTGCTTGCTCTTTTGATGCTATTTGTTTTCCTTCGCCTGAGTTATGGCTCCAGTGTTATTGCAGAGTAGCGGGATGGGAGTATCAGAGGAAATTACACCAAGCTCCATGATGAACTTGTGCAACCATACCACCTCCTTTGCAGCATCCGATGCGGCAATGTATTCAGATTATGTCTTGTTGAATCGATCGTAGTGTCAATGCTTCTTGCTTCTGCAGCTCACAGCACCACCTCAACGGGAAGACAAACCCTGATGTCAACTGTCGATCATCAATATCTAATTGGAAGCTAGAATCTGTGTATCCCAAGACTTGGAGATCACCATCTTCATTGACCATGATGTAATCTTAGATTACATCCGTCTTAAATACTTGAAGATATTCTTTACTGCATTCCAGTTGTTCTCCATAGCAGGATTGGTGACAGCTTACCACTCCCACTACATGACAGTTATCTGGCATTGTGCATATCATGGTGTAGATTAAGCTTCCTATAGCTGATGCGTAGGGGCATCCAGCCATGGCTTTCTTTTCCTCAACACTTTGAGGAGTCATCCCTTTAGACAGGTGGATACCATGTCTTAAGGGAAGGAAACCTTTCTTTGAGTTCTCCATATGAAGCCTCTACAAGATTTTCTTAATGTACACATGTTGTGACAATCCCAAGATCCTATTTTCTCGGTTTCAGAACAATTTCAGATCCAAGATGTATGACGCTTCTCCAAGATCTTTTCATCTCGAAGGTATGGGACAGCCAAATCTTGACACTGGTCATCATCCATGTATCATTCTCAATGATAAGGATGCCATCTACATAAAGCACGATGAATACAATGGCGCTCCCACTAAGCATCTTGTATGCATACGGTTCATCAGGATTCTGTAATAAATCATAACTCCTTATGGTTTCGTCAAATCTGATGTCCCAGCTACGAGATGCTTGTTTGAGCCCATAGATGGATTTCTTCAAAATGCATACTTTTCCTTCCTCGGTTATGAAGCCCTGGGGCTGCTCCATATAGATATCCTCTTCAAGGTATCCATTGAGGAAAGCCATCTTGGCGTCCAACTGCCAGATGTCATGCTCAAGATATGAGTTATAGCTAGTAATGCCTTGATGGACTTAAGCATAGCCACAAGAGAGAATGTCTCATCATAGACAATGCCTTCTATCCCTCTCTCTGTGTGTAGCCCTTGGCTATGAGCCGTACTTTGAAAGTCTCTACTTTCCTGTTAGGTCCCCTCTTTCTCTTGAAGATCCATTTACACCCAATGGATTTTACCCCTCTAGGTGGATCTTCTAGGGTCCATACACCACTTTTATGCATGGAGTAAATTTCTGACTTCATTACTAGCATCCATCTATCCATGTCATGATTCGTGCGTGCTTCATCAAATGAAGATGGATCATTTTCAGTTTCACCTGACACATGGAATATGTATCTTTCAGGTGGTGCAACTACCCTAGAACTCCTTCGAAGATGTAGAAGTTTATGTTATGTTCTTATACCTTTTTATCTATTGTTTTTTTTGTTTGTCTACCATATGTAATTTGCCCATAGGCCTCTCCTTATATAAGAGTCTAGGGCTCAAGGAATAAACATAACTCTTATTTTTCCCAACATGGTATCAGAGTGATGGTCCTAGACCGGAGCTCTCGTACCGAACGCTAAACCTAGCCCCCTCCACCTTCAAGCCCCGCGCGCCCCCCTCGCCGCGCCGCTCCTCCTCCACGAGCGTCGCCCTTCGGCCACCTTCCACACGCGCCGCCCTTCATGCCCCCCTTCTCATTACGTGCCGCCCTTCGAGCCTAGGGTCCCGTCGCCCCTAGGGTTCGGTCGTGATCTGCTGCCGCCGCCCTTTTCCATGAGCCATTGCCGCCGTCCATAGGGTTCGGTCGTTGTCTTCCTAAGGCGCTCCTCTCCCGCGCTCCCAGGTTGATGGGTTTGGTTGCGTAAAAGTCTATACATGCAACCAAACCTAGTCATATCAGAATAGACCAAAGTCTATCGTGTCTACAACCCCTATTTTCTCCAGTCACAATGTCCAAAAGCAAGATAGAGATCCCCACTAAAGACGCCTTCAGAGGTCATGCGCCTATTGTGAAGATGGACGGATCTAACTATAAGTTATGGGCCATGCAGTTCATGAGCCTGATGAAATCAATAGGTAAGAAACATATTCTTATTGAGGACGAGCTAGAGGAGAAAGGGTTGTATGCCTCATGGGAGGTTGATGACGCATATGCTCAGGTCTGGTTGTTTGGTACTCTGATGCCAGACATTGTTAACGATGTCTTACACCAACCCACTGACAAAGCCATGTGGGATATTCTTTCTGCGACGTATTCTCAAGCCAAGAATGAGACGAAAATCCTGCAGCTCCAGCATGACATCTTCACGATAAAGCAAAATGGTCGACCCCTGCATGCTCACTACACTGCATTGCAGGGAATGTTTGAGAGGCTTCATAGCTTCATGCCTCTCACAGCTACTCCGGAGTAGTTGAAGACATATCAGAATGCCATGATGGTGGGAGTCTTTCTGGACTCTCTTGACTCATAGTATGAGGCCGTGTTATCTCAGATTCTGGCTAATGCTACTATCCCTCCAATGGAGGAGGCTTTTCGGAGATTGAGCCGAATCAATGTCTCGACCCCTGCTGTTCTGCCAAATTCTTCTGCTATGGTGGCCTCTCGCGGAAGAGGCAATCCATCTCAGTTTCGTGGACGAGGACCACGTGGTAGGGGTGGTCGTGGTCGTGGATCACAATGTACTTACTATCATAGGACTGATCATGCAGAAGACATATGCTACTCCAAGCAAAGTTTCCCCACATCTGCCCATGCAGCAGACCAGATTCAGCATCATGGTGCTACACCTGTGTCGGATCCACGATATGAAGACCTTATGTCTCGATTGCGTGATATCATGCCTCCAGCTAGTACCCCTCCACCTGTTTCAGAGACCAGCTTAGACGTTGCTGCGACTGCAGAAGCTAGTTCCTCAGGTAGTGCTCACACTTCTACCTTCTACCAGGGTTCAGGTACCTCAGAATGGATTATAGATTCAGGTGCCACACATCATTTGTGTGGAGATAGACATCATCTCACGTCCTACAAGCAAGTTTCCCCAGGAAGGATAGTGGTCATAGCAGATGGGACCCATTCTCCCATCACAGGACAGGGACAGTGCCTTAACACCTTCTATGCAATTGCAAAATGTGCTTCATGCTCCTAATTTCTCAATGAATCTTATGTCTATTAGTCAGCTTACTAAGGATTTACATTGTCGAGCAATATTTGACCCATCATCTTTTGTGTTTCAGGACATTCTCACGGGCAACGTGATTAGACATGGATGTGAGCAAGGCGGGTTGTATCGACTGGTCTATACACCATATGTTGGAGCACCATCTCATTCCACTGGACATGTCTCTCCTTATCTATGGCATATGCGCTTTGGTCATCTTCCGTTTCAGAAACTGTGTCAAGTCCTTCCTCAAATTTCACCACGTTCGTCGATCAATTGTGAAGCTTCTCAGGTAGGGAAGCATCATCGGTCCGTCTTCCCTAGTCGTCAGAGTCTGAGCATTAGCTCTCCATTTGAGTTGTTTCATATTGATATTTGGGGTCCAAGTCGTGCTCCCGATCATCAGGGAAACATTCTATTTAGTTGTTGTGGATGATTTTAGTCGTTTGTCTTGGGTTTTCCTGTTAGAGAATAAATCTGAAGCGGGCAACACTATTATGGATTTTATTAAAGAAGTGCAGAATGTTTTTTCTGTTTCTGTTAAAATTGTGCGTACTGATAATGCCCTTGAATTATGTACTCAAACATTATCTCATTTCTTTCATCTCATGGCATTTTCATCAAACGTCTTGTGCCTACACGTCTTAACATAATGGTGTTGTGGAAAGAAAACACCGCCACCTTTTTTATGTTGCTTGTACGCTGCTTATCCAGAGTTGTGCTCTGCAATCGTTCTGGGGCGATGCAGTTCTCACTGCTTGTTACCTCATTAACTGCATGCCTTTGTCTGTATTGGGAGAGAAGATACATTTCTCCTTTGTCTTTCCGAACAAGGAATTGTTCTCTTTTACTCCTCGTGTCTTTGGGTCTGTTGCATTCGTTCACCAATTGTCTCCAGGTATTGACAAGCTCTCTCCTAGGGCTGTCAAATGCGTTTTTGCAGAGTATTCCAAAACTCAAAAGGGGTATCGTTGCTATGATTCGTTACGTCGAAGATACTATGCCAGTGTTGATGTCACGTTTTTTGAGTCAGTCATATTTTCTCTCCTACAGGTGACAGGTTGACGCCATCGAACATAACTGAAGAGATCCATATTCCTCCTCCACCCGTGTATGCACCACAGCAAGCTCTTACACCTCCACCACCTCCACCACCGCCACCACCTCCATCATCTTCCATGTTTTTGGTTCCTCCTCTACAACTCCATTACAGTCGATGGCAAGCCCCTGCTCATGATCATGGTCAATCATCAAGCATGCCCCAGGTTTGTTCTGATAACATTCATTCTAATGATGGGACTGATAGTATTTCTTAGCAGGAGCAGGTAGGGTATGACACTGATAGTGATACAGCCGATGCAGGACAAGATTTGCCTATTGCACTGAGAAAGTAGAAGAGGTCATGTGTGTCATATCCAATTTCCTCTCATGTTACCTTTGATCGTCTAACAGGAGATTTCACTATTTCAGGAGGTTTGTAGTTGCTTTATCAGTTGTGAACATTCCACGGACTCACCAAGAGGCATTAGCTGGTAGTAGATGGCATCTGGCTATGGAGGAAGAGATGGTCTCCCTTCAGTCGACAGGTACTTGGAGCCTTGTTCCAGCTCCTACTGGGGCATCTATTGTGAGTTGCAAATGGGTTTTTACGGTGAAGCAAAATGCAGATAGCAGTATAGATAGGTAGAAGGCTCGATTGGTTGCTAGGGGTTTTACTCAGACGTATGGGGTAGATTATCTTGAAACGTGTTCTCCTGTTGCTCGTCATTCTACTTTACGGATTCTTTTATCTGTTGGTGTGATTCGAGATTGGCCCATGTTTCAACTGGATGTCAAAAATGCCTTTTTATACGGTGATCTTTAGGAGGAAGTATATATGCAGCAGCCACCTGGGTTTACTGCTGAGGGGGAGTGTGTACAGGTATGCATGCTTCATAAGGCAATCTATGGCCTAAAGTAGAGCCCGAGAGCTTGGTTCCAGAAGCTCTCAGATTTGTTTGAGAAGCAAGGGTTCAAAAGGTCAAATGCAGACCACTCTCTTTGTACAGAGGACGTCCAGAGGTACGACTGTTATTACGGTGTATGTTGATGATATACTTATTACAGAAGATGATATGCTGGGAATAAAAAGAGCAAAACAATTCTTGGGCCATGAATTCGTTGCCAAGGATCTAGGAGTACTTAGATATTTCATGGGATTGGAGTTTGCTAGAAATGAACAAGGACTTGTGATGACTCAGAGGAAATATGTCACAAACTTGCTAAGTGACACGGCTTTGCTTGGATGTCAAGCATGAAGATACATGATGACGATACTGAGGAGGTTGACAGGAGGAGATACAGGGAACTGGTAGGGAGGCTTCTTTATGATACTATTAACAAACCAGATATCTCATTTGCAGTAAATAAAGTGAGCCAGTTCATGGAGCAACCTCGTCAGGTACACATGGACTCTATACATATGATACTAAGGTATCTAAAGTCATCTCCAGGTGCAGGATTGATGTTTAGGAAGGAGGGCACTATACTATCTCAACATGTGCAGATGCAGACTATGACGGGTGCCCACAGGATAGGAAGTCTACATCAAGCTTTGCTATGTTTGTTGGGGAGTCGCTTGTCTCATGGAAGAGTAAGAAGCAAACAGTAGTTGCGAGATCCAATGTTGAATCAGAGTATAGAGCTATGGCCCAAGCATGTGCAGAAGTGATGTGGGTTCGTGCAGTTCTGACAGATCTACATATAGATGTTCCTCTTCCTATGTCCTTAAAATGTGACAATCAAGTTGCATTATTCATCACAAATAACCCTGCATTTTATGAGAGGACAAAGCACATCGAGGTTGATTGCCATTATATCCGTGATATGATCCAGAAAGGCTTTATTTCTAAAACCCATGTTAGCTCAGGAGACCAAACGACAGACATTCTTACCAAAGCTTTACTTCGGGGTCCCTTCCAGAAGTGCTTACCAAGTTGAGCATGATAGATATCTATGCTTCATCTTGAGGGGGAGTGTAGAAGTTTATGTTATGTTCTTGTATCTTTTTATCTATTGTTCTTTTCGTTTGTCTACTGTATGTAATTTGCCCACAGGCCTCTCCGTATATACGGGAGTCTATGGCTCAAGGAATAAACATAACTCTTATTTTTTCCCAACAGAAGAAGTACAGGTGTTTAATCTTCTTTTATTTCTTCAGTTTCTGGTTCAAGAAACTCAGTATCCTCGAGGGATTTAATGAGTTCCTTTATTTTATTTTTGTCTTGACTCTTAAGGAAATCATCCTCCAGAAATTTTACATCTCGAGAGATGAAGATCTTCTGAGTCTCAGGGTCATAAAGCGGGTATCCAATACCATCCTTAACATACCCAATGAAATAGCACTCACGAGTGCGAGATTCTAGCTTACTTGTGTCCATGTTCTTCGCATGGACCAAGCAACCACAAATCCTTAAGTGATTAACACTAGGTTTGGTTCTATACCAAAGCTCATAAGGAGTCTTATGTATAGACTTGTTAGGAATCTTGTTCAGGATATATATATATATATTGCAATCTCTAATGCATATCCTCAGAAACTAAGTGGTAATGTGCTTTACTTATCATTGAACGCACCACGTCCATGATAGTTTTGTTGCGTCTTTCAGCAACACCATTAAGTTGGGGGGTTCCAGGATGAGTGAGATTGGAGACAATTCCTTTCTCTTTAAGGTATTCCTTGAATTCATTTGAAAGGTACTCGCCACCTCGATCAGATCGAATCCATTTAATCTTCCTATCGGTTTCATTCCCAACCAAAGCCATGAACTCTTTGAACTTTTCAAAGGTTTTACATTTATGACGTAATAGGAAGATAAACTCGTATCGCGAATGGTCATCAATAAACGTCAAATAATATCGATATCCATTTCGGGCCGCGATAATGAGGTACCACATACATCAGTATGTATTAGGTGAAGAATACCTTCGCATCTTGTAACCTTGTTACAGAAAGGCGTCAAAGTCATTTTACCTCGAATACAATGTTCGCGGGTAGGCAAATATTTAGCATATAGAAAATCTAAAGGTCCATCCATTATCAATCTGTTGATCATATCAATAGATAAATGACCAAGCCTTTGATGCCAAATCACATTTCAATTATTTCCATCCTCCCTCGTTCTTTTAGGATTTTTATTAGTGGTACTAACATTCATGAAATTTTCATCAATGCACAATTTATATAGTCCACCAGAAGTCAGAACACCATCCATAATATATTTATCATAACAACTTATGACAAGTTTATTACAGAATAGAAACGAATATCCATTTCTACCTAATTTAGATACATATATTAAGTTCCTTCTGACATCTGGAACATAAAGACATTATTTAAGTAGGACTCTTCCACTAGATAATGGTAGTCTGCAGGTTCTGACGGCGACTGCTGTAACAGTTGCATCAGATCCCATCCGGATGACTGTCTCCCCTTCATCAATACTCTTAGTTTCCTGAAATAGATGCAACGAATTGCATATATGAACAGAAGCACCAGAATCGATGACCCAACTACATTCTCGTCCTACGAGAAAGTTGGTTTCAATGATGAAAGTAGAATTCATACAAGTTAGGACTTTACCTTTGTCAGCGGATTTCAGGTAATCTGGGCAGTTATGCTTCCAGTGCCCCGGCTTCTTGCAGTGATGACACACATCGATTTTCTTTGATGTCACCAGTATGAAAGCAATAGAAGATAATCCAACACCTTGACTTTTCTTCTATCTCTTCTAGGCCGAGCCCTTCCGAGATCCTTACTTCCGACTGCGCTTTCCTTTGACATGTGCAACCATTGCACTGCCAGAGGGATTGTCTTTCTTTATTACGTCTTATGCAGACTTTAATGAAGCCAATAACTCAGCATTAGACCAATTCACCTTGTTCATATGGAATGATACCACAAACTTATTGAAAGACTTATGGAGCGATATCAGAATGAAGTCGGACTGCATATCTTTATCCATGTTAGCCCGAGAGTTTCCAGTTCCGAGAGATACCTAAACATTTTGAGTATGAGTTCTCTCAATGAAGTCATTTGCTATATTTTGTAACGAATAAGTTTTTTCATAACATTATAACGCTGAGTTCGATTGACATCACCGAAAATCTCCTAGAGATTCAACATTATATCCTATCAGGTCTCCATCTCCACAAGTTGCTTCTGAAGCACATTGGAGAGAGATCTCAGAATATAACACATGACCAATGTATGATCTTCATTATATTTTTTATTGTATTGAATTTCTTCTAGTATCTTAGGGTTTTCATGCTTGTCCTTGGACAACACATAGGATATGCGCTCCGCAGATAGAACATGATCCAAATTACAGATCCAATCCAAGTAGTTTGGTCTGGTCAATTGGTTGACCTCCAGTGGGTTCATGGACTTCATTGCATGAAATTAAGAATGCGCTATATTATAACATATAGATATGTATATATATTCAATATTGGATTCTTTGATCAAGGATTTTTAATCAAATTAGTGTTGCATTTTCAACTTTGAAAGTTCATTCTTAATAACTTCCAAAATAAGAGAAATACTTATCGCTATATCCTAGCAAGAACTGGGATCTCCTTTTCTACCTTAGTTACATCCCAATAATATGAGAAACTGTAATTCGAGTAAAATGAAGCAAGAACACATTCCGCCTTGCAAGTCCAACTTGCATTTCCCAATTCGGTCTTTAAAACCCGGGCCCACTATCCCTAAGACGGTGTTGACCCGTCGTTAATTGAACCAACCGTCAACAGAATTTGAACTCGTCATGCACAATCCAATATCGCCCTAATAATATAAGGAACTGATCTTGGGGTCAATACGCATACGGCCATACTCTTTCAAGAAGCAAAGAGCCCGATCCAGATGCGCTTGTATTTAGGAGCTGTCACTTCAGGTAGGCATCTCCTACATACAATCCCTGCGACGGATTCCATTGCCTTGACAGGAGACCATGGATGTCACTTATGTGATCCTCCATCTCATATTAAAATTTTAATTAATTATTATGAATCATATTTGTAGAGATATTTCGTAGTTTTATTATCTCTTTATGTAGCTTGTCGTTATTCCTTTATCTTATATAGACCTCTCTGTAATTTACCCTTAAGGTCTCTCCCTATATAAGAGAGCCTAGGGTTTTCTGAATGATGATCGAAGTCACGTTTCCCAACATGGTATCAGAGCCGCCCTAGGGCTCTCCACCCACCGCCTCCCTCTCCCCACCCGCCGCCCCTCTCTCTCTCCTCTCCTCGGCGCGTTCTCCGCTGCCGCCTCTCTCTCTCCATCGCTTAGCGCCCCCGCGCCTAGGGCCAGCCCTCCGCAAGCGCTCCCAGCGGTATCCAGACCTCCGCCAGCGGCATCCAGGCCACCGCCAGCGGCATCCAGCGGCCACTGCTAGCGCCGCCAGTCACCGCCAGCGGCATCCAGCCCGCCGCCAGCGGCCTCCCGGTCATTCCAGGCATTGCCTGCAGCCCCATACCGTTGTTGTAGGCATCCAGCCAGCCGCCTACAGCCGCCGCCAGTCACCGCTAGCCGCCGCCAGTCCCAGCCAGTCGCGCAGACATATACGCGACCCCAGGCGGCACCCAACAGGCCGGTTCAAGGGCTGTAAGCCCTTCTCTAAGGCGTGCCCTAGTTCTCTCTTCGATCGGTATATGGGTTTGAGTGTGTAACGTCTACATACGCACTCAAATCCGATGCAGTTGGTGTAGACATTTATCACAGTGTCTATATATCCTTGTTCTTCTCCAAGCAGCAGCATGTCAGAATCCAAAGCCGATATGACCTCCACAGGCGCATTCAAAGGTCCTGCGCCAATAGTGAAGATGGACGGGTCTAACTATGAGCTCTAGGCGATGCAGTTCATGAGCCTCATGAAGTCTAATGGTAAGAAACACATTCTTACCGAGGATGAGCCTGCAGAGAAGACAGGGATCTATGCCTCATGGGAGGCCGACGACGCCTATGCAAAGGTCTGGTTGTCCGGTACATTGACGATGGAGATTGATAACGACGTCCTCCATCAGCCCACTGCCAAGGCAATGTAGGACATTCTTGCCGCTACTTATTCGCAAGTGCGAAATGAGACCAAGTGTTGCAGCTTCAGCATGACATTTTCACAATGAAGCAGAGCGGCAGACCTCTCCATTCCCTGTACACATCCCTAAGAGGGATGTTTGAGAAGTTATACAGTACCATTCCTCTCACTGCTACTCCTGAACAGCAAAAGACGTTTCGGAATGTCACCATGGTGGGTGTTCTTCTTGCGGCTCTTGATCCTGAGTACGATGCCGCCCGGTCCCAGATCCTAGCGGATGCAGTTATTCCTCCAGTAGAGGATGTTTACAGAAGGCTCAGTCGCATTCCAGTTTCCTCCAGCTCTTCTACTCCACCCCCATCAGCGATGGCAGTCTCGCGTGGGAGAGGTGGATCGCCTTCTGGTCGTGGTCGTGGTCGTGGACGTGGACGTGGACCCCAGGGAAGGGGTGGTCGGTTCAGTCAGACATGCTCCTATTGTCATCGCACAGGACACTCAGAGGACACATGCTATTTTAAGCATAGATTTCCAGCATCGGCACGTGTTGCAGAGCACTCTCAGTCTCCATTAGCTTCTACTGCAGATAATCGATTTGACGAACTTGTGGCCCGTCTCCGAGATATTATGCCACATGTGTCCGGTGATTCGTCTGGTGGTTCTTCAGATATTGCCGCCACTGCCTCTGCCAGTTCATCCGCTGCTGCGAGTACCTCAGGTAGATCTATTACATTCACATCAACTCATGATATATCTGACTGGGTTATCGATTCCGGAGCCACACATCATCTCTGCCGTGATAGAGGTAGATTACAGCCCTACAGAGACATTCCTCCCAGTCGTTCAGTGCAGATAGCAGATGGTACCCATTCGTCCCTTGTTGGACAGGGGGAGGTCTTCCTATCTTCCACTATGCAACTACATAACGTCCTGCATGCTCCTCAGTTCTAGATGAATTTGCTATCTATTAGTCAGATTACGAAGTTTTGAATTGTCGTGCTATATTTGACCCGTCTTCTCTCATTTTTCAGGACATACTCACGGGCAAGGTGATTAGCTGTGGCTCTGAGCAGAATGGTTTATATCGCCTGATTCGGGATTCCTATGCTGGCGTCTCCTCTCTTTCTGCTGGACCAGTCTCTCCGTACATTTGGCATCTCCGGTTTGGTCACCTTCCGCTCCAGAAAATGCGCCATCTTCTGCCCCAGATTCCTCCTAGTTCGTCCTTCCGATGCGAAGCGTGTCAGTTGGGAAAGCATCACAGGTCGAGCTTCCCACGTCGTCCGAGTCGGAGCAGTAGCTCCCCTTTTGAGTTGTTACATATAGATATATGGGGTCCGAGTCGTGTTCCCAATCATCAGGGGCACAGGTTTTATCTTGTGGTAGTGGATGATTTCTCTCGTGTGTCATGGGTCTTTTTTTGAAAAATAAATCTGAAGCAGGAAATGTGATCAAGAACTTGATTAATGAAGTGCATAATGTTTTTTCTTCCTCTGTCAAATATGTTCGGACGGATAATGCCCTTGAATTTTGTACACGCTCACTTTCACAATTCCTTTCATCAAAGGGTATTATTCACCAAACCACTTGTGCATATACCTCACAACAAAATGGTGTGGCAGAAAGAAAGCATCGCCATCTCTTGGATATTACTCGCACACTGTTGATTCAGAGTTGCGCTCCTATCTCATTCTGGGGTGATGCTGTTCTTACTGCTTGTTATCTGGTCAACTGAATGCCATCCTCAGTTCTTGGTGAGAAGATACCTATCTCCCTTATTTTTCCAGACAAGGAGTTATTTTCTCTAACTCCACGTGTTTTTGGTACTGTGTGTTTCGTGCATCGTCTGTCTCCTGGACTTGACAAACTCTCTCCTAGAGCAGTCAAGTGCGTCTTTGTAGGTTATTCCAGGACTCAAAGGGTTACCGATGTTATGATCTTGCAACTAAGAGATACTTCGTGAGCGCTGATGTCACTTTCTTTGAGTCTGTCATGTATTTTTCTCCTGCAGGTGACAGAATGGTTCCATCCACTACCACTGATGATATCTATGTTCCTCCACCACCTTCATTGAGTACACCTGAGTCGTCCTCTGTGCCCGTCTCCACGCCAGCACCACCTCCACCTCCACCCATTCCACGACCTATCATATCACCGTTACCTAAATTCTATACACGCCGGTCAGGTCCTGCTCAGACTACACAGCAGCCAATCATCACGCCTCAGGTATGTTCAGATGGCATTACTACTGACGGGTCAGGTTTAGTACATGTGCAGGATCCTTCAGTACAGGCAGACACTAGCCCATCCAGTACAGCAGATGATCTTGATGTTCCGATTGCTTTTCGGAAGAAGAGGAGGCAATGTGCCTCTTATCCATTTGCTTCACAGGTTTCTTTTCACCGTCTCACGGGTGATTTTCAGAGGTTTGCCACAGCCTTGTCTTCTGTGGATATACCACGGACATACCAGGAAGCTTTGCAGAATAAATGCTGGAAATTAGCCATGGAAGAAGAAATGAAGGCCTTACAGTCTCGTGGCACATGGTCTTTGGTCCCTGCACCTTCTGATGCATCCGTTGTGAGCTGTAAATGGGTCTTCACAGTCAAATACCATGCAGATGGCACTTTGGATAGGTACAAAGCACGCTTGGTCGCCCGTGGGCTTACACAAACCTACGGGGTGGATTACATGGATACATTCTCTCCAGTGGTGAGACACTCCACCCTTCGTATTCTCTTATCTGTTGTTGTAATACGTGATTGGAGTATTTCTCAACTAGATGTCAAGAATGCCTTTCTATACGGAGACTTGCAGGAGGAAGTCTACATGCAGCAGCCACCTGGGTTTACTGCTGAGGGGGAGAAGCAGATGGTCTGTAGACTTCACAAGGCGATATATGGCCTCAAACAGAGTCAGAGAGCATGGTTCCAGAAGTTGTCCAACCTGATTGAGCAACAGGGATTCAAGAGGTCAAATGCCGATCACTCATTGCTTGTCCAGAAGTCATCGGCAGGTATGGTTGTCATTATGGTCTATGTGGATGATATTCTTGTTACAGGAGACGATGTTTAGGGCATAGAGAGGGTGAAGGCATTCCTAGGCCGTCAGTTCGTCACAAAGGATCTTGGAACCCTAAGATATTTTCTGGGGTTGGAATTTGCAAGGAATGCACAAGGCTTGGTGATGACACAACGGAAGTATATTACAGACTTCCTGACTGAGACTGGCATGGATGGGTGCAAACCATCAAGTATTCCCATGGACCCTAGCATGAAGCTGTTTGAAGGTGATACGGATGAAGTAGATAAGAGGAGATATAAAGAAATGGTGGGAAAACTCCTCTACATTACCATTACTCGTCCAGACATTGCATTTGCAGTTAGCAGGGTGAGTCAGTTTATGGAGCAACCAAGACAGGTTCACATGGATGCTATACACATGATACTGAGGTATCTGAAGTCTTCTCCAGGGTCAGGGCTGCTATTCAGAAAGGACACAGATTTATCCGTCTCAGCATGTGCAGATGTAGATTATGCAGGATGTCCTAAGGACCGGAAATCAACCTCAGGGTTTGCAGTGTCTGTTGGAGGCTCTTTGGTTTCTTGGAAAAGCAAGAAACAAACTGTTGTGGCAAGGTCCGGTGCTGAATCCGAATATAGGGCCATGGCTCAAGCCAGCACGGAAATGATGTGGGTTCGTTCAGTACTAGAAGATCTACATGTAGCCGTGCCCCTACCTATGAAGCTTCAGTGTGACAATCAGGCAGCATTGTTCATTGCCAACAATCCAGCTTTCCATGAAAGGACCAAGCATATTGAAGTTGACTACCATTATACTAGGGACTTGATCCAGAGAGGATTGATATCTACTGCACATGTGAGCTCAGGAGATCAGACTGCAGATGTATTCACCAAGCCACTACTCAGAGGACCATTTCAGAGATGTTCATCCAAGCTGAGCATGATCGATATCTATGCTCCACCTTGAGGGGGAGTGTAGAGATATTTCGTACTTTTATTATCTCTTTATGTAGCTTGTCGTTATTTCTTTATCTTATATAGACCTCTCTGTAATTTACCCTTAAGGTCTCTCCCTATATAAGAGAGCCTAGGGTTTTCTGAATGATGATCGAAGTCACGTTTCCCAACAATATTCACATAATTAATTCTTCCAAGGAAAAACTACTTTATTCATAATATAGTGTTACTAATTAGATATAATTAATTTAATCATATTAAATCCATTATCAATCCAATTTAATCAGCCAACAAACAATCTTGATTGTTACTTGAAAGGATGGTATAATCTCAAAATATGTATTATTCAAATTTTAGTAATTCGAAAAATACATCATGATCTCTTCAAATGTTATCCTTTCCATACTCGTTGTCATGGCCAGTACGCACAGGATGTGGGGTAGACCGCTCACGGATCAACCTGCTATCCCATTGATCCTCGACTAGGCATCATATATGCCTCAGGTCAGGATAATGTGATTTGATCTTTTTGTATTTGAGATGATAATCGGTCTTTCAACCAAAGCTATACCATATAATATTTATCAAAACCCTTTTTGATTAATATTACAAGGAAATTTGCTAAACAAATCCCCAATCATATTCAACTATCAATGTTTTGCACGTAGAGATTGTCCTACAACTATTCTAGGATAAACTAGGGTTTTCATGAAACATCCATTCAGTTGTCTATGATGATTAATCAATTATTTTCATAATTATTAGGCATCATATTTAATCAAAGCAAATTCACAATTTCCATGATTTCCATTGAATTATGAACATATTAAATAAAGGTGTTTGATGATCTAATCATCTTCATACCCATCTCCACTAAATATGGAATATCTAGCGCAAATGGAGTCGGAATCATGCGAAATAAATTCCAGTGGTTTGTTGGTTTAATTCTCTACTTAATCCAAGTATTTATTTCATACTTCATGACGGGAAAACAATACGTAAAATAATTTTCTTACATATCCGTGATTTCATGCAAAACATCTTTCATAGCGGGAAATCTTCGAATCATTTTCATGCGCTTTTGGTACCAATTATAAGTTACTGTTTTTGGGACATATTTAAAAATTCTAAACATTTTATTAATCAAAAAACTCATCCAAACAGTGCAAAAACAGTAGGTTTTAAATAAGCTAAAAATCGATTCGAATCTTACATCCAATGCAAAAACAATGATTCTCGCAAATCCGAAATTTGAACCACAATCGCCTAGGGTTTTGGATAATATCCAAGACCTCGTCCAAGGCTCTGATACCACTTGAAGGATATAAATAGATCCTTAAGCACATCCTGGAAGCATGATGCATCGTATGCGATCGGAGCGACTAGTCGCACTAATTTTCGGTGTAGCGGAATTTTAATAAAAATAAATGATGAAACTACATGATCCGAGATTACTTCTCGGATCATTTCATCAAACCACAGATAATATGTAGGATTACCTCTTGAAGCGTGGTTGCAATCAAGTCTCTAAACCAAGAGACCTCCTGTCTCAAGTCCAATCTGACGGAGGAGAAACATTCGAGCGCGTTAATGAGATGTGTACTCCTCACAATCTGAGTTGAAGATCCAAGCAGCAAATCTCTTGATCTCGTCACACGAGATCCGATGTCTTCTTCACGAGCAAGGTGTACCGAAGAAGATGGAGATCTACGAGCGGTCGAAACGGCGGCACAACGACGTGGACTCAACGGTGACTCTCTCTAGGGCACATGGTAGACGGCCACTAAGAGAGAGAGAGATGAGGTGTGTGGAATTAAAATGAGAGAGAGAAAGATGAGTCAATTGTTGTGTGTAAAATAAGAGCTAGGTTTGCCTCTTCTTTTATAGTACTTGGGGAGTCCATTAATCACGATCCACGTGAAACACAAAATCGATGGCAGAGATTGATTTGTGATTCCATTCAACGGCCGTGATTTAGTTATAAAAAACACAAGAATTAATTTAGATTAAATTAAATATATATTACTATAATCAATATAATTTAATTTGAACTAAATTAACTTCCACAGAAGGATTAGGAGGGAGGCTACCCACCTCCCTAAAAAGGGAGGGATAGCCACCCTTGAGACCAAGCCAAAAGGTGGTTGTCCACCATCCATTGAATGGATGGTGGTGGCTCCTCCAATCCTTCATATTTATTTACAACATTTGTTGTGAATTAATTCACAAAAATAATTTCAAATTAATTTTGTGAATAGTGTAATCATGCCATTAAATAATTTTGAACCATATTCACAACCAAAAAATGCAAATTGTATTATCAATTAATTTTCACCGTGAATCCAATTCACATCGGCATTTCATTTGAAGATTCTATTTACAATAAGCTCTCTCTAATATATTATAAATCACATAGATAATATATATAAATAATATGAATAGTATTATCCATACTACTCGCATCCTTGATAATTAAATCACATTTAATTATCTTAGATCAGCATTTTCCCATGTTTTAAACAATATGAATCACATTTACATTATTCATGATAATTAAATCACATTTAATTATCAACATATCAACGCTCAGATACATAATTCAACAATGGAATTATTCTTGAACTCTTTAAAGAACAATGCGCTTTATCCGCGGATACTTGGAGATAAGGACAGGACGATTGTACGTTCCACGTATAGTGACTTAGATATTAAGACTAAATCTCAAATCCAGATCTCGGAAACCTCACATAGATGCTTGATTAAATAAAGGATGCAGATCCAATCTTCTTATTGCATCTGAATCACATTAAGATCAATGTCCAACATTTTGACTAAGATTAGATCACTTCTCTAATAAGAGGAGACATTAAAATCCAAACATGTTTTATCACTCCTTCGGAATGGAAGCGCCATGGTTATACAATCGTTAATGATTACATCACCTTCAGGTATTCTTAATACATGTATATCCTGCATACTGGAAGACCTAGAATAAACCCAATGATATAGATCAATTTACATTGTTATCTTTAGGGTTTATCATTAAGTTTCTCATTCGGTCATTGGGAGTTGGTATCGATCATATATTTTCCAAAAGCATATATCATACCTACAAATTCTTGCCATGCTTCCAAAGCAAAACGACCATGCATGGAATTTGATCAGTCCCAATACCTTATGAGTGAGCTCATGTCTTTCGGTTCACAAGAGAACCTATATAATCCCTTTGAGATATCGTATTACTCATATGCTCTTATATGCATACCAACTCGCTGGTGTATAGACCTTGATTAGGCCATCTACTTAACGGTTTGCCAAATATACATACTTAGACATATAGTAATACATTATGTCTCCGGTCAGAGGATGCATGTCTAAGTCATGACAGTATACGAAATAGGACTTGTTTATCTCGATCTCGCTAAGTCAACTCTTTGACCTAACTTATCTGACACCTTTGAATCTCTATTCATATGCAGAGGACATGCATCAAGAGGTCGGTCAGATATCAGCCAAATGAGAAAGGATTGTCATCTCCTACTCAGGCTGGAGATTATCTCTTAACAATCATTCGACGGTGCTTGATGAGTTCTCAATCTAACTCTTTAGATATTCATTCAAACACCAGTCTCTATGATTCAACAATTGAATCAACAGTTGTATGATCATCAAGATGATCATGGTACATAACCATAATTGTACTAAGGGACATTATATTGTATTCATTCATTTAATCTCAGATAGGGAGTGGAAATAAACCAATAGCTTTTAATGATATATCAAACATTAGAATAACATTTATTGTAGGAATGGTTCGCCCCGGGCTCACATCGTTAATACATTTGTCTCTGGTCAGAGGATGCATGCCTATATCGTGACAACATACGACAAAGGACGGTTATCTCGATCACGTTAAGTCAATTGTTTGACCTAACTAATCTGACACTTCAGAATCTCTATTCCTATGTAGAGGACCTGCATCAAAAGGTTGGTCAGATATCAGCCAAAAGAGAAAGGATTGTCATTTCCTACCCATGTTGGAGATCATCTCTTAATAATCATTTGACGGTGCTTGATGAGTTCCCAATCTAACTCTTTAGATATTCATCTAAGCACCATAGTTTATGATTCAACAATTGAATCAACTGTTGTATGATTATCAAGATGGCCACGCTACATAATCCTAATTGTACTAAGGGACCTTATAGTGCATTCATTCATTTAATCTCAAACAAGGAGTGAAATAAACCAATAACTTTTATTGATAGATCAAACATTACAATAACATTTATTGTAGGAATGGTTCGCCTCAGGCTCACATGGCTAACACCAAAGACATATGTAGAGAATGGTAGGTAGATGTGTGGACACACAGGTAAAGATCGGATTCGAAATGATGCAATCAGAAGGAAAGTTGGTGTAGCTCCGATCGAAGATAAGATGCAAGAAAATCGCTTATGGTGGTTTAGACATTTGCAAAGTATGTCAGTTGATAGCCTGATGCACCAGTTAGGATATGCGAGTTTTGGGATGTTGAACCGGCTAAGTGAGGGCGACGATGGACCAAGAAGCGTTGGAATGAGACTATACGAAGGGATCTTAGTTTTTTGGATATAACCCCGAGATTGACCCAAGATAGATCTGAATGGAGGCAAAGAATCCATGTAGCCATCCCTACTTAATTGTGGGGAAAGGCTTTGTCGTTGTATGTGAAGACAATCAAAACCAAGAGTTGTGAGGCAAATCTATATGACAACGCCTTCCTTGTCTTTGTTCATATCGCATTGCTGACTCAATGTACTTACAATAAGTCTCCCATGTTATATAGAAGTAGATAGCCTTTTAATCCATCATGTGTTGCATGTATTGCATGTATGCGCATTCATTAATGATTGAAAGTATCCCGATGCAAGGACAAGACACAATGGATCTAGTAACACAGATGGCACTACGGGAATACGAAGGATCTTGGAAACCTTGTGATGATGATAACTGAGTCGATGACGATCTTTATCGAGGATGAGGCCTTGCCATGTACTAATCGGGAAAGATCCAATAACTACCATCACCACAAAAAATTCCTTGTTGTCTTTCGAACTAAGGATTAAGGTAGTTTTAGATAAAAAAACACAAATTTCAAAATCCAATTGGAATATATTCATCCTTCATTAATCAATGCCATCAATAAATATTACATATATATAGCATTTTAGACCATTGCTCATCAATGATGTCTAGATAGACCTTGAATCATTTCCCAACATGTTCTTTCACCTTCTCCCTCATATAGGAAATCGTTGCATAAATCACTCCCATGCTTGGTTTCTTAATATCGTCTATTATCCTCAATGCATACACAATTGGTTCCATGATTTTTGTGACTCATGTCACGTCATCCCAGAAGTGAAGATCATTGATCAGGGATTTCACTTCCTCCCTCGTTCAGTTCCAATGAACCATTCACTCCTAGTTTTGTGTTGTTTCAAGCTTTGCAACGCTATAATTTGTCGGAAACCTTGTGATCCCAAACATGACTAGTTCCCTTTTTTAAAAATTAAAAAAGGGGGAAACATGCAGTGGTGTCCGGCCCAGCTCTAGATTAAAAATTTAAAAACCAAGTACAGCTTTAAAAATTACAAAAGCCACGCCTCCACCATACCCTTAGACTGAATACAAATGTTCTCCCTATAAAACCTCTGCCCCAAAAACAGAAGGGCATTCCTGTCCAGCCAGAGAGCCCAGACAATGGCCAAAGGGCAGAGCAGATCCCTTCTCGGACGCTGCCTGGCCACCACCAAGGACCCCCAAAAAGAGCTTAGGCTCCTCGTACAAACCCATTCCAGACCGGTCTCATCCCAGATAGGCGTCGAACTCTGACAAGTAAAAAAAAGATGATCCACTTACTCAATTTCAGTCCTGCATAGAAGGCACCTGTCGGAAACAATCCCAAGGACTCTAGCACATCGATCTCTCGTCATCAATCTCTTTCTCCAGAAAAGCCACAGGAAAAAGCCGATCCTCTCAGGGAGGCCAAGGCCCTAGAAAAAGTTGCAATCCCTAATCAACTCTTCTGACTGCGAGGGAGGCGGTCTGCAAACCGTCCCATAGGCCTTCTTGACCGAGAACAAGCTCCCTCTCCATACCCAATGGTCTCGATCCCCCAAGGGGCCCTCAAAAACTCTCAGTGAGTCCAGCAAACGAAGAAACTCCTCCAAGCGTTGGTCCGAAAAGTTAGCAGAAAACAACAGCATCCAGTTTCCATCACTCCAGCAGCAAGCAACACGCGCCTCACGATCAGTCGCCAAAGCAAATAGGCGAGGGAAGCTCTACTCAACGACCCACCATCCGTCCAGTTGTCCGTCCAGAAAGCAAAGGATTCACCATTACCTAGAACTAGCCTAAAAAACTCATAAAAGCGAGGGAGAGTCCGCTGAATCCCCGTCCAGACATTCATCAATGTCAAACATTTATATGATTACACATGAATGTGGCGATCGCTTGTGTTCGATCCACAACTTCTGCCACAAGTTTCATCTTGCCGAAGTCTTTCTAGATCAAGTCAATACAACGTGCATCACACAGCGTACAAAAAATCTCGTAATTGCTAGAGGCCATGATCATTTTCACTTTATTGAAATTGTTTCCATTGTATGTAACTATCTACACAATGTTATTCTTCCTAACCTCTTTGATGATTATCTTTATTATCTTCAGCAAGTACTAGTGATCTTTCATATACGAATGTGCATCACCGTGTTACATCACAGTACAGGAGGAAGCGGATGACCTACTTCCTCATATAACTCGTCCAACCATCACACATCAAGGTCACCCCATATTTTAACCACATTATCTTCATCTCCATGAGGTACTAGTTCATCTCTTCTTTCTTTATGGCAAAATATTTGTTCATGATCTCATATAATATGAAAGCTTTCACTCCCGTGCTTGAAGCACAAATCTCAATGATTATGTGTTGTAAAGGTCCATTAATAATGTTCAAAGGCTTGTTCTCTCTCCAAAAATAACTTTTTGATGGCCCTTCCCAACCTCTCCCTAGCATTCGAAAACATGCCTATCATTGTATTCTATCTCAGGTCCTTATTTCGGTTGTACTGCATGGAACGATGCATCTTCAAGAAGGATTCCATTTCCTTTTGTGTTTTTTTTGTAGGTAGCAGTACTAGTGCACCACCAAACCACTCACATTGCCACTGACACCATTGAATTTTCCCCCTCGAGCACCACCAAGTTCTCGCCTCTCAAAGTGTCTCCTTAATAATACTTGTGAGGATCTCATGTATGCCCTCCTCTCAACAGGGGCTTGAATATTGACCCGATAGATAAAGTCATCATTATCGGAACCAAATAGAACATCGAACTCTTTATCAAACTTTGAACTCGTCAAATGTTTCATGCCTTCTCACCTTATCCTTATCTTTCTCCTTCTTACCTTCAAGTTGGCCTTCACATCTAACATCCCTTAAACAGTGTATGCACTTGACAATATTCATGTCGTTGCCAACAAGATAATACTTCAGTCTATCGATCCCCCATTCATACGAGTCTCTTTTCACAAAACTTGCATTTTTTCTTGGATTTATGCCATTTGGTGCAGTGGCATATCTCCTTATAATCTCCCCACTCTCTCTGAGCATCAAACGCTTCTGATTCTGAAGCAAAGTGTGAACCCATGATGTTAACTCTCAAACAAAACATGAAAGGTGAGACATAAAGCACGCACCGAATCATGGAGTTATTATATTACATATTAAGTGAATGAAGACAATTCCTAAAGGTACACACTATAGGCTAGTAATCGTAATTTCAGATTTATTAAATTACCGACAAGTTAAATTCTAAATCAGAAATTAATAATTCTACGTGGCATTTAGGCACTTCTATATTACAATTGTTAAGAACAATCAGCATTAAGATATAGTATATTTGAACATATCGAGAAGAGAACACAAATCCTACAACAAATCTACTTGCATATCATTACTTATGACATATCAATTACCAAAAACTCAAAATTAGAGATAGGGTGCTAATATATATAACAACAACAAAGCATTTTTCCTTGTGCACACAACTGTCCTTTTTTCCTTAAAAAAGGCTTTTCCCACATTAAGATGGGTCTACTACATAGATTCTATGCCTCCATTCAAATATATCTTGAGCCATTTTAAAAAGATTCTATGCCTCCATTCAAATATATCTTGGGCCATTCTCGAGCTCAGATCCAACTAACTAAGATCCCTTCGGATAGTCCCATTTCAACACTTCTTGGGCCTTTCTCACTGTCTCTCAGTTGGCTCAACATCCCAAATCTCACATCTTCTAACTGGTGCGTCAACAGACCTCCTTTGCAAATGGTCAAACCATCTTAAGCGGGTTTTCTAATCTTATCCTATATCGAAGCTACACCAACTTTCCTTCTGATCACATCATTCCAAATTTGATCTTTTCATGTATGACCACACATCCACCTTAGCATTTTCATTTATGTTATCGCCATCATTGCACAAGTCTACGGTTCACAGGCTAATTAGATCCATAGAGCATAGCAGGTCTCACGGGTGCTTTGTAATACTTTCCTTTGATTTTTAAAGGAAGCATAGAAAAGTAGAGGCTCCTCTTCACTTTAACTAACCTGCATTTATTCTGAGTAATAGCTCCATCGATTTCCCCATCATGTTGAAAAATAGATCCCAAGCATCTAAAAGAACCTTTCTTCCTAATGCTTCTCTAATCTTCATCCTGATTCCTTCACAATTGCTTCCATCAAATGTGCACTCCATATATTTAGTCTTATCCCTACTTATATGAAATCCTTTAGTCTTTGTGACATGTCTCCAAACATCAAACTTCTCATTTACTCCATCTCTACTCCCATCAATCATCACAATATCATTGGCGAACAACACACACTAGTGTATCTCATCTTGAATATAACGATATCTCATTGATATACCATGAGATGTCGGTTGATATCCTCAAAAGGGCTCATCTCGTCAAAACTTGTCCAAGCATCCCACCCATGTGACGTACTATACTTGCCCAAATAATGTAAAAAGTTGGCAAGGATGCTACATAATTGCCAAGGTGTATTAGAAGTTTGCCAGGATTCTTGCACGTAAGACGTTTGTGAGTAAAAAACTAGTCTTTCTATATTGACACTCAAATGTAACTAAATTAAGGAAAGGCCCTCCATATTCTGGTATATGTCGGTAAGAATAAGGTAGCTAAGCTAGCCCAAAGAACCAAGTAGCAGGTTCGAACTTGGAATATTTGTACGCTCACTGGAAAATTATTAAAGACAGTGTAGACTGTTAGAATTATTTATCCTATTTTATTGTATTTTGTAACCCCTCAAGGGTACTTTTGTAATTCTTATTTTTTGAGCTCCTTAGGGTTTCATGCTATATAAGAACCCTAAAGCCTATGGAATAAGAATACAACTTGTTTTCCTCTCAATTCTCTCCACAAGGTATCACAGAAATGGTCCTAGACCAAGGTTTTGATCTCAATTCCCTACCACCACCGCAAGCCCTCGAGTTGTAGCCTTATGTACGCCCTCTACTCCATCTAGGGCCCCACGCAAGGTCTTTCGTGGCCCTTTCTCGGACACACCTCACTACCTAGGTCGGTTTACAACCCATGCAGCCTAGGCTCTGCGTCGCCTAGGCCGATTGCCTCCAAAGGTCTCCTCTGCCAAAGGACCCCTCCGCCAAGGACTCCTTCGAACTGCAGCCTAGGTTGTTGTACAGCCCCGCCCAAATCTGTTGGGCCCCTGCTAGGGCTCCGCCATCCCACACTAGGGCTCCATGAAGGCCCCACGAGAAAACTACGCCACCGCCCAAGTCTGCTAGCCCATGCTAAGACTCGGCCAGCGCACGCTAGGACTCCGTGGAGACCCCGTGGAGACCATCTGACCTTCGCCAGCCACTGTTTGGGCCCCGTTAAGGCTCGTCATCCCCTGTTGGGGTTCCATCAAGGCCTTAATAGCCCTTTGATTGGGTATCATCGCTACTTTTATGTGTGTTTAAAAGTTTTTCTGTTTTCCCTTTCTTAGATCTATTATTGACCGCGATGACTACATCTAACACCGAGACAAAGACCCTCCTCTCGAACATCCAATGTGATGATCTAGGGTACGAAAAATTATGTGTTATGGTCTCTGTCATTTAAGGTGTTCACTTGTGGTTAGAGAACGATTTCAATGCTGATGAAAGAACCACCGAAGGAAGATGACAAGGATTTTGAGTCCTGGCAAACGAACAACTACCAAGCCATAAATTGGATGACTAATAGTGTTGAGCCATAAATCGTGGCGAATCTTCTGTACAAGGAGACATCTAAGGAGATATGGGAAGAATTGGAGCAAACATACTCCCAGCAGACGACCAAGTCACAACTGGCAGACATCTACAAGCAGATTTGGTTCGCATCACATGGTGACCCTACATTGGTAGAGAACTACCGTCTTCTTACTTGGTTGTATGAGGAACTTGCCATATTCCAGCCGGCATGTTATACGATACAAGTGATAGAGAGAGAGGAATGGCAAGTATACAGGTTTCTTGCTTGTCCACATCCTTGATAATAGTTTCTCACAATCAGATACACTGTTGTCTATCAAGGTCATATTAGGACGCCTGCAGTAGATTGAGAATTCCAATGTTCGTACACAGCCTCCACAACTTGTGGAGAATACAACTTTTGTAGCCTCATCAGGATGAGAAGGTCGATTCAGCTTCAAGGGTGGATCTCACTGAGGTGGGCGTATTTCTGGTCGTGGTTGTGGTTGTAGTCGAGCTCCTTGGATTTTGTTAGAAAATAGGAAGCGGAATCAGAAATAAAGATATAGAAATTGAAGAACACAAGATTTTTACGTGGAACCCTACTCCCTAAGGAGCGGGATGAAACCACGGGAGAAGCCCTCAAAGGGGCGGATATTGCATTCCTTTTTTTCTCAATGGATAAGGGAGGTCTGGAGCTCCTTATATAGCCTCCACAGAGCCTGCAAATCCCAAGACTGGTAGATGTGGGACTAAACATATGGATGGGTTAAATGGATCCTGGAGAGATCCATTTACCCATCTCCCATACATATGACGCATATAACAAATACTCCAACACTCCCCCTCAAGCTGGAGCATGCAATGCTCAGCTTGGACAAACAGAAAGAAACTCAACTCACGCTACATGATACTACATACAATATCAACTCAACGCGTACAACTGTCGGTTGTTGTCAAAGACGTTACTTCTCATGCCATGAAAGTGAGGAGGACGAACGGGCAGGAGTGTGAGTCAACTGAATCTCCTCGTCAGAGAGCATGTGCTCTGAACTGCGTCTGTCAGAGTCACTGCAACTGGAAATGAGTCCCCTCGGCGGAGTACTCTGCCCCGCCAAAACATGTGGACAACTGCTCCATCTCTGAAAAGGGTCGAACTGGAAAGGCCGTGGAAGAGTAATCCTCGTAGAAGTCCACGGTCGCTGGAGAATGGAGTCTGAAAGAAGTCTCCTCGTCGGAGAACTGGGTCTCTCCCATCTGGCACAGAGAATGGTACTCTACTATGGAGTCCCTATGATACCTCATAAAAACCCTTACCCACATGGCATAGGAATGGCCTTCTACTCTGGAGTCCCTATGGCTCACATGAAAACTCTGACCGAAGCAACAAGAAAAGATGGAGGCCATGACAAAAGATGGCAAACATATGCTCATCTGAAAGAAGACCGCATACTCGTGCATGTCTGGAATTGAGGACTCGGAAACAATCATCGAGTCTGAATGTCTGAACTGTAGAGTCTGAAAGCTGAGTGGTCTGAAAATCTGAATTCTGAATATGGAACAAGACATGTAACTCTACATAATACTCCCCCTTTCTCCCATATTGGTCGGAAAATAATGACGTCGACCATATTGGGAGAAGACAAGAAAATGGGAAAAAACATGAGCATCCTGGAAAATTTCTTGCGGCGTTTCAATAAATTTTTTTATAAGCCGTTACATTTTTTAACATTTTTTTAAGTCATTTCAACCATTTTTTTACAGCTTTTCTTGCAATTTTTTTCGACTATTTCTATTTTTTTAATATCAATCACAAATTTCTTTTTTTCTTTTGCGTACGGCTTTTTTTTAATTGTGCGCGCTCCTTTTTCTCTCAAAAGAATTTTTTTTTTTTGAAATATGGCCCACTTGGGCTCAAAACAACTTGCCTCTCTTCGTTTTTTTCCTTTTTTTTTAAATTATCGGCCCAACAGTACCCCCCCCCCCTTTTTTTTGCTAGATATTTTTTATCATAAATCAGGGCCTTCGACCTAGGGTTCCATTCGTGGGAACCCTTTAGACGTTGCCGCCCCCTTTGGGGTTCAGCTCCATGCCTGGAGCGCCCCTTGGAGTCTGGAGCAGCAGATGTGGAGGGAGAAGCGCCCTGGACTTAGAGGCTCGCGAGGGGAGTCGTATCGTGTCGTCGTCGCAGCATGATAAGAAGGGGCTCGCGAGGCTGTCGTATGGACGTTGCGTGGGGAAGGCTGCCAAGAGTAGCTTGGGGCGGGGCGGCGGTGAGATTCGTGCGTGATGCAAGCGGCAAGAGAACACATGGACGAAGCTTGAGGCACCGCCGAATGTGTGGGCTGGGGTCAAGGTGCCTGAAGATGGTGCCCTATCGCGTAAGGCTGCGCGAAGGGATGCTAGAACGCTTGTAGCACAAGGCAGGGGTTGTTGGAATGCCTCGAAGTGGACTTGGAGGCTGGATATGGAGGCGAGGCAGAGAATCTGAAGTCGCCTAGAAGATCTCGCCTGCACAAGATCGGATTCGCACAAAGAACATAAACCGCTTGCGCTCGGAATCGAAAATAGCCGAAGGGCCTGAAAGGAGGGTTGCGCCTAGGACTTCAACGCGAGGTTGTAACTTGGAGATGCGCGCAATAAAGGCATGCGCCTAGAGGGTTGCGTGTGATCTGGAAGAAATGAAGCGGCGCAAGATTCTTCTTTTCTTCTTCGAGGGATAGGGTTCCACGTTCCCCTCCTGGGAATATATCAATGCTCCTGGAATGCAAAATCGAAACTAGGGTTCAGAAACCCTAGATGACTTCGGATCTTTAGAAACATATTTGAATCTCGAACGAACTACAAAAATCTTCAAACACATCTTCAAACTTTACAAACAAATCTTCAAGAGCAAAACATCAACATCGAATCTCGAACGAATTACAAAAATAAATCTTCAACATAAATTCCTCGAAAATCAAACCGCTCTGATACCATGTTAGAAAATAGGAAGTGGAAGAGGGACCATAAATAAAGATAAAGAAATTAAAGAACACAAGATTTTTACGTAGAACCCTACTCCCTAAGGAGTGGGATGAAACCACGGAGAAGCCCTCAAAGGGGCGGATATTGCATTCCTTTTTCTCAATCGATACAGGAGGTTTGGGGCCCTTTATATAGCCTTCACAGAGCCTTCAAGTCCCACCAGTGGTAGATGTGGGATTAAACAATGGATGGGGTAAATGGATCCTGGAGAGATCCATTTACCCATCTCCCATACGTATGACGCATATAAGAAATACTCCAACACATTTATTGTCAGAAAATGAATCACCTCCGAAGAAGTTGGGCGAAGTTTGGGATGCCACCACAGGCCCACTTAGCATCTGATTATGATAGTAGAACTACAGTGGCACCTGCATACAAAACCACTAGACAGACTGTCCAACTTGCAGCCTCTGAGTATTCACACCTAATGGAGATGTTATAGTTTTTAATGCTGTTGCTAGTAAATATGCTCTTACCGTTACTCTTGCCACTCCGTCAGGTACAATTGCCAATACTGCAAGAGCCAATGCTCCTATCTGAATCATTGATTCTAGTGCATCCACTTATCTGACAGGAGAAGGTAGTTTATTGACCTCCTCTCAGCCTTCTTGCATTGTGAAGTCAGTTGGAGTGGCAAATGGGGCTCATTCCCTAATTACATTTGTTGGGATTATGGAGTTTTCTTCTAGACTCCGTTTTACGAGGGTTTACTGTACCCAGATTTCTCCTTGAGCTTATTGTATGTTCATATGTTACGTACTAAACTACAATGTCGTGTTATTTTTTATGAGGTATTTTGTTATTTTCAGGACATTTGGACGGTCCAGATTTTTGGTGGGGACATGAAAAGAATGGACTCTACTATCTTAATATTCCTACAGATTCTACTTTTGTCAGTGTTATATCGATCTCTTCTGACCCTTATTTGTGGCATCTTCGTCTTGGTCATCTGTCCACTAAAGCTCTATCGGGCTCTATCCATGATGTTCCCTGAACTCCCTATTCTGAAGCCCTTTGAATGCGAGGCGTGTCAGTTTGGAAAACATCATAGGACATCTTTTCTTGTGAGAGTTGAACATAGTCGGTATATTCTTTTTGTGTTGGTTCATTGTGACACATGGGGTCCCTGTCTGGTCCGTGTTGTAGATGGTCACAAGTATTTTGTTGTTTTCTTCGATGATCATAACATATGCTCTTGGTTGTACCTAATTAAAGAGAGATATAATATTAATAAGATTGTTGAATCTTTCTTTCATCTTATTAAAATTGCATTTTCTACTTGTATTTGGATTTTGAGGACTAATAATGCTCTTGATATTTCACAACATGATTTGGTATCGTTTTTTTATTCTTAGAGTACAATTTATCAAACAACATGTGCATATACCCCTCAACAAAATGGACTTACTGAGAGGAAACTTCGTCACATTCTTGATATTGCCCGATCGCTTCTTTCTCACATGGAAGTTCCTAGGACTTACGGGGGGATGTCATTCTTACTATCATCTACCTTATAAACATGGTACCTTCGTTTGTACTATAGGGATCTACTCCTTTTTCGATACTTTAACCTGAGGAAACACGTTTTCCCCTACCTCTGCGAGTTTCTGGGTGCACAATTTTCACAACTTTCATATTAAAGATAAACTATATGCATGTGCTGTGAAATGTGTTCTTCTTGGGTACTCTCAAACCCAAAAGGGATATAGATGCTATGATCTTGTAGGGCATCGCTACTGTCTTTGTGGATGTCATCTTTTTCGAACAGACTAGTTTCTTCACACAGCATCTCAGTGTTATTCCTCTAGAGTTACCACCACCACCTATTGTTTCTAAAAGAAAACACGTCAGTAACAATAATGAATATGGTCCACTACATGTTCTTTTTCTGCAGGATGTACCTTCTTTGAATGTCCCTGCCATAGCTCATTAGGATGCTCCACCAGATCTTCCTACAGGTCTGCGGCAAACTAAGAACCAATGTACTTTTCATCGTATCTCCTCTTTTACTTATATTGACAACCTTTCTAATGGTGATAGACGGTTTACATATGTCATGATGCCGATCAATGTTCCACGTAATAATAATAATAAGGCAACGCAAGATCATGGTTGGAAGAAGGCTATGGACGAGGAGAAAGATGCCCTGAAGTCCAGATGCACATAGGATCTAGTGCCATGCCCACATGGGTTGAGATCGAATGCATGTAGATGGGTCTTCATGACTAAGAAGTCACCTGAAGGAACAATTGCTAGATTGAAAGCAAGATTAGTGGCAAAGGGATTCACTTAGACATATGGCGTAGATTATTTTGAGACCTTCTCACTGGTATCTAGATTGGGCTCTGTTCACACTATTCTATTTGTTGCAGTCAATAGAAGTTGGCCTATAGTCCAATTTGATGTGAAGAATGCCTTCCTCTATGGTGATCTTGAGGAAGAGGTTTACAGAATGCAGCCAGTGTGTATGTCATCTTTGCAAAGCTATCTACGGTTTGAAGTCCACGGGCTTGGTTTGACAGGCTCGCTACCGAGTTCTCCTCACTTGGATTCCAAAGGATGACATCATATTACTCCATTTTTGTGAGACGGCGAGCCATGGAACTGTGATATTGGCCATCTATGTTGATGACATGATAATAATTGGTGTTGACGGAACATCAATAGCAGAGACCAAGGCCTTTTTATAGAAGGTGTTTGTTACCAAGGACTTCAGTCAGATACGCTACTTCTTGGGTGTAGAGGCTATCCGCACAACAGACAGGTTACATCTATCACAGAGTAAATGTTGATTGGACATTCTTACAAAGGAAAGTTTGCTTGGATGCAAACCGGTGAGCGTCCCAACAGAGGTACGGAAGCATACTACTTCTTCAGATACTCAATTTAAGGACACTACGAGATACTACCAGTAGGTAAACTATTTTGCATTATTGTCTCTAGGCTTGATATATCATATGTTGTCATCAGGACAAGCCAACATATAGACAGACCATGCTACAGTCACTGGCAGGAAAATCTTCTCATACTTCGTTATCTAAAGGGGTTTCCTGGATGTGGTCTTTTCTACATAACAAATGGTCACACCAATATTACTGCTTGTGTTAATGTAGTCTATGCTAGCTCTCCAGAGGATTGACGATCCACTACTAGATATACTACGTTTGTCGGAGGAAATCTGATTATCTGGCATAGAAAAAACGAACTGTGGTATCTAGGTCAGAGATAAATTCCTACGTAACGTACTTCAAAAACAATATTCTTCTAACAAGCCAACCAAATTTTTTTCTGTCAATACTGTAGTCGCATACTTTGTCTGTGATATAGGAAATCGCATGAAATTTCTGCACTTCTCATTAGCGCATATATCGTTTGTGCTTTGCTCCTATAGCGCATATAATCCATGCAATTTGCTTTGTAATTCGAAAAATAAAATACAAAATGCGGAGCCACTTACGCACGCACAAACAGAACCCTCGTTCTTGTTTGAGAACTCCTCTCGCGTGCGACGCACCTGGACCGTTGAGTTCTCCACTTCCACCACTGACCCTCTCCGCCTTCGGCGTCAAAGCCCTCCGCCTCTGCCACCGATGCCGTCGAAGCCCTCCGCCTCTGTCGCCGACGCCGTCGAGTGTCTATATTAGCGAGGCTTTGATGAGGGAAGTGAATCGTGTTCTCAATGACTGTCCGCCACGTCACTGATGATGAGATAGATAATGAAATTGAGGAAGTTGAAGACAATGTTGTGCATGATGTAGCAGATGGTGCTCATATTGCCTCTTCCATACTTTTATACAATATCTTAGGTGGTGATGGGCTTGCAAATTTTGAAGAGAATTTTCAAAATGAATGTGCCATTGACAGCATTGGTCATGAACTGCGAAAGGGTTGCATTTTCAAAATGAAAGATGATCTTATATTTTGTATGAAAAAGTACCACATATTTTCCCATTACAACTTTACAATTAAAGAATATACCACATTGGTTTGGTCCATCTTGTGCACGATGGATTCCAAGGGATGCACGTGTTTTTGCGTGGTCATTATCGTAAGTTTGACAGGATGTGGGTAATATCTAAGCTTGGCGATCCACACTCATGCATCAATCCGTCTATTAGTCAAGATCATCCCCAACTTGACTACAACTTCATGACCCGGGAGGTTCTCGACTATGTGAGGGATAGCCCAATTGTTCCAGTATCCACTCTCAGGACTCATATCCAGAAGGTATACAAATATTTGGTTACAAAGAAAAGGGTTTGGGATGCTAGAAGAAAGGCAATTGCAATCATTTACGGTGAATGGAAGAAATCTTATGCAGATATGCCACATTTGTTACATGCTTTGCAGAATGCCATTCCAAGGACTGAATTTGCTATCATACATATGGAGCATCCCGATCCAATGAAGCCGCATTGTCGTAGATTTCAGCAGTTTTTTTGAGCGTTTGGTCCCTGTATTGTAGATGGTACACATTTCTATGGAAAGTATACCCAAAAATTATTAAATGCAAGTGGGATTGATGCTGGCAAGCATATTGTCCCACTTGCCTTTGGTATTGTGGACAAAGAATCTGCGCCAAGTTGGAAGTGGTTTCTTTCACTGTTGCGTATCAAGGTAATTGGGATGCATCCTAGTCCAAATTTGTATTATATCAGATCTCCATCCAGCTATAAAGTCTGCAAGAATGATGTTGATGTTGACCTACTTCTACCCTTCGCACATTAGAGTTTTTGTTCTCGATATGTGGCTAGCAATTTCAACACTGTATTGAAGACTGTCCATGGAAAATAACTGCAGCTGCCTTACAGACATCCTCTAAGAAATTTGCTTATTTCATGAAAAAATTACGGGAATGGAATACAGGGGCAACTAGATGGTTTGAAATACATGACTGTCCGAAAGAGCAGTGGACTTTGGCATATAATGGTAGTTTTAGGTTCATCCAGTCAACCACCAACCTCGGCGAGAGTTACAACGTTGTGCTGCGGGATGCATGTTGTTTGCCCATTGCGGCACTTATTGAAAAAACCTTCTACAATTGTATTCTGTATTTTAATACACGTGCAGATGAGGCTGTCGCTGCCATTGCTAATGGGAAAAAATACACCACATGGGCTGCTGCAAAAATGGCGATTAGACTTCAGGATGTAGCTGTGCTGATGGGTTTGCGAAATGATGGCATGGCAGTTACCGGTGCTACATCGACAGTAGGGAAATGGGCTGATGTATGCGAACAATTACTAGGGGTTCGTCCAATAGAGAATGAGATCCAAGGATCAAGGGTACTGGCGAGTTGGTCGTATCACTCATTTTTACATGTTTCCGCCCATACAGACGAAGACACATTGATACGCTATGCGAGAGCGTACATCCTGCAGCTCCTTGGGGATGTATTTTTCACGGACAAGAGCGGGTCGTTGATATCTATTATAACTTTACCGCTTTTGTCCGATCTTGATGTCACTAGGACATTCAGTTGAGGATATGCCACATTGGCATACTTGTACAGGCATCTGCATTACGCCGCAAACGTGGGGACCGAGGAGGTAGGCGGTTCTGTTATACTTTTGCAGCTTTGGAAGTGGGAGCACTTTCCACATATAGCCCATGTTGTTAGAAAATCGGAAGCGGAAGAGTAACATGGAAAAGATAAATAAGAAAATAAGAACACACGGGATTTTACGTGGAACCCTACTCCGTGAAGAGCGGGATGAAACCACGGGAGAAGCCCTCAAAGGGGCGGATATTCTATTGAACTTTCTCATTTGTTACAGGAGGCCTGGGGCTCCTTATATAGCCTCCACAGGGCCTCCAAGTCCCACCACTGGACGATGTGGGACAAAACTCAGTGGTGGGGTAAATGGATCCTGGAGGGATCCATTTACCCACTTATTACATAAGTGACGCAAGCCCCAAATACTCTAACACTCCCCCTCAAGCTGGAGCATGAAATGCTCAGCTTGGACAAACAGAAAGAAGCTCAACTCACAATACATGACACTACAGACAATATCAACCCAACGCGCACAGCTGCTACAGTCGAGGACGTTGCTTCTCATGGCGTGCATGTGAGGAGGACGAACGGGCTGGAGTGTGAAACTGGATCTATCTGGCTCAGAGAATGGTACTCTACTCTGGAGTTCCTATGATACCACATGAAAACCCTTGCCCTTAATGGCATAGGGAATAGTCCTCTGCTCTGGAGTCCCTATGGCTCACATGAAAGCTCTGGCCGACCAACAAGAATGACAAATGATCGGCATGCGTCATCATCGAGTCTGAATCTGGAATTTGTAGAGTCTGAACATCTGACCGGTCTGGAAAATCTGATATCTGAATCTTAAAACAAGACTTGTGACTCTACATATACTCCCCCTTTCTCCCATACTGGTCGGAATGACGTTGTTGACCATGTTGGGAGAAGATAAGATGATAAATAAATATGGGGAAAACATGAATATTCTCAGAATATTCAAAAAGATTCCTTGCTGCTTTTCTTCATCAACTGGTTTTTTTTAATAAGCCGTCCAATTTTTTTGAAACATTTTTTTTATGTTGTTTTCATCATTTTTTTTTGGTATTTTTTTCAAAGATCACATTTTTTTCACACATGCGTACGGCTTTTTCTTTGTACGCGCCTCTCTTTTTTTAAGAAAATACAATAGCCCATTTGGGCTTACAATAATGTAGAGCTCTCTTCCTCTCTCTCTCTCTTTTTCTCTCAATACTCACGGTCAAAATAGGCCCTCAAAGTAGCCCCCTCCCCTTTTTTTCTGTACTGCCTCCCTCCTTTTTCGGCCCTTTTCATTTTTTTAACGCACAGAACCCTATTTAGGGATTCCCCATACGGGAACCCTCTTGAATGAAATAACCGGCCGCCGCTTGGAGGATTCGAAAGAGAAGCGCCGCCCCTTCAAGGGTTCACTGCTGAGAAGAGGTTGCGATGCCGCTCGCCAAGATCTCGCACCGCTCGACGGGTCGCGCCGTGTTTGGGCGTGATGAAGGGTAGGAGAGAGGCGCACGGAAGTTTTGTGCACAGGGACTCGTTGCTTGGAGGAAGGGCTTTGCCGCCTGGGAAGGATGGTGTGGCGCCTGGAGAAGAACATGCGAGATGAAGACCGCCCTGGGAGGTCGCGCGTGTGGAGAGAAGCGCCTGGAATAGGCTCTGCCTGGAGCCATGCTGAGGCCGCCGCCGTGGATCGTTGGAGATGTTGCCCTGGGTTCTTCAAAGATGGGGCTGCGGGGGTCTACGCCTGGGCACGCGGGTTTGCTTCGCCGCGTGGGAGGGGCTGCCTGGAGAGATGTATGCACTGGAGCCGTCTGGAGATGGAGAGCTCCTCTTGGAGCGGGGCTGTATGATGAAGGAGCACCAGGGCCTTCTCGCATCGCCTGAGCGAGATCGGGAGACGTGGCTAGGGCGGCTAGGGTTCTCCTCATGAGAACTGCGGATAGGGTTTTGCCGCCACGAGCAGGAATGGGAATCTCTGGCTGCAATAGGATCCTCAAGATTGAACCCTAGAACTGAGTCCGAAAAAAAATCGATTCTCAAGAATAATCTTTAATCAAAATCGAATCTTAAACAACCATCGAGCATAAAAACTCCGAGAATCGAACCCGCTCTTATACCATGTTAGAAAATCGGAAGCGTAACATGGAAAAGATAAATAAGAAAATAAGAACACACGGGATTTTACGTGGAACCCTACTCCGTGAAGAGCGGGATGAAACCACGAGAGAAGCCCTCAAAGGGGCGGATATTCTATTGAACTTTCTCATTTGTTACAGGAGGCATGGGGCTCCTTATATAGCCTCCACAGGGCCTCTAAGTCCCACCACTGGACGATGTGGGACAAAACTCAGTGGTGGGGTAAATGGATCCTGGAGGGATCCATTTACCCACCTATTACATAAGTGATGCAAGCCCCAAATACTCTAACACATGTTATTAGAGTGAGACCCCAATGGCATGAGTGGCCATTAGGTGTTCGTTGGAGGGCAGATTTTGAGAACATACAGCAACCAACATACGTTGTTCGGCAATATCGTGACACATTCGATATGCAATCTCCAAAGCATGTATATATTTTAAAAAAATAATCTTTTAGAATATCCATGAAGTGATCGAGTTAACTTACGTGCAGGTTTTGTGGATGTCGTATGGGACAGACATCTTGGAAGTTCTCCCACATTACTACATCGATGGTCAACATGTTTGGACGTCACGTGTTCCTCTCATCTACTTCCACGTAGATGAGCACTACTTTTCTGACCGTGCCGTACGCCAATTTGGTGGATGCCAGAGTATCTCATCTCCTTGCGATACTGATGAGGTGTTACATGTGATCGATTTGCAGGAAAAAGGTGGACGTAGATTGGAGAGAAAAACATGTTGATCACATCATTGCTTGGATGTCTCGTCACGATAGAGTTCTCCACATAGACGAATCCATTGGGGTTAGCACCTCTCTGGATTACATGGATTGGTATCTTTGGATCACTAGAAGATATGCGGGGAGATTGGGTGCAACCCTCGCCTACAATGTAAGTCTAAATAATTCAAATAGACTCCATTATGTTATAAATATCTAACTTCGCATTTATTTAAAATTTTTAGATGCAAAGATGGGATATTGTCATGGAATTAGGAGGCAGAGATCCAAGCCACTACCAGTATAAAGACATAGCACGAGAGACGAAGTCTGAAATGGAGCGTTCATTACCCATTCAATTTGCAGAAGCTATGATCTTGAATGAGGAGTACATGCAACAGGAGAATGTCCAAGAAAGAGGAAGAGGACGTGGGAGAGGAAGAGGTCGGACTAGGTCACACCAACAGCAACAAGGTCATGGACGAGGTCGTAGACGAGGGAAGCAAGAATTTGCACATGGCGTCGAAGTGGAGGAGGAAAACCATGATATGGAGGAGGTCCCGGAGTTTGTTTTGGAGACATAATTTGTCACACCTATTGTTGAACCTCGAGACGGCGAGATGACAACTCCACAAGAGTCCGCAAGGAATATAAGGGGGGAAGAAGCTCAATATGCGTATGTTGCACTGACCCTGCCACCTGCGCCCACTTTCGATGAGGAAAAAGGCATAGGAAGTTCGCAATTACAAGGAGTTGAGCTTAGATATGGAAAGTCAACCTATCAAAGGAGGAGGAAGAGATAAATATGTATGTTGTGACAATAATTGACAATGTACTCTATCTTAGTTATTTGTATTGTACCCAACATGAACTATTTTCTAATCCAATGGAGCCTTTTTATGGACGTCTATTCCTATTATTTATGACAAGAATAATATCCTATTCGTGTAGATATTTATGGAAATCGTTTGTTAAGGTTCAACTTCCATTTCTTTAACATCTCCAGCAAAACGTTCTGTCTATTTTCCAGCAAAACATCCTGTCTATTTTTTTCTGAGTTGCAAAGCATATCGCATACTTTTGTTGCGCTATAGGGATGTAAACGCAGGCAAAGTATGCGCTACGCTAAAGTGCATAAAATCCATGTGTTTCCCTGTAACGCATAAATTCCATGCGATATGCCTCCAGTATTGACAGAAAAAAATTGTTGGCTTATTGGAAGAATAATGTTTTCAAACTACGTTACTAAGGAATTTGTCTCATCTAGGTCAAGTGATAAAGCTGAATATAGGCCAAGGTTCAGGCCACATGTAAGAATACGTTACTGACATCTTTCTTGATAGAACTTGAACTTTCTACAAATCTCCATGTTCCTTTGTATTGTTTATCAACTTTGCCACATATATTGCTACCAATCCAGTCTTTCATGAAAGAACCAAACATATTAAAGTTGATTGGCATTTCATACGTGATGTTGTACGTTAGGGGAAGATTTGTACTCCACATATGTCTGCTGATCTTCAACTTGCTGGCATTCTCACACAGGCATTATCCAAGAAACGTGCATCTAAGCTTATTTCTAAGTTGGGCATGATCGACAGATGTGCTCCAACTTGAGGGGGAGTGTTAGAATTATTGATCATGTTTTATTTTATCTTATAACCCCTTAAGGGTACTTTTGTAGTTCTTTTTTGAGCTCCTTAGAGTTTCACCATATATAAGAACCCTAAAGATTATGAAATAAGAGCACAACTTGTTTTCCTCTCAATTCTCTTCACAGAGACAATGATAAGGAGGCCGATGAGTATATTCTATTTGCATGAGATAAAATGGTGAAGGGAAAATCTGAAAAGATGAAACAAATTATATAATGTCAGGCCATTCATGAAAGGAGAAACCCGAAATGAGGACGGCATTATTGTGCATGAAGACTTGAAGGAGAGTGTGAGGGAGTAAAGAAGTTTAGAGATCAAATTATTATTATCAACGTGAATTTGAGAGTAGAGATCTTAAATGACACTTGTAAATATGCACCGCAGGTTATTTTGGGTATAAGAATAAAATGAAAGTTAGAAAGAGGTGAACAACAATTTTCAAGGAATCCACAAAGAGATGACTCTTTTAGGTGGAGATTTGACTGAACAAGTGGGAACAAAACTGTGATATTCTCAATTGTACATGATAGCTACGGTTATGATGATGGAGATGAAGCAAAAGATTTTCTTGGTTTTACAACATCATATGACCTTGTTATACTAATGTTCGTTAGAAAAGAAATGAAGATGGGCTATTTTTAAGACATGTTTTTCAAAGACAAAAAGTTTGCATGGAGAAGAGATCGATTGTGTTGTGATTCTTGCCGAGGAACTCCTTTATAATGGTTATACTTAATCTCACCATTCATTATTTTCTTTCAAGTTGATTTATGTCCATCAATAATCTCCAAACTCCTTGATACCTCTAAAGATGGAATTCTTTACCCAATGGACGTAACATTTAAAAGAGCCTTTCATGAAGATAGTTATGAAAAAGTAGTGAATTTTGTCTTTTAGATAAAGAACTGTATATTTATGTAAGGAGTTTTGTCTTATAGCTAGTATCGGCTCTCTATATAAACCTACCATCATGTTTACTAAAAGGACAATGAGCGATATGAATCTTTGTCTCTTCTTAGCCCCTCCATTGTCGTTCTTCAACACCTCCTCCCCCACCCCCACCCCATGAAAAAACCCAGTCACCATAATACAAACAAAAAAAACTCCATTTCTTTCCCTCAACTCCTCCCTGGAAAGTACAAATTGCATTAGAGATTCGAAGATTATAAGAATATGCTAGCCATACTCGCCGAAGGTAGAAAATTGTCCGGTTTAAACCCAATCATATGGGCTTTGTACCCACTTAAATGGTCTAGTGGTAGTACAATGTGCCTACCACCCAAAAGACCAGGGTTCAAATCCCCCTTATGGGGGTTGCGTTAGGTAGTCAACAACCAGCGTAAAAAATACTCGAATCTTTCAAAATAGATTTTAGAAAGAATCCACGTAGCCGGCCCTACTTATAGTGGGAGAAGGCTTTGCAATTTTTAAACCCAAACATACAGGCTAATAAGAACGGAAACATGTTATAATAGGCCATCTAATTTGCATAAACAATAAAATGAATGAGAAAAATGCGTGTGATACAACACTCTTCTTACCGAAATCCCGAGCACGGTGCTTGTGGAAAATAGGTACAGGAAACTTGTTAGGATATGAAGTGCTTTTTGTCCATTCAGTTTAGAGTGGTGAAGTTTTGTAACGGCATTGAAAAGGACAATGGATGTTGCGTCATTGACGACTCCTTCCCCAAAAACTAAACTGTATAAAAGAGGAGTCTCATCTTGGTGCAGAACCTGCCACTCATAACACCAAAGCGCAATAAGGGCCACCCAAATTCTGTACTAATTTGAAATTTGTGTCCAAAAATATATGTTAGCCATTTATTCAAACCTGTAGAGTGCAAACAGTATCCGTTGATGAAAAGATTGTTCCAAGGGCTGGCACAAGAAGAGTTATCACCGCTGACTGAAATAATGAGAAAGAGGGACTCTATAAAGAAACCTGAAAAAAAAACATACCCAGATAATCCGCCACTTTCAGTCCAGAAAATCCGATTTTCTGGAAGAGCCACCAGCATCCTGAAAACAAAAAAGTTGCATCTACTAACTTGAGAAGGCAAACAAGGTAGACGCAGTTGGTACAGTGCACACAGAAGAGGTCTAGCGGTCCATATTCATGACTACCCTGTATTAGAAGTCATTAAATCCATGTAAGTTCTATATACAATTTAAAGAATTCTTTAAACTTCTGCACAGTTTTTCTGCCAATATTATAGAAGCCAGATAAAGTACAGAAGGTTTTCTCCTCCCTTTCCCAACAATATATGCTCAAGTAAAGGGGCCATTAACAAATCGTGTTGTCTGCAAAGATCCATATAACGCATTGTATTAGAATCACCTCGCCCTTCAGGTTCTGTGAACTAGGTCAGTTCTTCCACAGAACTAACAACTGCTCTCTTGCCCTAAAAGCCCAAAATATAATTTTTTATGAAGAAAATGATGAGAACCCACAATTATCTACACCAAAAACAAATTCATTGTAAAATGTTGTATCAACCACAACTCCAAAGAATATTGGCATGAACCACCACATTCTTAACATAAAATCTCATTTGACAAAAAACATCGCATTCCTTCCTGAGTATCTCACCCATTATCATTCTGAGCTCGTTGTCACCCTTGGATAACTATCCAAATGGAAACAACATATCTAAATATGTGCCAACAGAGACGTATATAAACCACTCTATGCAGCAATGTTCGGGAAAAACAAATGAGTTTTTTTTATTATGACAAGCCTATCGAGATTTCTGTATCTTAATGTACCATATATAGCATGCTTGTCATATTTAGCTATTTCCTTGTTCAGATTTGTTATAAATTGTGTAGTTTTAATTATATTTGACTATGAACTTTTCTCCACCTAGGGCTCTTCATATCAATCAAGTCATTTAGATCCTGTTTTCTGATATGGTATCTGAGCACCAATGTAGACCATGCTTTCAAGCCCATTTGAAACCCTAGCCCCTAAAAATATCCCGTGTCTGCCACTTGGGAAGCAACAACCTACAAAGAAGTCATAGAGCACTGGCAACAACTAAGTCTAAATTACATATCTTTTAAATGCCTAAGTAGGACCTTGTTAAAACCTTACTTTCGTCTCCATCTGTGGCATTTTATCCTCCTTCAAAGAAGTCATAGAGCACTGGCAACAACTAAGTCTAAATTACATATCTTTTAAATGCCTAAGTAGGACCTTGTTAAAACCTTACTTTCGTCTCCATCTGTGGCATTTTATCCTCCTTCAAAGATGGACAGTTTAATGATTGATATCAAAAGCATCGATGCAATTCATCACGGAGATATCAAATCCCATTGCCCAATGCTCAAAATAAATGGGATCAACTATGAGTTATGGTCCATGAAGTTCATGAGCAACATGAAGGATCTCAGACACGAAATATGTTAGAAAATAGGAATGCGGAAATGCATCAGAATAAAATAATAAGAAATATGAAGAACGGGATTTTAACGGGGAACCCTAATCCCTATTGTAAAGCCTTGAACTTGGCCGTCTCTCTGATCCTTTATTGTTGGAGAAAATAATAGCGCTTTTTATTTCTAAGAACCCTAGGCTCTCTTATATAGTAGAGAGGCCTATGGGTAAATTACATAAAATAGAAAACATAAAAGATAATAAGAAAGAGACACATATGAAATATGAAAATACAAATATCTTCACTCCCCCTCAAGCTGGAGCATAGATATCGATCATGCTCAGCTTGGATGAACACTTCTGAAATGATCCTCTGGGCAGTGGCTTGGTGAAGATGTTCACGGTTTGCTCTCCAGAGCTGACATGGGAAGTAGAGATCAGGCCCTTCTGAATCATGTCTCTAGTGTAATGACAATCTACCTCAATGTGTTTTGTTCTCTCATGGAACGCAGGATTGTTTGCAATGAATAGGGCAGCCTGGTTATCACAGTATAACTCCATGGGTAGAGGAACCTCTACATGTAGATCGCATAGCACTGCTCGGACCCACATCATTTCTGTAATTGCTTGGGCCATAGCTCTGTATTCAAACTCGGCACTTGATCTTGCTACAACAGTTTGTTTCTTGCTTTTCCAAGAAACGAGAGAAGTCCCAACAAATATTGCAAATCCCGAAGTCGATTTCCTATCCTTAGGACAACCTGCATAGTTTGTGTCAGCATATGCGAATACAAAGAGTGTGTCTCCTTTCTTGAATAGTAATCCTGAGCCAGGAGATGATTTTAAATATCTCAATATCATGTGTATTGCATCCATATGTACCTGTCGAGGTTGCTCCATGAATTGACTCACTCGACTCACTGCAAATGCAATACCTGGTCTGGTAATTGTAACGTAAATGAGTTTTCCAACCATCTCTCTGTATCTCCTCTTATCAACTTCATCTGTATGATCATCGTATAGCTTCATGCTAGGATCCATAGGAGTCGTGGAAGGTCGACATCCAATCATGCCTGTCTCTGCAAGCAAATCTGTAACATACTTTCTTTGGGTCATCACAAGACCCTGTGCATTCCTAGCAAATTCCAACCCCAAGAAATACCTTAGGGTGCCCAGATCCTTAGTCACAAATTTACTTCCCAGAAAGTCTTTCGCCATCTTGATTCCCTGCTCATCATCCCATGTAACAACAATATCATCAACATACACCATGATAGCAACAGTACCTCTAGACGTCTTCTGCACAAATAAGGAATGGTCTGCATTTGACCTCTTGAATCCATGTCGTTCAATCAGGTTTGAAAGCTTTGAAACCACGCTCTTGGACTCAGTTTAAGGCTATATATTGCCTTATGGAGTCTACAAACTTGCTGACACTTCCCCTCAGCAGCAAACCCTGGAGGCTGCTGCATGGAGACCTCCTCTTGTAGATCTCCATATAAAAATGCATTTTTCACGTCAAGCTGGAATAACGGCCAATCACGTGCTACAGCAACTGAAAGAAGGACACGTAAAGTAGAATGTCGAGTAACTGGAGAAAACGTGTCCAAGTAATCAACTCCATAGGTCCAAGTAAAACCACGTGCCACGAGCCTTGCTTTGTACCGATCAAGGCTTCCATCTGCATGGTATTTAACAGTAAACACCCACTTGCAGCTAACAATAGACGCTCCGGAAAGAGGGGGAACAAGTGTCCAAGTTCCAAGTGTCCAAGTTCCACGAGACTGCAACGCAGCCATTTCTTCTTCCATAGCAAGACGCCATTTGCTATCTTGTAGTGCCTCCTGATAATTGCGTGGAATTTCTACTGCAGATAGAGCTGCTGCAAATCTCTGGAAATCGCATGTAAGACGATGAAAAGAGACCTGGGAAGCAAGTGGGTAGGAAGCACAAGTACGCCTCTGCTTTCTAATAGCGATAGGCACGTCCAAATCTCCATGATCGTCATCTTGTTGTGTTCCCTGTATCAATAGATCCTCAGACTCATCGTTATAAATCAAGTTATCAGAACCAACCTGAGGGCTGCTGGATGATGGGCCATGACCTTGAGCAGAGGAGGACCGACGAGTATAATGCTTTGGTAACGGGGGGACAATGGTCACTGGAGGTGGTAAAGGTGGAGGTGAAGGTATGACAGGAAGTGGTGGTGGAGATGGCACAAAAGGTAACTGACTCATAGGCGGTGGTGGCATGAATACCTCAGTATCATAATGGTAAGTAGTCATTCTGTCACCTGTAGAAGAGAAAAACATCACAAATTCAAAGAATGTGACATCTGCGCTAACAAAATATTTTCGACGCAGCGGATCGAAGCAACGATACCCCTTCTGTGTCCTGGAGTATCCTACAAACACACATTTGATAGCCCTGGGAGAGAGCTTATCAAGACTTGGCCCCAACTGATGGACAAAACCAACACAGTCAAAAACACGAGGTGGAAGTAAGAACAACTCCTTCTCAGGAAAGGCTATAGAGAGAGGAGATTTCTAACCTAAGACAGACAAGGGCATGCGATTTACTAAGTAGCAAGCTGTGAGAACCGCATCACCCCAGAACGAGCGTGGAGTATGACTCTGAATAAGTAGGGTTCAAGTGATATCCAATAGATGTCGATGTTTCCGCTCTGCAACACCATTTTGTTGTGACGTGTAAGCACATGAAGTTTGATTAATTATACCACGAGATGAAAAGAACAAGGACAGAGCTCTAGTACAAAACTCCAATGCATTTTCAGGACGCACAATTTTCACAGAAAAAGAGAACATTTTTAACTTCATTGACAAACATTTGAATCACATCAACTGCTTCAGATTTATTCTTCAATAAAAACACCCAAGAAAAGCGAGAAAAATCATCTACTGCAACCAGATTAAATCTGTGTCCCTGGTGGTCAGGAACACGACTTGGACCCCAAATATCAATATGGACTAACTCGAATAAGGAGTCACTGCTCCGACTCTGACGACTCGAGAAAGTAGACCAATGATGCTTTCCCAACTGACACGTTTCACATTGGAAGGACGACTTCGGAGAAATCTGGGACAAAACACGACACATCTTCTGAAGAGGGAGGTGACCAAAACGGAGATGCCAGATATACGGAGAGTCTGATCCTATAGAATGGAGAGATGCACCGACATAAGGAGTATGGATCAGACAATAGAGACCGTTCTGCTCACAGCCATAGCCAATCACGTTGCCCGAGGGTATGTCCTGAAAAACAAGAGATGATGAGTCAAAAATAGCTCGACAGTTTAAATCCTTTGTAATCTGGCTATTGGACAGTAAATTCATAGAGAAATCAGGAGCATATAACACATTCTGCAATCTCAAGGAAGGTGTCAAGATAATCTCCCCATGTCCTGTGATCGGGGAATGTGTTCCATTGGCTATCACCACAGTTCGTCCTGAAGAGACTGGTCTATATGAAGTGAGTTGTTCTTTGTCCCCACAGAGATGATGTGACGCTCCAGAATCCATAATACAGTTTGTAATCATAGATCCATCACAAGAGGTGAGAGCATGAGAACTACCTGAAGTACTGGTCGTGGCAGGTGAACTGGCAGAGACGGCCACATCTGACTGACCTTCAGGAGTTGTATCAGGAGGCATGATATTCCTCAATCTGGCAACAAGATCATCGAATCGTTGGTCCAATGAGGATGGTGCAGGAGACTCAACTTGTTCTGCTACCCGAACTGATGTAGGAAAGCCATGCTTTGAATAGCATGTGTCCTCAGAGTGACCAGGTCGACGATAATAACTACATGGTTGACGAATCCGACCCCCACGACCTCGGGGGCCACGGCCACAAAAGGTAGAGGAGCCACCTCTACCCCTGGAGACAGCCATCGCTGAAGGTGTCTGGCTGGCAGTCGGGCTAGGGACAGTAATTCGACTCAGTCGGCGTAAGGCTTCCTCCATTGGAGGAATAGTAGCGTCAGCTAGAATCTGAAACCGGGCAGCATCGTACTCTGGATCAAGAGCAGCCAGGAATACACCTACCATGGTAGCATTCCTGTGCGTCTTCTGCTGTTCTGGAGTATCCGTCAACGGCATGAAGCTATGGAGCTTCTCAAACATCCCTCATAGGCATGTCTACAGTGAGTGAAGTGGGCGCCCATTCTGCTTGACTGTAAAAATATCATGTTGCAGCTGAAGTATCTTGCTCTTGTTCCACGCCTACGAATATGTCGCCGCTAGAATATCCCACATAGCCTTAGTCGTGGGCTGATGTAGTACATCGTTGGCGATTTCTATCGTCAACGTCCCAAATAGCCAAACTTTGGCATACGCATCATCTGCCTCCCACGAGGCATGCACCCCAGTCTTCTCCACCGGCTCCTCTTCGGTAAGAATATGTTTCTTACCATTCGACTTCATCAGGCTCATGAACTGCATAGCCCAGAGCTCATAATTTGTCCCGTCCATTTTCACAATAAGCGTTGGACCTCTGAATGCGCCAGTGGCGGGTACATCAACCTTGTTCTCAGACATATTGCCGAAAGAAGACTGCTACGGGTGCAACAAATCAAAGTTTGTATGTCTATACAGACATATATGGGTTTGGGTGCACGTGTAGACTCATGCACACCAACCCATCAATCAACGGACGAAGCTGAGGCGGTGTGCGAGTGAAGACAGCGCGCGAGACGAAGCTGAGGTGCGCACGAGAAGAGCGCATGGTGCGCGCGAGGAGGACGCGTTGTGTGCGCGAGGAGGACGAGCGCGCTGTGCGCATGAGGAGGACGAGCGCGTTGTGCGCACGAGGAGGACGAGTGCGCTGTGTGCGATGTGTGCGGCGAGCGTGTGTGCGGAGCCCTCGCTGTGGAGGCGCGCTAGGCTGCGGTGCCGGCGAAGAGGAGAGGGCACGCGCGCGAGTCGAGGGAGGGGGCAGCGGCGCGCAAGGAGAGGGTTGGCGGTGGGGTTAGGGTTTTTGGGAATCGAGAGCTCCGGTCTAGGACCGCCGCTCTGATACCATGTTGGAGAAAATAAGAGCGCTTATTATTTCTGAGAACCCTAGGCTCTCTTATATAGTAGAGAGGCCTATGGGTAAATTACATAAAATAGAAAACAGAAAAGATAACAAGAAAGAGGCACATATGAAATATGAAAATACAAATATCTTCACATTTATCATAAGATCTGTCTCGTCAAGAGGAAACCAACAGAATTTGTTTCATGTGAATCGGACTTCGTTTTCGATTTGTTAATGATTTTCGGAAGAAAAAGAAGTAAGGAGGTTTAATATGTCATTAATCCGTAATGATTATCATTAAGACTAATTAAGCATGATTAAAGAAACTAATGAAGGATTGAAAACCGCTAATGACCATTAGCGAATACTAATCAATAGTTAACAAAAGATAAGCATAAGCCGCGTTTTCATGATTAGTGAAAGTTAATGACGATTAGCGTTAATTAAGTGTCATTAGTTAATCTAGTCTTCTGTATATTTCTAACTTAAGCCCTGAGTTTCGGATAAGTTTTGGCCAAAACCATGGGTCGCTAACCGCGGTTAATATCTAAACCATGATTTTCTAATCATGGTTAACGGTTTTATGTAACCTATAAATAACCCCCTGCCCATTCATTCTCTACAATTTTCACTACAACTACCACCCCAAAGGCTAGGGCTGCGAGGTCGGGAGGAGGAGTGGGAGGCGAGGAAGGAGCGCTAGCGAAGCGCTGCCGGGAGAACGAGGAGGAGGAAGGTACGATCCTCTCTTAATTTGCTTCGTAAGCTAGGTTTTCGATTCATCTTTTTTTTCAAGCTTTGTTTTCGATTCATCTTTCTTTCCGATTCGTTTTCTGTTGTGGTTCGAGGAGAAATCTGTGTAACACCCTACTTAGGTGCGGGCAGCTATGCACGTCAGTGAACCCTATGATTCATCACACTTTCACTCACGTAAGATGCGTGGTGTTTACCGATTCTCCATTGCTTATGGTTCCATTCTTTCTTTTCCGCTTTTATATTTATTTTGATGGAGAAATCTATGTAATATCCTATTTAGGTGCGGGCGGCTATGCACGTCAGTGAACCAGTGATTCGTCACACCTTCACCCACCTAAGACGCGTGGTGTCTACCGATTCTCTATCGCTTGTAGTTTGGTTATATTCTTTCAGTTTCCTTGTTGTTTTCCTATCGTTGATTTTATAGAGGAAACTCTTTCTGTTTTTCTTTTAAAATATGTCACAATATAAGAGGAAACTCTGCCAAAATTTTTATAGAAATATGTCCCGATATAAGGGGAAACTCTGTCGAAATTTTCCTAGAAATATCACCCCGTATAAGGGGAAGCTCTGCAGAAATTTCAAGAGAAAATATGTTCTTCGCGGTCTTCGTGTTCTTTGTGTGTTCTTCGCGTTCTTCGTGTTCTTCGTTCGTTCTTCGCGTTCCTGGCACGTTCTTAGCGTTTTTGATAGGAAAATGAAATTCGATCGTTTCAGGAGCTATAAATCATCCTTTTTTAAAAAAAATCGCGATAAAGCACTGCATACGAGAGAGAGAGAGAGAGCTCGATTAGGTAACAAAATCCTTCCTTTCGCTGTTGGATTTTCATATGAGATCATTGAGATTTCTGTATTTATGTTCCTTGCTGCAAAGAACCCTAATTTGGTTATTTTTAAGAAAGTACGAAAGGTTGTTTTGTGATTTCAACCAAAATAAGGTCTAAGCATCAAATGGATGTAATGGTTTGTAAGATAAAATAAGCATAAATATGAGTATATATAAATATATGAATTAATATATGTGTAAGTCTATACTCGATATTTATGTTTATGCAAATCTAAGGCTTAACGGAGGAATTACATCGTGAGAATTGATGTGTTTTGAGTTGGATCCTGAAAAGGATGGCCTATTACGTTAAGAATGAGTGGGAGTAGAACTACAGGTCGACATGCAACCTGTAAGTTTGTCGGAAGGAACCCGTGTTGGCATTGCCCTACTTAGGTGCTACACGGTTGCTCTGTTATGATAAGTGCGCACGAAATGAATGATTTGCAACGCGTGGTACAGGGAGCCAATATATTCGGGTTGAACGACAGAAGATGTGGTCATGTCATGTGGAGACATGGGTGGTTCAATAGCGGTTGGGTCACGATAACATATTTTTTAAAGCCTCTAGGTTATGTGATTAAAGATTAGCCTGAGGATTTAAGCAACCGAATCCTCAAGGACGGTGTGCTACTTTGTTTGCCAAGCTGAGGGTTTGAGATCATGATTAATAAAATAAAAGGAAATTATCAGGGTAGTATTGGAGGATTGGTTGAGGCGACGCGTGACGGCATAAGTTTACAAGATCAACGCAATCTCCAATCCCGAAGTGTCCACAGCTTCGGAGTCCATATAGTGGTAAGGTAATTCCCTGGACTAATCCCTGACTTGATATAGAAAGGAATAGGACTTAAACTAATGAGAAGGGATGAAATTTTTTGTGATAACAAGTTTTGAAAAATTACACCATTTGTTTGCTTTTCTCGTCTTCGATACTTAGCATTCGCTAATTGTTATCCTATGATTTATGGAAAACCCAACAGGTATCGGTGAGCCATCGGAAGGACTTTAGTAATCTAGCTAGCTAACATAATAGTCATCCAGCCAACCGTAGTAGCTTTACTCTATAAGGTAGTTGATAATCTTTTTGTGTATTTCCTTTCGAGCTAATGTACATGTAAATGGTTATAGTAGGACAATGTACCATGTGAACTTTATATTGTAAATGAAAAAGTGTTGAAATACTTCCTTCTGAGTATTTTTAATTGCAGTCTGTTTCTGAATGGTATTGTGATTGATGAATAAATTATTGCTAAGTAACCAGATCCGGATATAGAAGGATCCGATGTCCCGGAATCAGGGTGGAGACATTAAAGAGCGGGATGAAACCACGGGAGAACGTCTCAAAGGGTTGATAGTCTATTGCTTTTCTCACTGGATACAGGGGGTGAGGGCTTCTTATATAACCCTCACTGAGTCTCCACATCCCGCAATTGGTAGATGTGGGACTAAGCAACTAGATGGGGTAAATGGATCCTGGAGAGATTCATTCACCCATCTCTCACATAACTAACGCATACAACTTATACTCCAACACTCCCCCTCAAGCTGGAGCATGCAATGCTCAGCTTGGACAAACAGAAAGAAATCTCAACTCACAATACAAGACACTAGAGACAATATCAATTCAACGCGCACAACTATTTACCGATGTCGAGGACATTGCTTCTCATGTCGTGCAGGTGAGGAGGACGAACGGGATGGAGTGTGAGTCAACTGAATCTCCTCATTGGAGAGCATGTGCTCTGTACTGCGCCTGTCAGGGTCACTGCAACTGAAAATGAGTCTCTACATGGAGAACTCTAGCCCGCCACAACAGGTAGACAACTGCTCCATCTCTGAAAGGGCTGAATAAAGAACATCGCTAATTATCAATACGCAGATCTCTGAAGATGGGTCTCTCTCATAGCGACTTCGAATTGGGTTCTTCCTCATAGGAACCTCGGAAGTATCTCGTACTGGAGTTCATGAACACTAGAGAATGGAGTCTGAAAGTCTCCTCGTCGGAGAACTGGTCTCTCCCATCTGGCTCAGAGAATGGAATCTCTACTCTGGAGTCTCTATGAAACCACATGAAAATCCTAGCCCACATGGCATAGGGAATGGGATCTCTACTCTAGAGTCCCTATGGATCACATGAAAACCCTGGCCGGAACACAAAAGATGGGGACCACAAACAATGATAGCAAATATGTGCACATCTTAAAAGACTGCATACATGTATGTGTTTGAAACTGAAGACTCGGAACCAAACTGACGTCGAGCCTAAAAAACAGTGCATCACACTGTGGACTCAGAATCTGAACATCGAGTCTGAAACTGCACATGGAAAATCTTCATCTGAAAAACTATAGAGTCTGAACATATGGCTCGTCTGGAGAATCTGACATCTGAATGGACCTGTGACTTTACACAATACTCATCCTTTCTCCCATACATGTCAGAAAATAGTGACATCGACAAAGTTGGGATAAGACAATAAAATGGGGAGAACAAAAATCAATTAAGCCGTTACCTTTTTTATGACTTTTTCTTGATCAATATCCCCCTTTTTTCTTAAATCATCATTTTTTCGGTTATTTCATTCCTTTTTTTAATAGTCATCACCTTTCTTCTTTTTTTCTCAAATAAATCGTTCCCTTTTTTTTCTCTCTCTGTTTGGTTCGTCTGACCTCTCTCTTTTTTTCATTCAAAAAAAATCATATTTGGCCTACATGCCTTTCATTTATTTAGGGTTCCCTAGGAACCCTTTCTTTCTCCCAAGACTTCCGCCCCCCCGATGGGGGTCCTCTGGATGCCGCCGCCTGAGGATGATCGAGAGAGGGGTTGATCGTCTGCACCGCTTTGGATCTGGAGGTGCGGCCCACCTGGAAGACTGTGAGTCCAGATCCGAGCCGCTTGGAAGATCCGTTGGGATCACGCAATGGGTGCGCGAGAGCTAGGGCTTCTGGGCAGCTCCGCCTACAGTTGTACGATGTCGTCTAGAAGGGTACCATCGCCAGGAGGGGCGGCTATGCGGTGCGATGTTGGCAAGAAAGCAATGAGGAGCTGCCATCGTTGCGCCTGGAGATGCGCCTCCGCCATCGCTTGGAGGCGCGAGGGGGAAGGCCTCCGCCTGGAGGCATCGTGCGCGACGTCTGCACACAGGGAGGAGGAGCGTGCGGGAGCTTGGAGCACATGAGCGCGCGTGAGTTGTTGCCGCCAAGAGCCCCGAGGATACCGCCTGGGGCTCGATGCCTCCGCCCGCATGGGGTTTTCACCGCTGGAGGAGCGCCGCCTGGACTTGAAGGGCTCCTCCTAAGGCTCGTGTCGCCGCACGATGGGCATGAACTGCCACCAGTAGATGTGTCGATGCTTGTGAGCTCCTCCGCAAGGAGGATCGGCGCGACACGCTATAGGGGAGATACTCCTCCTGGAGCATCGAGAAAGGCCTGCTGCCGCCTACGGCTAGGAGGATCTCTGGCGGATGTGATCTCCTGGAAGATCTAGGGTTTTGAAAAACCTGGAACTGAACTCAAACCTCGAACCATAAATGATATAAAATAATCTTCAAATAGAAATCTTCAAGAACAAGAACTCCAACATCGAATCTCGAATAAAAATAAGGAACTTAGAATCCTCAAGAATCGACCCGCTCTGATACCATGTTAGAAAATAGGAATGCGGAAACGTATCAGAATAAAATAATAAGAAATATGAAGAATGGGATTTTAACGTGGAACCCTACTCCCTAAGGAGTGGGATGAAACCACGGATGAACGCCTTGAAGGGCTGATAGTCTATTTCTTTTATCACTGGATACAAGGGGTGAAGGGCTTCTTATATAGCCCTTACTAAGTCTCCACATCCCACAAGTGGTAGATGTGGGACTAAACAACTGGATGGGGTAAATGGATCCTGGAGAGATCCATTTACCCATATCCCACATAAGTGACGCATATAACTTATACGCCAACAAAGTATATCCTGAAAGAGTTGGAGCCGAAGGAGTATGTTGGCAAGAATGCATCCTGGAAAAAGGGCAATGCATTAACCAAGGTGCGACTTTCTAGGATCTTGATCCTTGAATCATCCTGCGAGATTCTGCACAAGAAGACAACTAAGGATATCTAGGAATCTATTGGCATCACCTACCGGTCCTACTCTCAAGCAAGGAATGAGACTAAGATCCTTCGATTTTATCATAGTATTTATAAGACTAGGCGAGTAGAAGTCCTCTCCATGCCTACTAGTCAGGCCTAAAGGCCATGTCCGAGAATATGCATAGTTAGTATCATGTATGCCATTGTCTCGTACAAAAGGCATATATTGATACATTGATAGTGAGCATCTTCCTTTTAGGCCTCAACCTCATTTATGACTTGGCAAGAAATTATCTGCTAATGAGTGCAATCATTCCTCCCAATGTAGAGGCTTACATCCATCTTAGTCGGATCATGATTCATGTTGCTTAAGGTCCAGATATTGTCTCTATCATGAGAGTTGTGTTGTCTTGAAGGATTTTCTAGTGTGAGGGGTCGTTCAAACAAAAGAAATGATGTCGAACATGGTGATACATGTAGGAATGTACTCCAATGCCTTATTATTACAAGTAGGAGCATACTAAGGATATGTTCTCATAGCCTTTACATCTTAAGCATGTTTATAACTTCTTAAAATATTGGATTTTTTAATGTTGGAGTATTTGGTTGTGCACCATATGAGTTGTAGCAGGGTAAATGGACTCTGGAGAAGATCCATTTACCCCATCCAGTTGTTTAGTCCCACATTGTCCAGTGGTGGGTCTTGGAGGCTCTGTGGAGGCTATATAAGGAGCCCCAAACCTCTTGTATCCATTGAGAAAAAGCAATAGAAGCATATGCCCCATTGAGGGCTTCTCTCGTGGTTTCATCCTGCTCCTCACGGAGTAGGGTTCCACATAAAAATCTTGTTCTTCATGTTTATGTTTCTTTATTCTCTGATTCTCCTTATTTTCTAACACGGTATCAGAGTGGGTCGATTCTCGAGGATTTCTTTATTTTCTTATTTTAGTTCGAGATTCGAGTATCATGAAGTTCGTTTGTTCAAGATTATTTCTTCTGGTTTTATTGTGGAAAATTCATATTGGGAAAAAAAGGTTTTCTTTTGAAGCCCTCGTTCAAAGCAGCAGCTCCTTGCACTCTTCCAGATTCTCCATCATCCTCCAGCCGCATCAAGCGGCATAAATGCAAGCGATGCTTCTTCATCACCATCGAGCCCAAGCGGGGCCTTTCTCCTGGCATCACCCCTTATCGGCATCAGCATGTACCTCCAGGCCGAATCCAGAGGCTCCACCCAAGGCAACACCCTCTGACCCCGCCCCCTTACCGCGAAGGCGGTTGTCCCAAGCATCGTCACCTCTCCAGCGATCCTATTAGGTTGTGTAGGCGATCGATTCCTCCTCATTTCAACATGGTACAGGTGGCACGAGATCCCTCTGTGCGACTCCAGTTCGATTCAGGCACAGCGGAGGCATGATGGGACCTGTGTCCTTCTTCCAGATGGTGGTGGCATCCTTCTCTGGCCAACCTTCCCTCAGCAGCGTTGTCCAACCTCCCTGCATCGCCTCCTTGCGTGCACCCTCCAGGCGGAGGTTCATCCAGACGGAACCTCTACAGCCGCTGTCGTGGTTCCCGCGCAAGTCCTCAATGGCAAAGGCGACGGTCCTCCTCTCTTGAGATGCCCTTCGATCCCAATCCCATGCGTGACTACAAGCGGCAGCACCTTCCTCATCTACAGGCGGCAGTGCCGGATCTCCAACTGTCGCCTCTCTATCTGCTCGATGGGCACTCCCCCTCCCCTAGCCAATTTCTGCATCTGTTTCCTCCACTCCATCTGCGAGAAGGTGCACAAGGAGGACCGCAGGGACTGTCCTTCTGTGTGCTCGAGAAGCACATCGCCCGCTCCCTCACCCTGGTGCCTTGCGGCGTGCCCAACAGTGGGCGGCGGTAAATGAAGAAACCCCAACGGGGGCAGCTCTCGTGAGTAGGGTTCCCAGGTAGGGAACCCTAAATATAAAAAAGGCTCGATTGAGCCCTTGTTAAAAAAAAGAGCGAGTGAGAGTTTTTGGGCATGCATAGGCCGAGAGATAAAAAGAAAAAAAAGGAGTGGTGAAAAAAAGAAAAAGAAGAGGTCTGTTTAAAAAAATGAAAAAGGGAGGTGTATGTTTGAGCCCTTTTGGGCTGTTTTCAAAAAAAAATATGTGATCAGAGAGAGAGAAGAAAGAAAAGAGGCGCGTACATTTGAAAAAAGTCGTATGCATAAAAAAAAGAGAAGAGAACAGTAAAAAAATGGTTGAAACGGCTTAAAAATGTTAAAAAAAATGGCGGCTTATAAAAAAATGAAAAGCCGCAAGAAATTTTTGTTCATGTTATTTTCCCCATGTCATTGTCTTCTCCCAACTTTGTCGAGGTTCATTTTCCGACCAGTATGGGAGAAAGGGGGAGTATTATGTAAAGTCACGGGTCTTGTTCAGATTCATATGTCAGATTCAAAGATTGTAGACCAGCCAGATGTTCAGACTCTACAGTTTTTCAGATGAAGATTTTCCATGCGCAATTTCAGGCTCGATGTTCAGATTCCGAGTCCACAGTATGATGCGCAGATTCAAACTTGACATTCAAATTGGCCAGAGTCCAAGTTGGAGGCACTCCATGATGAGAGGCTCATTTTCGAGATCTTCAGAAAGGAGACTATTTTCAGACTCCATTCTCCAACGACCGTGGACTCTGAAGAGGATTGCACAGTTACGGCCCTTATTCAGTTTGGCCCTTTTAAGAGATGGAGCAGTTGTCCACATTATTGTGGCAGGCCAGAGTACTCCGACGAGGAGACTCATTTCAGTTGCAGTGACTCTGACAGGCGTAGTTTAGAGCACATGCTCTCCGACGGGAGATTCAGCAGACTCACACTCCAGCTCGTTCGTCCTCCTCACTTGCACGGCATGAAAAGCAACGTCCTCGACAGCAGCAGTTGTGCGCGTTGGGTTGATATTGTCAGTAGTGTCATGTAGCGTTGAGTTGAGTTTCTTTCTGTTTGTCCAAGTTGAGCATTACATGCTCCAGCTTGAGAAGCCCCAGACCTCCTATATCCATTGAAAAAAAGCAATAGAAGCATATGCCCCTTTGAGGGCTTTCCCATGATTTCATCCCGCTCCTCGCGGAGTAGGGTTCCACGTAAAAATCTTGTGGAGGCTAAATAAGGAGCCCCATACCTCCTATATCCATTGAAAAAAAGCAATAGAAGCATATGCCCCTTTGAGGGCTTTTCCCATGATTTCATCCCGCTCCTCGCGGAGTAGGGTTCCACGTAAAAATCTTGTTCTTCATGTTTATGTTTCTTTATTCTCTGATTCAGCTTCCTATTTTCTAACATTTAATAATGACACATTTACTGTTAAGCCCTTGCAATATCGTGTTACTATCTATTACATGTACTCAAAGATATCAAGTTGATCATTCTACCTTTGAAACAACATATTACATTACATTCATTTGATTTCTGTGATCTTTGTACTTGAAATCATTCTACAGTAATATATGCTTATTGACATATTTGTATAAGTTCTTGTAAGATCATAAGACCTCAGTTCAAGCATATTTTTGCAATTTGTCCAAGTATGATGAAATCACTTATGAAGGTATGATCGATTTCTTTTGTCCACTAGCAAAATATGATCAATTACTCAAAAAGCCATGATTAATCACCTTTGGCTATTATCTAGAAATGATCGATCATCATAATGATCCTGATTGATCATGTTTACATTCTGACTTGGACCCTCTAGAAGACACTTGATAGATCAATTTGAAGATCTGATCAATCAGTTTTTGAAATCAAATTCCAATGGTCGTCTAACCTTCAAAAATAATCTATTAGCTGAACTTTTCTGATCGATCATCGGAGATCAAAACCCTAACTAATATGATCGATTCTACTGATTTATTAAATATGTTCTCTCCAACTCAAATTCTTTTCATTTGCAACACCAACAATGCTAACATATTTTAGATGTTTACTCGCTCTATATATAAGTACTCTTAGACCTTTTGAAAAGAGAACATCGTTATTTATTATTCACTCTTAAATTCCCACCGCATTAGGTTTGTTTTGCTCCCTCGCTTTCTTTCTCACACCACATTGTTCATTCTGTGAGATCATTGTTAAATAATTGTATATTTTGATAGCTATGATTATTTTACTGCAAAAACTTCCTCGCTCGGTCAGCCACGATTGCCATATTCTTCTCAAATCTCTCTAGTAGTAGTTATAAACATTCTCCATATAGGAGAATCCTAGCGGTGATATATTTTGATTTATAATTATAATATTCACTAGATTCCGATATTGAGATGTATTTTGTTAATATGTTTGCAATCTGATTACCTGCATAGCAAATTGTGGTTTGATATTAAAAAACATATATGTTTTCTATCTCTTTCGACATAACCTTCGAAGAGTTGGTGTTCGATCCAAGTTTGCAAGTGACCTTGGTGTTTGATCTAAGAAGTCATTAGCTATGGTGTTTAATCCAAGCATGATGGTTCCCGTGAAGTTTGATCCAAGAAGGTCTAAGCATTGGTCTTTGATCCACAAATCTTCGATGTGACTTCGGTGTTCGTGATCCGAAGGAGAAGACTTTGGTGTTTGATCTAAAGCATAGTAAACTTTGGTGTGTGATTCTAAAACTTGTAAAGGGTTGAGTTATCCATGGTAAATAACCTGATAGTAAACAGTTGATCGGCAAGCCTGATCAAGAATCTCGAGTGAGGAATTAGGTCATAGTTTTCATCAAGTTGGGTTTTAACGTAAAAATACTCGCGCACTTGGTTAATTCTTTGGTTTGTTCTACTTATAACTGTTGTGATTATTTTTTTACTCGTATATTTTTTACAACTAATATTCACCCCCTCCCCCTCCACTAGTAGCAGTTCGATCCTATAGGTATCAATTGTTGGCATCAGAGCCTTGTTCGTGCGAAAGACGTAACTGGACTTTACAACTTCATGGCCTCAATGAACAACAGCTTCGACAATTATTCCATGGAAAGACCACCTCCCTTTGTCAGAACTAACTATAACCATTGGATAATTAAAATACTAATCTTTCTTGAGTCAATTCAATTCGATTTATGGAACACCATTCAACCGAAATGCATTTGCCAAGTAATTAACGAAAACATCAATATGACTGATCTTGACAAGAATCGACCTACTCACAATTCAAAGGCGATGAATGCTTCATCTATGCAATTTCTAAGAAAGAATTCAACTAGGTGCATGCATGCAACACAGCACATAAGATCTAGAATAAGTTAAGCGTAAAATATGAAGGCACGAGCAAAGTTAAATAGACTTGCATCAACCTTCTGCAATAAAAGTAAGAATTATTCAGAATGGACGGAGAAACCATCCGATACGTGTACACGAGATTCTCAGGTATTATTCACGGTCTTATTAATCTTGATTCACAAATTAAAGGAAATACATAGGTCAAGAAAATTCTAAGATCACTTACTTCTGACCAGAGAACCACTATAACTGTTGGAAAATCGAAAGCGGAAGCGAAACATGGAAAAGATAAAGAACGAAAAGAAGAAGCGGGATTTTACGTGGAACCCTACTCCGTGAGGAGCGGGATGAAACCACGGGAGAAGTCCTCAAAAGGGCGTGTTTCTCTATTGACTTTCTCAATGGATACAGGAGGTCTGGGGCTCCTTATATAGCCTCTCCAGAGCCTCCAAGTCCCACCGTTGGACGATGTGGGACTAAACACTAGATGGGGTAAATGGATCTCCTCCAGGATCCATTTACCCTGTTACAACACAATGGGCGCATACAACTTATACTCCAACACTCCCCCTCAAGCTGGAGCATGCAATGCTCAGCTTGGACAAACAGAAAGAGACTCTACTCAACGCTACAGGACACTACGGACAATATCAACCCAACGCGCACATTGCTGCAGTCGAGGGCGTTGCTTCTCATGCTGTGCAGGTGAGGAGGACGAACGGGCTGGATTGTGAGTCAACTGAAGACTCGGAATCTGACCATCGAGTCTGAAACTACGCCTGAAGTCTCCTCGTCAGAGAACTGGGTCTCTCCCATCTGGCTCAGAGAATGGTGCTCTACTCTGGAGTACCTATGATACCACATGAAAACCCTTACCCTCAATGGCATAGGGAACGGTCCTCTGCTCTGGAGTCCCTATGGCTCACATGAAAACTCTGGCCGAACAACAACAAGAATGATGGGGACCTCGAACTGATGATGGCAACATATGCTCATCTGGAAATGACCGCAAACTCGTGCGTGTCTGAAACTGAGGACTCGGAACATCAATCGTCGAGTCTGAACAACTGTAGAGTCTGAAATCTGAATGGTATGAAAATCTGCATCTGATCTGAATCAAGACCTGTGACTCTACATATATACTCCCCCTTTCTCCCATACTTGTCGGAAAACATGATTGTCGACCAAGTTGGGAAAAGGCAAAGAATATGGGGAGAAAACAAGAACTTGCGGCTTTTCCCTCAATTTTTTTAAATAGCCGCCAATTTTTTTCATAAGCCGTGCATTTTTTTTTCTCGGCTTTTCACCTTTTTTTTGAATCATTGCATACGGCTTTTTTCTTGTACGTGTCCTTTTTTTCTTTTTCTTTTTCTTTTTTTAAACCAGCGGCCCACCTTGGCCTTTACATCAATAAGCCCCCTTTTTTCGTGTCTGGGCCTGCCTCCCTTTTTTTATATATATTTTTTTCTTTTGATATCACGGCCCGCTAGGGCTGATCGCCAGGCGCCTCCCTTATTTAGGGTTCCATGTTGGAACCCTGCGCATGAAGAGATCCCCCCCGATGGGGTTGTACATGCCGCCGCAATGGGAGATCTGGAGATTCCCGCCCGGAAGGAGGGCTGAAGGTGCGAGCGCCTGGGATGTGGGTGTGTGCCTCGCACCACCAAGGGATATCCGCCTTGGAGCTTCGTGCTCCACCTGCGCGAAGACGCGCAACTGACTCTGGAGAGGGCGATCTGAAGAAAGGCTTCGCCACCTTGGAGAGGAAGGCAGAGTTGCGCCGCCAGGATGAGTCCACATGTGTGATGAGTTTGCAGAGGATGCGCCGCCGGGGCCTTCGGCTGTGATGGAGGAGCTTCGCCTGTGCGCGCGAAGCCACCTGGGTGGGGTTGCGTCGAGCACAAGGGCATCGTCGATGGAGTGCGCCGATGGAGTGCGCTTGGGTCTGGAAGGGGATTCGTGAGGCGGTGTGCCGCCGGGGCCTTGGAGGACAAGAAGGCGCCGCCAGGGCCGCCTGGACTTGTGCGCGGTGGAGGGACTTCGCGCCAGGGGATGCGCCGCCATGTACGGGGTCGCTTGTGGTGGAGCTTCGCCTGGATGGGGAGCCGCATGGACAGGAGATGAGATGCGGCTGCAGCAGGCTCGTGCGAAGGAGACAAAGGAGGCCTTTGGGGGTGGCTACAGGAGAACACGCGCCACCATACGATGGTGCATGGACTGGAGCTTTTCTGGAGCGATGTGCGCATAGAGTAGAACGCGTGGAACCCATGAGATGCTTCAGCTTTCATCGACAGGGATGGAGAACAGATCTTAACCGAAACCTTGGGTGATCGCCTGTTAGGGCTTGCGAGGGCTCCAGCCACTGGAGATGATTAGAATGACGGCAAAAATCTACCAAGCAGATCTAGGGTTTCATCTAAATCCTAGAACAAGAACATGATCCAACAATAGACGAATAGAAATAATCTTCACGAATAAACCACTTGATAACTGAATCTCGAATCGATAATAAGAATATGAAAACCTCGAGAATCGACCCGCTCTGATACCATGTTAGAAAATCGAAAGCGGAAGCGAAACATGGAAAAGATAAAGAACGAAAAGAACAAGCGGGATTTTACGTGGAACCCTACTCCGTGAGGAGCGGGATGAAACCACGGGAGAAGCCCTCAAAGGGGCGTGTTTCTCTATTGACTTTCTCAATCGATACAGGAGGTCTGTGGCTCCTTATATAGTCTCTCCAGAGCCTCCAAGTCCCACCGTTGGACGATGTGGGACTAAACACTAGATGGGGTAAATGAATCTCCTCCAGGATCCATTTACCTTGTTACAACACAATGGGCGCATACAACTTATACTCCAACAATAACCATAATCAAGGAAGCAAACGAGCCAGATACACTTCCAATAGACGACCTTATTAGTAAGCTTCTTTTCTATGAAGTTTAAAGTTAAAGGGAAAGAATTTGAAGGAGAAAGAAAAAAGAAGAGAGCCCTGGCTCTTCAATCATATGCGTTAACAAGATGAAATAGCCATGTCAACAAGATGACTGAGGAAATGCCGAAAGAGATATTCAAGAGAAAAGAAAGTGATGTCGCTTCCTACAACTGCAAAAAGAAAGTACACTTTCAAAAAGATGCTCCTTAAGTAAGAAGAATCAAGGAAAGCATCAAGAACTTTCAAGAAGGTTACAGTGAGAAACCTAAAGCATTATGAAGACATCATTGCAATTTTCCGAAGAGGAAACCAATGCAAGCTACGTGGGAATCATCTAACTCTAGCGAAAGAGAATCCGAAAGTTCAGACAACGAGGAAGCACTGCTGGATTCATGGCACTTGACGATGAGGTATACCCTGATGAAACTTATATTGATGAACTTAGAGTTTAGCTCAAACTCATGAGCTTGTTTTTAAATTAAACAAAGAAAATAAATTTCTTAAAGCTACTACACGCACTACACAAAAAGAGGATGAGTCTGAAACGAGTAGACTTAATAATATTTTGGAAAAACTCAAACCTGATGCATATACAAAATAAAAGGAATAGGAATCTGAAAGATGGCTGCTTAAGAGCAATACTGTCCAATTAGAGAATAATGTAGATGAACAAAAAACTCAGTAGAATTCATGTAGATAATCTAGCTAAATTATTAAGGGTAGAGATGGATTAGATAAATTGCTATATGATCCTCTTCTCTATCTAAAACAAATTTCCATATAGGGTATGATCATTGTTATGAAAAGAAAACTGCTAGCACCTTACACACTAAGGAGCCTGTTAGAGTTAATCTTAGTTTAAGCAAAAACCAGAAAGGAAAGGGACTCATCCTAAGAACCACAATAACACTCCAAGGACCCAAAAGGAATGTGTACTGAAGAATTCTCTCAATGTCTTTACAGAAAATAAGAAAACTGTAAAAACACATCAAATTAGCAAGTTCAATTTTAGATGGATAAACAGCTGGCACATGACTAACCATTCTTTCGCAGGGTACCAAACATAGTAATAGCGATAAATGGACATGGATAGTGGATGCTCCAAGCACATGACTGGAGATTCTAGCCTTTTTATCATCATAGAATGCAAAGATGGAGGGGTGGTCACCATTAACAACCATAAAAGTACTACCATTGGCGAAGGTATTATTGGTAACCCCTGCTTTTGTTGATAAGGTAAGTCTTGTTACAGGTTTGAATCATAACTTACCTATTGTTTCTCAAATCCGAGATAATGGTGTTAAAGTATGTTTTTTTCCTAAAAATTGCTTTGAAGTTTTAAAAGACAAATCATAAGAAGTTTTTCTTAAGGGAAACATGAACAAAATTATATACACTATTAAATTTGATTGTTATCTATCTTTATATTGATTGTCAACCTCACAAGAAGATAATGTACTTGGCATAAAAGATTAGATCACATTCAAATAGAATAATCAATAAGCTTAACAAATTTGACTTTGTTAAAGGATTACCCAAGCTAACCTTTGAGAAGAAAGATATGTGTTTGACATGTGAACTAGGTAAGCTACACGAATCCTCCTCAAGCGTAAAAAGTTTGTTAATGTATCTAGACTAATAGAACTATTACATTTATATTTCTTTGGACCTATAAAATTTGTAAGTTTAAGTGGAAGTTGTTATTGTGTTACAGTTTTTTTAAGGCCAAAAGACAGGGGGAGACACTCAACAGTGTTCGCCCCAATTTATTAAAAAAAAGAAGGTAAACAGGTAGTTTACAAAGGAAACGATAAAAACCACATAAAGCAAGCCACTACAACACCCAATCATCAAGTAAACGCGCACAGTGCACCTCCACGTTTTCCTTGTAAAAGCGTTGCCCTGAAAAAAGAGCTGCATTTCTGCCCAGCCATACCGCCCACAAAGTTGCCACAGGCCTAAGGATCGCCCGTCTCTCCCTATCTCTGTTGTCCACCAACGAACCACAGAATGACGCCAAGTCGGAAGTGCAAACCCAAGCCATAGTTGCTTCCTCCCAGATCCCTGTCACCTTAGGGCATGAGAAGAAGAGGTGCTCAAGGGACTCCACCGCATTATCGCACAAAATGCACCTATCGAGACATTGCCAAGTAGTCTAGCGCAACGATCTCTCGTCATCAACCTTTGTCTACAAAAAAGCCAGAGGAAGAAACCAATCCGTTCAGGGAGCCTTAGACCCCAGAAGAAACCACAGTCACGAACCATAATCTCCGAACGCAAGGGCAGGGGCCTACAGATCGCCCCATAAGCCTTCTTTGCCGAGAACGGGCCCCTCCGCCATGCCCAGTAATCTCTCCCCACAGTAGGCTGACCTATATCCTTAATAGAGTCCAGCAAGGCGAGGAAGTCCTCGAGTCTTTGATCAGAAAAATTAGAAGAAAAGGCCGGAAACCAACCACCATCAGACCAGCAACAGGCGACACAAGCATTTCTATCAGCCGCCAGAGCGAACAGACGAGGGAACCGCGAGCTCAAGCCCCCCCGGGTCCAATCATCAGTCCAAAATCTGAAAGATTCACCATTACCAAGCACCGGCCTAAACAAAGAAATAAACCTTGAGAAAACCTCCAGCACCCCCTTCCAAAATGGTGGGTGGGAACCCCCCAGATCAGCCGCCAACGGAGGGCCCCACTAACACCGTGAATCTCGCGTTGGGTTTTTTTTCTTACAAGAAAAAATTCAACTTTCTCAAAGTTTGAAAAGCTATCTAAGCATATTCAAAAAGGACAAAGAACCACAATCACTAAGGTAAGAAGTGATCATAGTGGTGAGTTCGACAAAATAGTGCCTTCTCCCTTTTTGCCTTCAAAAAAATGGTAGCGAGTTTGAAAATGATGAGCTCACATAGCGTTATGCAAAGTCTAGGATTGAGCATGAGTTCTCATCAACCAGAACAACACCTCAAAACAGTGTATTCGAACGCAAAGATCACAAACTTCAGGAATGTGCTCGAATTATGCTATATGAAACACAACAGCCACATTACTTTGGAGCAGAGGTTGTAAGTATTGGTTGCTTTATGTTAAACAAAACTTTAATTCACTGTAGATTAAAGATAAACACCTTTTGATCGTTACTTTGGTCTCTCACCTAAGATATCTACTTTTAAATTTTTAGTTGTAAATGTCGTGTTCTTAATACTAAGGACAATCTTAACAAGTTCGACCTTAAAAGTGATAAAGGTATCTTTTTAGGCTATTAATCATGGAGAAAAACCTACAAGATATGCAAAAAGAAAACTAATACTATCATTGAATCAGCTAATATCTCGCTTAGTGAGAATTGTAGCACTTTTCATTCATCGCATGTTGTTAGAAAATAGGAAGCGGAAGCAAAAACATGGAAGAAGATAAAGAAAATAAGAATGCGGGATTTTACGTGGAACCCTACTACGTGAGAAGCGGGATGAAACCATGGGAAAAGCCCTCAAAGGGGCATGTTATGCATTGCACTTTCTCAATGGATACAAGAGGTCTGGGGCTCCTTATATAGCCTCCACAGAGCCTCCATGTCCCACCACTGGTAGATGTGGGACTAAACTCTTGGATGGGGTAAATGGATCCTGGAGAGATCCATTTACCCATCTCCCATGCATATGGCGCACAATTAAATACTCCAGCACTCCCCCTCAAGCTGGAGCATGCAATGCTCAGCTTGGACAAACAGAAAGAAACTCAACTCATGCTACAAGACACTACGGACAATATCAACCCAACGCGCACAACAGCTGTTGTCGAGGACGTTGCTTCTCATGCCGTGCAGGTGAGGAGGACGAATGGGCTGGAGTGTGAGTCTGATGAATCTCCTCGTCGGAGAGCATGTGCCCAGAACTACACATGTCAGTGTCACTGCAACTGAAATGAGTCTCCTCGTCGGAGTACTCTGGCCCACCACAACATGTGGACAACTGCTACATTTCTAAGAAGGGTCGAACTGAAAAAGGTCGTGGAAGTGCAAACCCTCGTCGGAGTTCACGGTCGCTGGAGAATGGAGTATGAATAAGTCTCCTCGTCCGAGAACTGGGTCTCTCCCATCTGGCACAGAGAATGGTACACTGCTCTAGTGTCCCTATGATACCACATGAAAACCCTTGCCAACATGGCATAGGAAATGGTCATCTACTCTGGAGTCCCTATGGCTCACATAAAAACTCTGGCCGAAACAATAAGAAAAAGATGGGGACTATAACAAAAGATGGCAAACATGTGCTCATATGAAAATGACTGCAAACATATGCGTGTCTAAAAATGAGTCTCTCTCTGGAGAACTTGAAAATGGGGAGGTAAATTCCTTAGTAGTGCAGTTGAAGAACATAATTCCTTGAATATGGTCCCGAAAATGTTAATTCCCTGATTAATGTTGTGAAATCGCATGAAATCTATGCGATATACATGTCGCATATATAAAATGCAACACTTGTACAATAACAAATCAAAGTTGACATTTTTTGACATTTAATAATAATGAAAAACGTATGGAATCTATGCGATATAGGTAAAAATATGAAAATCGCATTTTTTCTATGCATTATGGGTTTTTTATTGTTAATAATATATGAAAGTTGCATCTCTTATATGTGATATACATAATGCATAGATTCCATGCGATTTTACCACATTACTCAGGGAACTAACATTTTTGGGACCATATTCGAGGAATTATGTCTTCAACTACACTACTAAGGAATTTACCTCCGAAAATGGGCCTCTCAACATGGAGTGCCTCGAACTTGGACTCTGACCAATCTGAGTTTCGAGTCTGAATCTATGCATCATACTGTGGACTCGGAATCTGAACATCGAGTCTGAAATTGCGCATGCAAAAACTTCATCTGAAAACTGTAGAGTCTGAACATCTGGTTGGCCTGGAATCTGACATCTGAATCTGGATCATGGAACAGACCTGTGACTCTACATAATACTCCCCCTTTCTCCCATACTTGTCGGAAAATCAACATCGACAAAGTTGGGAGAAGACAATGACATGAGGAAAATAACATGAACATTCACAAAAATTTCTCGTGGCTTTTCAATTTTTTTAAGCCGTCACATAATTTTTTTTAAATCATATCATCTTTTTTTGCATATGAATTTTTTTGTACGCACTTTTTTCTGATAACTTGGCCCAACAAGCTGGGCCCAAAGGGCTCAAACTCTTCTTTCCTCTCTTTCCTTTTTTTAATGGCCCACTTGGACCTGCCTCTCAAAAAATTCCTTTTTTCTACGGTCAACCCGGGCCTTTCAAAGCACATTTTTTTATAAAACCGTCGGAATCTTATTTAGGGTTCCCATCGATGGGAACCCTCCTTGTAAACTTGCTGCCCCCTTTGGGGCTTCTACATGTGGCTTCTGCATTGGAGAGCGGCATCGAAGGGCCGAAGGGCAACGCCTGCCCTGATGCTCCCCACCATGATGCAGAGAGCGCGAGGAGCTACGTCTTCATGGGGGCGCTGAAGCCCTCGCCTTGCGTAGGAAAGAAGATCGGAGGGTTGCCGAGGGTGGCGATCGGGGGTTACCTATGTTCTGGAGGTCGCGCGAGCTTGAGGGCAGCCGCATGGGACTCCTGCTTGATATCAATCGGAGATGATGCCCGCGGCATCATGGAGGAGCCACGCGAGGGAGATTTCGCTGGTGGAGAGATGCGTCAATGATGGGATGGCGCCGCCTGCTTTAGGGCACGCTAAGAGAGAACAACGCCAGAAGAGCGCCCCCTGTGCGCCTGGAATCGTTTGAGCAACATCGAGCTCGTGCAGGAGATCTGGAAGGGCTACGCGTGGGCTTGGAGGGCGCGCGTGCTGGGGGTGTAGGATGCGGCTAGGGCTCGCCGCACCTGGGAGAGGGTCTCCACCTGCGGCGCGCTGAAGATCGTTGGAGTAGAGAACTAGGGTTTCGAAACCCTCTATTCAATGGTTACTCCATGAACATGAATCATGAACAGATTTCCACCTCGAACAAATCTCGAATACATCTTTAAAAAATACGAATCTCATGAGCCGGAACAGAGATTTCCTGGAGAGGCGATGTCGATGCAAGATTAGGGTTCAGTCAGGAATCTTAGAGCGGCAGGAGCATAGAGTGCCGCCTGGAGCAGGAACCCTAGAAGACTGGGGCTGTGAATGTCGGCGTGCAACATGAAGAACCAAGAATCCAAAATCTCGAACCATGAATGATCTTCCAGAATAACAACATCGAATCTCGAATAATAAAAAACCTAAGAACAAATCCTCGAGAATCAACATGCTCTGATACCATGTTAGAAAATAGGAAGCGGAAGCGAAAACATGGAAGAAGATAACAAAAATAAGAACGCGGGATTTTACGTGGAACCCTACTCCGTGAGGAGCGGGATGAAACCACGGGAGAAGCCCTCAAAGGGGCATGTTATGCATTGCACTTTCTTAATGGATACAGGAGGTCTGGGGCTCCTTATATAGCCTCCACAGAGCCTCCAAGTCCCACCACTGGCAGATGTGAGACTAAATTCTTGGATGGGGTAAATGGATCCTGGAGAGATCCATTTACCCATCTCCCATACATATGGCGCACAACCAAATACTCCAACACATGTACTTAAGAATGAAGAAGAACTACATGGTTTTCCAAAGGTGTTCCCTGAACTTATGTGGGAAGTAGTGATAAAGCCCTTATGTATCATATCTCGTATATAATGGCAATCTACCTCAATGTGTTTGGTTCTCTTGCAGAAAGTTGGATTGTTGGTAATGAAAAGAGAAGTCTGGTTATCGTATTATAGCTGCATGGCATGTCAACACCTAGGAGTCAGAACAGATCTGACCCACATCATCTTAATGCTCCTCTCACCATGGTATGTACTATGTACTCTGACTCAGCACTAGATCTAGCAACCACGGTTTGTTTCTTACTCGTCCATGAGACCAAAGAATTCCATATGAAGTCTACAAAACCAAAGATACTTCTTGTCTTTTGGGCATCCAACATAGTCAGCATCTACACAGGTCGTGATGGAAAGAGATATCCATCTTCTAAATAGCAACCATGCACTTGAAGAAGACTTCAGATACCTTAGGATCATGTAAATTGTATCCATGTGAGCATGTCATGGTTGCTCCATAATATGCATGAACTGCATGGACCACAGTTCATAAGTGGTCCCATCCATCTTGACAATGGGCGTCAAGGCCTTTGAATGCTACGGAGGAGGTTAGATCAACCTTGCTTTCTAACATGATGGACAAAAAAGTCTAGGAGGGACGCGCCAGGGGTATTAACATGCTCTCCAAGATCTAATTAACATGCTCTCATGTTCAGCCACATACCTACTATCGATGAGATTTTGGTATGTTGGTGGGACTATATATAGAGACCCACACTTAATGTAACAATTTGAGAAATACAATAGAAGAGACAACCTTTCTGGATTTCTCCCATGGTTTCATTCCGCTCCTTACAGAGTAGAATTCCAAGTAAATCCCCATATGTATGTTCTTATTTTTTGTTCCATTATTTTATATTTTATATTTGTACCCACTTAATGGTCTAGTGGTAGTACAGTGTGTCTACCACACAAAAGACCAGGGTTCAAATCCCACTCTTGCAGGGGTTGCGTTAGGTAGTCGATGGCCAGCGTAAAAAATAGTCGAATCTTTCAACATGGATTTGAGCAAGAATCCATGTAGCCGACCCTACTTGTAGTGGGAGAAGGCTTAGTACTTTTTTTATTTTATATTTTATATTTCACATGGTATCAGAGAAAGTTAATTTTGGATATTTCATCAAGATTCGAATATATTTTAATCACTTTATGTTATCTCAAAGTCCAATTTTATTCCGAGAATTTGTTTGAAAATATTGTCATGGTTTCAAGCACCATAAGATCACAAGAAACAGACGTGTGTTATATTGTTTGGAAATCCACATTGATGAGCACTCTGTACAGCAACCACCTGCAGTAGTGATGGAGCTCTAGAGAGAAGCCTCTATAACAAAGAGCTACACAGAAGCACAAAGAGAAGGTAATGGCCTCCACGAATGAAATGGGCTCCCACCCATGGTAACACTTGCAAAAAAATGGAAGACCCTCGACAGTGTAAGCCTTCTCCATCATGGAACCCTAAGGCCGCACCACTACGTCTTTGGCGAGGTACTAACCTTCAGTAGGAAGAAGCAGCAGTGGCGTCAACATATAGCAACGGCTATGTGAAATGACGATTTTCAGTGTGCTAGGAAAGTGTCTTTAGTTGTCATGTGCATGAACAAAAATCGAGATATTTTAGATAATTTCTCTACAACTACAAGGCAAGAGATATCAAATAAAGCACAAGGCAACTCCAAACAAGAGATTTCAAGCTGCTCCTCCAGGCGACATCATCTCGAAGACCCTCATTTTTTTGGTTCAACCCGATAAACCCTTAATCGCAAGAGCTATTTACTTATTTTATCTTTTATTTCAAGATATTTATTATAAGTACAAGTTTGGTGTATAAGAGATACATGCACTTCTAGTTTGTTTGTTCTAGCTTGTTCTTTGTTTTGAAGTTGTATTTCTAGTTGTAACAGACTATTTCTTAGTTTAATGTCACTTTAGTTTGTCGGTTAACTTTTTTCTTATGACAATAAGGGGAGATTACGTATCTTGAAGGAATTGTAGGAAGTATATGTATTTAAATGGAGATTTTATTTGAAAGTCTACCCTGTAATTATATCTTGTTTGCTAAAATATAAATAATTGTTTTATGATGTGTGTTGAGATATTTATATCTCTTTAGCGTTATCTTGTATTTTTCTATTTATTTTTGTCTCTTTATGTAATTTCCCCTTAGAAATTTTCTCCTATATAAGAGAGCTCTGGGGCTACTTCATTTTCAATCCTTTCCACATGGTATCAGAGTGACGGTTCTAGACCGGAGCCTGTGCCCTAGAATCCAAACCCCACCAAAAGTCCAAGAGACTTCGCGCGGTCGGCGTCGGCGTAGACACCCACGAACAGCCGCGGCCACCCACCGCCGCAGGTAGCAGCAGCAGCAGCTACGGTTGTGACTGCGGCACAGCGGCAGCCAGCCACCGCCCTCAAGCCCTAGGGGCACCGCCATCGCCCGCAAGCCCTAGGGGCGCTCCCGCAGCCTTCCCGAGTCTGGAAGGGTTGCTCTACCCCTGATCTTGTGGACTTTAATAGGCCTGATTTAGTTCCTAAGGCGTGGTTTTTGATCTTCTAAACCCATCCTAGGCTCCTCAAGGAGCCTCTTGTTGATGAAAGAGGTTGTGGTATGAGTCTACACCCATAACCATCTTCCTATATGTCTGTGTAGACATTGTTATTCCAGTTCGCCACCCCAGACGTGAAGATTGTTGTCATCATGTCAGACAACAAAGCAGATGTTCCATCATTGGGTGCCTTCAAAGGTCCCCATCGTGAAGATGGATGGAACGAACTATGAACTGCGGGCCATGCAGTTCATGAGTCTAATGCAGTGCAATGGCAAGAAGCATATTCTCACACAGGAGGAGCCTGTTGAGAAGACTGGGATTAATGCCTCATGGGAGGCAGACGACGCTTATGCACGTGTGTGACTCTCTAAGATGTGTCCATGGAGATAGCCAATGATATATTGAGTTCGACCCACGGCCAAGGTCATGTGGGACATTCTCGTCGCTACATACTCTTCGGCGAGGAACGAGTCGAAGATTCTGCAACTTCAACATGACATCTTCACGTCTAAACAGAATGGTCGCCCTCTTCATACACTTTACACTTCTCTAAAGGATATCTTTGAGAACTTACATGGTTACATTCCCTTAATTGCCACACCAGAGCAACTCAACGCATATAGGGATTCGATGATGATTGGTGTTTCTAGCGACATTTGACTCAGAGTGTGATGCTGCTAGAGCACAGATTCTTATTGATGTCACTATACCTCCAATAGATGAGGCATATCGCAGGCTGAGCAGACTCTCCATATCTTCTGGTGGTACTCAGTTGTCTCAGACGTCATCAGCCATGGCAGCATCTCGTGGTAGGGGAGCCCTACACAGTTCCGTGGCCGAGGAAGCCGGGAAAGGGGAGGGGGCAGTTGACCCCCTCGTCAGCCTTGTACTTGCTGCCACAGGTCAGGTCATTCTAAGGAAACATGCTATTCTAAGCATGGGTTTCCCGCTTCAACACGTGTGGTAGAACAGATCTAGTCAGGTGGCAGTCCTTCAACTGCATCTGATCAGATATTTGATGACTTAGTGGCGCGGCTCAGGGAGATTATGCCTTCTCCTGGGCCAACTAGCTCTTCCTCAAGATCATCAGAGATAGCAGCCCCAGCCTCTGCATCTACATCAGGTATAGCATATGCTCTTACTAGCCGTTACAGGGCAGACTTGTCGGAGTGGATTATGGATTCAGGAGCTTCCCATCATCTATGTGGTGACAGAGGACAGTTTAGTACCTATAGCCCGACTCAGACAGGTAGATCAGTTGTGATAGCAGATGAGACACACTCCCCTATTACTGGTCAGGGGGAGGTGTAGTTAACTCCTGCAATGCAGCTTCAGAACATTCTTTACGCTCCTGAATTTACTATCTATTAGCCAAATCACCAAGGATTTGCATTGTCGTGCCATATTTGACCCTTCTGCTCTTGTGTTTCAGGGCATTCTTACGGGCATGGTGATTGATTTTGGCCGTGAGCAAAGAAGCCTCTACAGATTGGTGCAATCTCCTTATAGTGGTGCCTCTTCTTTTTGCACGGGATCTGTTTCTCCCTATATGTGGCATCTTCAGTTTGGTCATCTTCCTCTGCAAAAGTTGTGTCGCGTTCTTCCTCAGATCTCCCCTTGATCTACTTTTCAGTGCGAGGCCTGCCAGCTTGGGAAGCATTATAGGTCCACATTCCTGAGTCATCAGGGTCAAAGTAGTCATAGTCTTTGTTGGAGTATTTGGTTGTGCGCCTCTTATGTTGTAGATGGGTAAATGGATAACTCCAGGATCCATTTACCCCATCCAGTTGTTTAGTCCCACATCTACTAGTTTGGAGATGTGGAGACTTAGTGGGGCCTATATATAGACCCCAAAACCAAAGTAAGAAAAGCAATAGACTATCAACCCTTTGAGGTGTTCTCCCGTGGTTTCATCCCGCTCCTTAAGGAGTAGGGTTCCATGTTAAATCCCTTGTTCTTCAATGTTTTATGTTTATTTCTCTGATACGCTTCCGCATTCCTATTTTCTAACATGGTATCAGAGCGGGTCGATTCTCGAGGATGTTTATATTCTCTATTTTCTTTGTTCGAGATTCGAGATACAATTCGAGGGCTTCTATTGAAACCCTATTTTTTCCCTGAAGATTTTTTTTTCTATTCAAGATTCACGTTCATGTTCCAAAGGAGACAAGTTTTCTTGAAGATTCAGTTTGAAGATTATGTTCATGAAGATTACTATGTCCGCATTTATTCCAAACCTAGATCCAGGGGTTTCTGAACCCTTGAGTCTCAAGGCGGCGCACTCTTTATGAAGTTCCTCTTGTGCTGCCACCCTCAACGCACTGCTCCAGATTGTGAGGCATCTCCAACAGCCCTAAGTCTCTTCTCCACAGAGCTCCAGGCAGAAACACTAGTTGCCTTATGCAGCAGCATCACCGTGTAACGCCACGGCGACGTCCCTCATCTCCTTGCGCTGACGCGATGCCTCCAGACCTTGGCGGCGTTACCTCCAGTGCGTGCTCCAGACCTAGGCGCCACCCTCTCTTCCCTCGTACGAAGCAGCCCAGTTCCATTTGCGGCGACGCCATCCCCAATCAACATCCACCTGCGTGGAGCCGCAGGTCTCCAGCCATCTTCCCGTGCTCACGGTCGCCCGAGCGACGAGACACCTCAACATTCCCATGCTCTTGCAACCAGCAGGTCTCCAGGAAGGCCCATTCCAGTCGCATATGGCGGCACCACCTTCCTCAAGTCAAAGCCGCACCGCACTCCAGTCGGTGTAACCACTTGTTTCGCACATGAATCTCATCTACAGACATCGTGCGTGCTCTCGATCCCCAAGGTTTCAAGTGGCCGCACCTCATGTTCCAGGTCGCATGCAGTGTCATGTGGCACTGCACTGCTCCTTCCTCTCTCGGATCTCACGCAGGCGACACGAGATCGAACCCCAGGTGGGGGCGGCTCCTCCGTGTGTCGCCGACCCTCCATGTTCATTCTATCTTCATTAAGCAGCTCACAACCCTCCTCCAAGCTACAATCTCCAAAAAATATTTTCTTGTAAAAACTCAAGTGGGGTTACGGGCTACCAAAAAAGAGAGAAAGAAGGGTGTTGCAAGTTTGGGTGGCCCATTGGGCTGCGAGCTTAAAAAATTTTGATGATGATTGAAAAAAAGAAACGGGTACAATTAAAAAGCAGTATGCAAAAGATAGAAAAATTTTACAAAAAAATGGAAATAGCTGAGAAAAAAATTGCAAGAAAAGCCAAAAAAATATGGATGACAACTTATTTGATTTTTCTCCCTATCTTTGTTGTCTTCCCCCAACTTTGTCGATGATTTTCAGACAAGTATGGGGAAAAAGGGGGAGTATGGTGTAGAGTCACAGGTTTATTCCAGATTCCATATTTAGATTCCAGACCGGCCAGATTATTCAGACTCTACAGATTTTCAGACTCGACATCAGATGTTTCTGAGTCTTCATATCCGCACATGTATGTGGTCTTCTTTTCAGATGAGCACATATTTGCCATCTTTTGTATGGTCCCCATCATTATTGTTTTCAACCAGGGTTTTCACGTGATCCATAGGGACTCCAGAGTAGAGATCACATTTCCTATGATATGTTGGCTAGGGTTTTCATGTGGTTTCATACGGACTCCAGAGTAGAGTACCATTCTCTGTGATAGATGGGAGAGACCCAATTCTCCGACGAGGAGACTTCTTCAGACTCCATTCTCCAGCGACCGTGGACTCCGACGAGGATTGCACTCCACGGCTTTTCAATTCGGCCCTTTCAGAGATGGAGCAGTTGTCCACATTATTGTGGCGGTTCAGAGTTCTCTATATAGAGACTCATTCTTCGGTTGCAGTGACTCTGACAGGTGCAGTACAGAGCACATGCTCTCCGACGAGGAGATTCAATTGAGTTGCACTCCAGCCCGATCGTCCTCCTCACCTGCACGGCATGAGAAGCAACATGCGAGCCCACGGCAAGCCATTATGAAATAAATGTTATTGCAAATATCATTCTCTAATATGAAATGAAGAATACATAATTTACATAATAGGTCCCTTAGTACAATTAGGGTTATGTACCATGGCTATCTTGATGATCATACAGCTGTTGATTCAAATATTGAATCATAGAGGCTGGTGCTTGGATGAACATCTAAAGAGTTAGATTGAGGACTCATCAAGCACCATCAAATGATTGTTAAGATGATCTCCAGCCTGAGTAGGAGATGGTAATCCTTTCTCTGTTAGGCTGATATCTGACCGACCTCTTGATGCAGGTCCTCTGCATAGGAATAGAGATTCGGAGGTGTCAGATTAGGTAGTTCAAATAGTTAACTTAACAAGATCGAGATAACCAAAGTCCTATATCATATGTTGTCATGATATAGGCACGCATCCTCTGACCGGAGATAGATGTGTTACTATATGTCGGAGTATGTACATTTGGCATACCAATAGGTTGATGACCTAATCAAGGTCTATACACCGGCGTGCTGGTGTGCATATAAGGGCATATGAGTAATACGATCTCTCAAATGGATCATACAGGTTCATTACTGAACCGAAAGACATGAGCTCACTCATGAGATATTGGGAAGAAACAAATTCCATGCACGGTCGTCTCGCTTTGGAAGCTTGACTGAATTTGTAGGTTTGATATATACTTTTGGAAAGTATATGATCAAGACCTAGGTATGATATATGCTTTTGGAAAGTATATGATCGACACCGACTCCCAATGATCGAATGAGAAACTTAATGATAAAACTCTGAAGTAGACAATGTAAAATTGATCTTATACTTCAGGTTTATTCTGAGTCTTCCAGTATGCAGGATGTACAGGTATTGGGAATACCTGAGGGTGATGTGATCATAAACGGTTGTATAACCATGATGCTTCCATTCCTAGGGAGAGATGAAACATGTTTGGATTTTAGTGACTACTCTCAGTAGAGAAGTAATCTAATCTTAGTCCAAATGTTGGACATTGATCTGAATGTGATTCAGATGCAATGAGAAGATTAGATTTGCGGTCCTGATTTAATCAAACATCTATGGGAGGCTCGAGATTTGGATTTAAGATGTGATCTCAATATATAAGTCACTATACGTGGAACAATACAATCGCCTTGTCCTTATCTCCAAGTATTCGCGGAGAAAGCACATTATCCTTGAAAGGATTCAGGATAATTTCATTGTTGATAATATGTATCCGAGCATTGAGAAAATGGATAATTAAATGTGATTTAATTATCATGATTAATATGAATTCGATTCATATTATAAAGGGAGTTATCTAAGATAATTAAATATGATTTAATTGTCAAAGATGTGAATAATGTGAATGCAATTCATATTGTTTGGGAACATGAGAATAGAGATCCAAGATGATTAAATGTGATTTAATTATCATGGATATGAATAATGTGGATAGTACTATCCATATTAATCATATATATTATAAATGTGATTTATAATATATTAGAGAGAGCTATTTGTAATTTACATTTGCTAATTAAATGTCAATGTGAATTAGATTCACATTGGACATTAAATTTGAAAATATAATTAAATAAGAGAAGATGGATCAAAATTTGCCCGACATTATAAATCCTTCGTAATCTGACTGATTGATAATAAATTCATTGAAAAATCAGGTGCATGTAACACATTCTTGAGCTGCATAGAAGATGTCAGTCTAATCTCCCCCTGATCAGTGATAGGGGAATGTGTACCATTGGCAATGACCATTGTTCGGCCTGGAGGAATCTGAGAATATCCTGTAAGTAAACTATGATCGCCACATAGATGATGTGTAGCGCCCGAGTCCATAATCCAAGGTAATGTATCTGATCTACTATGGTAAATGCAAGTATGCTACCTGAAGCACTGGTAGACGCAGAGGCAGATGCAGCAGCATCAGATTGACTCTCAGTAGTAGGTGTTGGGCCAGATGGGGGAATAATACCCCTTAGACAGGCAACTAGATCATCGAACCACTGATCCAAAGTGGCAGCAGATGAAGGCTCTATCTGCTCAGCGACTCGTGCAGATGCAAGAAATCCATGTTTAGAGTAGCATGTGTCTTCATTGTGTCCGACGTGATGACAGTAGGAACATGTTGGCCGAGTGCGGCCTCCTCTGCCACGAGGTCCACGTCCACGGGTCTGATGATGAAATCCACGACCCCTGTTGGCGACAATGGCTGAAGCATTCTGATTCGTGGCCGCGGAAGGGACGGTGATACGGCTCAGTCTATGAAAGGCTTCCTCCATGGGAGGAATAGTAGAATCGGCCAAGATCTGGGAACGTGCCGCCTCATACTCTGGATCAAGTGCAGCAAGGAACACGCCCACCATAGTCGCATTCCGATACGTCTTCTGCTGTTCTGGCGTGGCTGTCAGGGGCATGAAGCTGTATAGCTTCTCGAACATCCCTTGCAGGGATGTGTAGAGTGAATGTAGAGGGCGACCATTCTGCTTTATAGTGAATATATCATGCTGGAGTTGCAGAATCTTCGTCTCATTCTTCGCCTGAGAGTATGTGGCCGCCAGAATGTCCCACATGTCTTTGGCCGTGGGCTGATGTAGAATGTCATTGGCAATCTCGATTGCCAACGTTCCAGATAACCAAACTTTGACGTATGCGTCATCGGCCTCCCAAGAGGCATTGGCTCCAGTCTTCTCAGCATGCTCTGCTTCGGTAAGAATGTGCTTCTTACCCGTTGACTTCATCATACTCATGAACTGCATCGCCCACAGTTCATAGTTCGTACCATCCATCTTGACAATAGGCGCCGGACCACGAAAGGCGCCAATGGATGGGATATTCGCCTTGCTTTCTGACATACTGGAAACAGAAGACTGGAGCGATTGACTGAAGATAAGATTCGTCTACAATGACATAGACGGGTTTAGTTGCATGTGTAGACCTCAAGCAACTAAACCCATGTAGTTGACGGTGTGCGCTTTAGGGCTTAGCACACGCTTAGGGCTCTACGGTGCCCGCTGAAGCACGCAGGCACGCAAGGCACGCAAGGTCGAGCGCTCAGCCGCGCAGCGTGAGGATGAGCGCGCAGTCGCGTGCGTGGATGAGCGCGCAGTCGCGCGCGAAGGTGAGCGCTAGGCACAGGCGGAGGCGCTGGCGCACGCGCACAGGTGCACCGGTGCACAGGTGCACAGGCGGAGGCACAGGTGCACAGGCGGAGGCACAGGTGCACAGGCGGAGGCGCACAGGCACTCGCGCAAGTATGCGCACATGCGGAGGTGCTGGCAGAGGTGCAGGCGGGGCGGAGGCGCTGGCGGAGGTGTCGGCGATGAGAGAGAGGCACGCGGGTGGGGTAGGGTAGGGTTAGGGTTTCGAGAACTCCGGTCTAGGACCATCGCTCTGATACCATGTTGGGAAAAAATGAACAAGATGTTTATTCCATCAGCCCTAGGCTCTCTTATATAGGAGAGTAGCCTATGGGTAAATTATATATAGCATACGGTTGAAAATAAAAATAACAGAGAGATACAAGGGAAACTAATATATATGTTAACACCCCCCCCAACCAACCCCTACCCTCAGTATTTCTTCAAAGAGTTGACCCATATCCGTAAGGATGTATGAGTTTGGTTGCTCCGGTTAAAATAACAACAAAGTAGATTATTAGTCTCGCAAACACATTAGATTCTACAATCAGGTTGACCTGAGAAATTCTTTCCTCCTATAGAAGTTCTTCACAAGTTATAATCGATGTTGCCCTATTAAAGGAATGTCCCGTGGTTATCTCCAAAAATGCTTCATCTCTCATGCTACACAATTCAATCCATTCACCTTTCAAAAAAGGCTCACCAACAAGTTGCTAATTAGATTCCATCTTCGTCGGCCGCACCTTGACCACATCAATCTTCTAGTCTTGCTCAGATTCCCTCATTGGCGACTTTCTTCCCCCATAGTGTTGGTTTTAGCCATAATGATCAGGAAGAATAAGCTACCTATCTTGACGGCAGAGGCGACCAGATGCATACACTCAGCAAGACGTCAACCTACACATAGTTAACCATGAGAGACCCCCAACTCAAGGCCAGTTGACACAGTTAGCATCAATCTTCAAAACAGTGTCATTATTAACTCTGTCAAATATTGACACCTGCAATATAAAGGATTCCTTTATGCTTGCATCGCCACTAGACCATTGGAGGAAAAGTTCAATCCCTAAATAGAAGGTGATGCCATGCAACTTTGACACCAAAGTCCAGAATCACCATCACCCCTGAAAGGTTGTTGCATCATCACCATACAGATCCCGAGCAAGAAGCGTGGAATTAGAGAGACAAAACTCTAAATCCTTTAAATGGTAGTCTTTACCACATGTGATGCTGCAATCATAACCTCTTTTTGCATCGCAACCCCGCCAACTACTCCCATCAGACACCCATAAGCCCCGACCCCTTTCCTTTATTTGCAACGACCTCCTTATTCGAAAAACCCTTCGCATGCAAAGTTCCCTCACCATACTTCATTGTGTATAGCCCTATTATCGGAAGCCCTATTTGCTCCATACCCAATTTCCTCTCACTTTACACATAAAACAAACATCCTTACATGTAATAGTCAATCAAGGAAAACTCCTCGAATCTCTCCCCCTATACAAACTACTCCCATGAATGTCACTCCACCACCGAAACACCATACAATCGTCCCCGCCACCTTCCTTTGCCCCTTTCTCCTCTCTCTCTCTCTCTCTCTCCACCTCAATCATCCTCCCCTCTTCTCATGTTGCATTCATGAATGCAAATAGGCATAGCATGAGGGCTTCCCAAATTTTCACACAACTTAATATTACTCTCCTCATGCATGCTTAACTTAATGCTTCACTTGGTAGTTATCAGGTTGATCCAGTCCATCAATGCTAATATTGATTGAACTGAGTGAGCCCGGGGACACATCATTTTGTAAGCATAAATTCTTGATATCACCTAACACAACATCCAGTCATAGAAAATGAACAAACTCAATTTATTTAATAGCATAAATAGTTTTACTGAAAATATCTAGACCGTAGAACAAGCTCGATAATCAAAATATATGCAGGTAAATAACAAATATGATAACTAGCCAATAGCCAAGAATCATATTGTACCTGCTGATATTATTGCAGATGAAATAAATACACCAACTACACCAAACAGAAAAATGCTCGCGATGTTGTGAAAGAACTGTTTCTTCTTTACCTGAAATCTGAGAGGTAGGTTTGAGTATATAAAGAATACGTGAAAGAAAGTTGGAAACCAGAATCAGATTGCGTACCCAGCATTAAAAATGATTGGAGGAAGTAGATAGATGAAGAAAAGTTCTTCATCAAATGTTAGTATGTGAGAACTCCTTCCTCTATTTGCAACCAGAATAAGAGTTCCATAGATGCATCCCTGCAGTACTCAAGCTTCAAAATCATTACATGAACCAAATATAGAATGCAAGGGTGTAATTGGCACACATCTGTAAAGCCAACTTCTCATTTAGAGAATAACAATAATAGCATGCTTATTTCTTGGAAAATGTTATTCTCCTAAGCCTTAACAATATTGGGCCTTTAGATAATGTCTTGCTAGTTTAATAGGGAAGCTGTGTACTGCTAGATTTACCTGCATGTACATAGGTACACTAATTGAGGGCAGATATTTTTTTTCTGAAAGGTAAGTATTTGTATTTCAGAGATGAAATGGTTACGGTAAGTGTGAAACATTATCCCCCTGACAAAAACCAAAAGATGGGAGGGGGAGTTACAAAGAGACAGAAAAGTGAAAATGTACAGAAATGGCCCCTCAGGAGCTAGCCACCAGCCCAAAAGAACAGGTCACGATTTAGCTCATTTGCAAATGATCTTGAGGTCTTCCGAAATACGATTCGCAGTCACTCTAGCAGACGTGCTAGAGTTGTTAGTCCAGCGAAGATTGCGCTCTCGCCAAATCCACCACGTAGCTACCGCAAGAGCAGTCCTAATCCTTAAGGCAAGTCCTGCATCCCGCCTTTAGATCATCTTAACCCAATCAAGGGCAGCCCAGATAGGAAAACCGTAGCCAAAGGAGGGCAACCATAAGGCAACACAGGTGACCTCCCAAACTTCCCCGGAGAAGGGACACTCCCAGAACTAGGGGTGTCCGAAAATTCTCAAGTTCGATATTCGTTCAGATTCGGCTCGCTAAAAGTTCGATTTAGATTCGGTTCGGAAATAAACGAACCGAACTTAAACACAAGTTTAGGCTCAATTAAATAAACGAACCGAACCTAAAAATCATAGGTTCGCTCAGGTTCGATTCGTTAAAAGCTCGATAAACACACACATATACAATTTTTACAAATCCTTATCCGCATAAGTGGATCTTACTTCGAGAAAAACGAATTTTGACCCATGATAAGCGGACTTTGTCTGAAGATAAGTAAATATTTATGGGATAAATAGGTTTTATTGTGGTATAAACTATCCCAAAATAAATGGTCATATTGTGGTTACAACATCCATCATCTACATGTCTAGTACTTTTCCCTTTTTTATCCTCAAATCAACAGAACACGTATAAACCTTAGTAATCACTTATCCTCACATTATTCCTTATCCTCCTCTGAACGGATATAAAGATATATTATATTATATATTTTTTTTCAAATAGACGAATCCATAGTAGTCTAATTTTTTCAAAAGAGAGATAAAGAAAAAAACTGAATGAATATTTACTCTAATGATAGACACGCATATATATTTCCATTTCTTTTGTTTTCAATCCCTCTCATTATAGTATTCTCAAGTTCGATATTCGTTTAGGTTCAATTCGATTAAAAAGAGGTTCGATTCAGATTCGATTTGAAAGTAAACGAACCGAACCTGAACACAAGTTGAGGCTCGATTAAATAAACGAACCGAACCTAAAAATTGTAGGTTCGCTCAGGTTCGGTCCGTTTGCACCTCTACCCAGAACAAATGGTCTCTAGATTCAAGAGCATGGTCACAACGCATGCAGTTGCAATCCACGGATATGCCCAGCTTATGGAGCCTATCACGAGTGGGAAGTCTGCTTCTTACCACTCTAAACAAACAACACTTGTGCTTGGGGGCTGCCCAGGAGCACCAAACTTCCCTCCAATATGCAAAGTTGGGCCCTCTAGAACGAACAAGTTCATAGCACGAGCGAAATGTGAAATCAGTTGCAGAGAAGGTCCATCTATAAGGTGAGCGGAGCTGCCCCAAAGCCGGAGCAATGACATCTCTATTTCTCAATAAGATCTTCCAAAGTGAGGATGCATCTGCCGAGCTAGTAATATCCCAAAATGACTCCGCCCGAAGATATTTGGAATGAAGATAGTCTGGCCAAATAGAGTTATCAGCCGTGAGAAACCTCCAAACCCAAGCGACTTTAGAAGCTTTAGAAAGGTCCCGAAGGGACCTAATTCCAAGAACACCTTCCTCTTTAGGAAGGCAAACATCTTTCCAAGCCAAGTCATGCCTTTTGTAGTCCCAAAGGAAGTCCGCGCAAAGAGAAGAGATCTTTGAGACAACAAAGGAGGATAGGATAGAGCAATCAATCCAATATAATAGAATTCCAGTGATGACTGAGTTAATTAGTTGTATTCGTCCAGCCAATGAGAGAATCTTTGCCTTCCAGCCACAAAGATGCGCATGAACTTTGTCCACAAGCACCTTCCCAGCCGATGAGCAACCAAATTTTTGTGAGAGCGGGATGCCAAGGTAGGTAGTAGGTAAATTTCACCTAGGAGACCCAGAGCAAGGTTCCAAATAAATTGACCCCTTGCATTCTTAGAGCAAAATAACCTACTCTTTGCACCATTCATCCAGAGACCAGACATTGCCCCAAAGGAATTCATAGTAGTGTCAATAGCGGTGAGAGTCCTAGTATTGCACTTTGTGAAGAAAAGTAGGTCATGGATAAGACAGGCAATGGATAGAATTGCTCTGATGCCTAAGCCGTTAGCATCTCTTCCAATCACCGAAGGGAGATGTAAAATTACGGAAAGGCATTACAGGATTTGAAACCGGGTTTGAACGAGCAGGAGAAACTGGAGAAGGAGAAGCAAGCTTAGAACGCGGTTTACCACCTTTTTTTGGTCGGTCAACACGACCCGTGGAAGCATTTTTAGGTTTTTTTTATAAGCAGTGGTCTCCATACGGGGGATACCTGTAACAAACTATTGCTGCAATAATTATAACCACTCATCATGTGACAAACTACTCATCACGTGATATCACGTAGTTGCGATATTCTCGGTGGCAGCAATTCCATCGGATCAAATACTAGAATCCAACTACATCACAACAAGCGAAGCCGAAAAGGATCGGAAGGCTTACGATGATCAAGGCGTTGATGGACTCGTTGAACCATCGGCTCTCCCCGAGGACTTGTCCGATGACGATGCACACGCACAGAACGACCGTGAATATAGTAATGGACATCACCAGCGAGAAACCCCCGGCCGACGACATCTCCTCCTTCACCGCCACCTCGGAGGCGGCGTGTACAAGCGACCGCATAGCTCTCCGCCAGGCGCGCGGTAGGTGCTCGACGAAGTGCGCTGCAGAGTGAGAACAAGCGAGAAGGCGTGTGCAGTGTAGTTTTGTTCTGTGTAGTACGGTACTTGCTGCGTGGGCGCGGGAAGAAGGATGAACGGGGAGTGACACGTGTGGAAAGTGCTTCGGCTACTCTCTGACACGTGCGATTGGAGATTTTGGCACGGAGCGCACATGTGGCAGAGTGAAGTGAGAGTTTCACAGGCACCTCCGGACGGGGGTGTTTGGCTTTGCATGTTTTTCTTTCGATACTTTTACATGAATGTAAATTTAAATATTGTTTACGTATCTTTCTACTTCTGTGTACTAGTGTTTATCTTTGTGCTGCACGGATGTTATATTTTATTCAAAATGTCATAAAGTAGTTTATTGAAGATTCGACACTTAATGTATGTCATTCCTTTTTAGGCATTACGATAGGATGTTGTTCTGGTATCCAAATAACTAAATACTTTTGAGAGGATATGAGATAATTTCTCAAAATTTTGTGAAACATTTCTTCTTATACTTACATCAATTGATGCATAAAAAAGCTTGAAGAGACAATCTCACTAAGAAATGTATAGTGTTGCACCAGTTTTGGAAATAATTAAGGAGTAAATTTATAAGAAAATAGCACTTCATATGAAGTAGTAAGCATTGTCTTGTAACTACCTTTGTGAGAATTCCTGTATATCTTCTTTGGCATGTGTGTTCATCTGCACTCTAAAGACCTTGCTAGCTTCGGGGAAATAGCCTCTTAATATAATCAATCAACATGTAAATCAAAAAAGGAAAAATTATATCTGACTCTAGTTCTATATTGAAATGGAAGTTAAACTGATTAAGACAACAAAGATCCCAAACACTATAATTTTACCTTATATGGCGGAATTTAAATCACAACATCAATGAGATGCCCCAGACACTATAGGCATAAGAGCTCAATCAAATTCTAGTTTCTACGGCATTCAGAGATTTGGAAGATGTCCTAGATGAAGAAAGTATATTTAGCAAATGTTTTACCAAAATAATTTTAGTTCATCGTATGAACTGGAAAATTATAACACAACAATTTGTGCATTCAAAAATTATAATTTCTAAGGAAATAATTTTCAAAATAATTCCCGATATTCACAAATGAACAAAAGAGATAGATCACTGTCACCTTTTCAAGCATGAGTTTCTAAATGAGGAAACATCTCGAATCAAGTCTGATCTGCAGAAGTCTCTCTCGTGGGCACATAGATGAATCCGTTGCTTCCCACGAACTTGGACATCGACTAAGGTAACAAGAAGAGAGTTGCGAGAGTGAGGACTCTCCAAACTCTCTCTCTCTCTCTCTCAAGGGGGCATGAAATTTGGAAGAACTCTTAGAATTGTGTTGAAAAGAGAGGGTGTGGCCCTCTTTTTATTCTTGTTATACATGTCCAATATGTACCATGGTGGCCCTTGGATTTTAAATCAAGGGCTAAGAGCAAGTCCTAATTCAATAAGGATTATCTCCTTATTATCTCTAATCGATATTAATTAATTAAAATAAAATAAGGAACAACTTTACAGTCCTAACTTTAGCTAAACTCAACAACATGGAGACATGATGATAAATCAAAAAAGTATCATGAACTTTAAGGATAGATGATGAGCAACGAGAGAGAGGATCTTGGGGCATGAGGCTTCACGAGGAAAGACATTTGAGGGAGGAAAGGGCAACAAAAGCCTTCAAAAGGGATGTCGATGTTGTCAATGTTATGAGGGAAGGAAAAGGTAAGAGGCAGTGTTGGCAGTGCCGCAAAGTTTGCAATGCTGGGAGGAGCGAAAGAGAAGTTGGGCTCGAGTAGAGAGAGGAAGGAGAAACCAAGGAGATGGGAGGATGAAGAGCCGCATGATGAATTTGGGAGTGTCAGAGTCGGTTTATCATGTCGTTTCAGAGGATTTGGAGATGTGTCAACATATCCATCTGTTTTTTAAGGCCAATAAAGGGGGAAACATGCATAAGTGTTAACCCCAAGATTATATTAATAACGAAAGAAAATTTGTATACAAACCAAGACTCAAGGAGAGTCTTAGCAAGAATAACAACATTCTCAACATAAAAGCACTCAGAGCATAAAACCACTCCATTTCATGCTAGCCAAAGAGCGCAAATTAATGCAATCGACTTGACTCTGTCTTCGTTGGGACAGAAGCATGAACTAAGAAGGGAATCCCAAAAGAGGATTGGCTACTGTGATCTAACCAACCAATTCTTGATTGTACGCCAAACATCCACGACCTTCGTGCATTCAAAGAAAAGGTGACTAGCTGTCTCCATCACCAAACCGCAACAATTGTTCTCATAGTGAAAAATACGAGCACGTTCATCTCTAGTGAGGACTTTCTCATGAATCAAGAGCCATAGGAAAACCTTGACACGAGCTAGGATTTTCATGTCCCAAATCGTTCTGCAGTCTTTAATCAAATCTTCATGAAGGGGTCCACTTATGCCAACAAGGATCTTGTAGGTCTTTCACACCAAGAACTCCCTCTTTTCCAGTCCAAGTAATCTCTGTCAGTGATTGAATCCTCAAAAGAATTCAGCAACTCTAAGAGGCCGGTGAAATCCTGATATCGTTGCTCTGAGAAGTCCTCGATGAAAGTGGGTGGCCAAACCCAATCCACCCAGACGTCAGCAACCCATGCATCTTTGTCTATAGCCAAGGAAAAAAGTTTATGAAAGCAAGCGGTTAAAGTCCCACCATCAGTCCAGTTGTCTTTCCAAAAGGAGAACCTGTGTGACGAACCGCAAAATCGGCCCTTTAAGAGAGTGTTTTTAACACTTGGAATCATCATCGTAGTCGGGCCGATTCGGGCTCATCAAAAGATTATCTCATTTAAATATATGTCAATAATAGATCAAAATGAGATGATCGTGAAATTTTTACTTGGTAAGATACCAAGGTCGAACTCAGGGACACGAGCCTCTCTCGTATTAATCGGATTTCTATTTATTTAACTAAGCGTTGAGTTAAAGCATCTATAGGTCAAAGCATGCAAAGACATGACACAACGCAACAACAATGCATTAAAATCAAACATGCATTTTTTTAATCAATTTTTATCATGCAAAAAAAATGGACATGCAAAGCGAATGATATGCCCAAAATGATAGTCACTTGAGCCATAAAAAAATGCGAGTTAAATCGAGTTGAAATAAAGAAACACTCTACATTTATAAAGCAAGCAGGCATGACAAACAAAGAAATCAGGACACTTAGATAATAAAATAATACACTACGGATCATAGTATCAAATCCCAAATTAAAGCATGCCATAATAAAGAGGACGAGAAGAGCTTCAAAATGAAACTGAAATCAACTCGATTGGAGATATGTAGCTCAAGATATGCAATAAAGAAGCTAAGGGCATAACTGAAATAAAACATGAAATAAAATTGCATACAGGTCCCTGGGAAGGACTAAAATGCATTAAAAATAAGTTGAGGGGCCTTCCCTGTAAATAAACCATATGCGCGGGGGTATATTTTCAATTATTAGAAACCGCAAGTGTTTGAGTGCAAATAACCCCAGGCGCGCAGGTGTTGCACGTGATCTGGACCTGGATGCAATATTAATGAAGAACTTCGTGGGCGTCTCTGCAAATTTCCCCAAAAGCACGTGCCTTGCACGTGTTACTCCAGGCTCGGAAGACAAGTCAGGCTCGGCAGAGGTTCAGTCTAGCTTCGGCTGAGGCTCGGACGGGGTCGAAGCTGCTGATGGTTCGGCAAAGGCTCGGAGGAGGCAAGGAGCATCCGAGCCTGGAGGCACGGAGGCTGAGGCTCGGTGAAGGCTCTGTCATCGCCACGTGGTTGAATGTGAACCCTTTGATCGCAAGGATCGAAGGGCTCCTGGAGTGATGTCGTGGCTGCACGAGAACCATTGGATCTTGAGGATCCAACGGTATCTGAAACGAGCTCTGATCGGCGATGTGGGCGTACTCAGACCGTTGGATGATCCCCTGGAGAGGGACATCCAACGGTCACTGCTCCTCCTTCGGCCGAAGGCGGGCGGCGGATTCAGAGCTCCGGCGAAGGTGCTCTTCCTCTGACGCTGGTGCTCTCTCCCAGGAAGCCTCCTCGGAGCTCGTTGTATCTACGTCGATGAAGCTCAGAGCTCCGGGGAGGTGTCTGGCCTTGTGGCTCAGTCCATCAGCCTTCTGCAGTCGAGGACGGATGCGAAGAAGCGTGCTCCGACGAGCGCTCCGACCATTACGAGTCCAAGGACCTGCAGTGTAAGACTACAACCGAAACGTATATAGGAGGTGTGTGAGTGAAATGGGAGCTCGGAGGGGTCGGAGAAGGCGGGAGCTCAGAGCTCCTCCGCCGTGAATGGCGGAGGAGATGGGTCGGAAGGTGAAAGGTATGGAGGAGCGGGGAAGATGATCGAGAAGGGTGCACGTGAATGGGGGGACGATGGTGGAGCTTAGGCGGTGGTCATCGGAAGGCGAGGACTACTCAAGCGGCCTAGAAAATTAAATAAATTAAAGAAAAATGCAGAGGAAGAAGAAGAAGAGCTTACCTGGTCGGAGCGGAGCAGGTGGCCTGGGCTGGGGCTCGAATTGAGCCCCGGGTCTTCGCTGGACGTCGCCAGCCGGTCGACGCAGCTCGAGCGGTCGCCGGGGCGCCGCAACTCCGCCGTGTGTGGCGGAGGGTCTCACCGAAGGCTCGCGTCGTCTTCGCGCTCCATCCGACCTCATCGCTGTCACCGAGGGGTGGAGGAATGCTGGGCGTGGCCCCGCGTACAAGTGGACCAGGTGATCGGAGGAGAGGGACAGTGTATTTAAAAGGCGAAGGTGGCCGGTCATGGAGGTGGTCGACGTGGGTTTCGAGGCTGAAATGGGACGACTGGAGGAAAGTCAAGGGTAGTGGAGTGATGCGCGGGGTAGAGGGATGATGGGGGAAGACCAGGAGGTGGTTGGCGATGGCCGAAGTCGTCGGAGATGGCAGGAGAAATGGGAAGGCTGGACGGGTTGCGCGAGGTGGAGAACGTGGGAAGAGAGGGGGGTCTGGAGGTAGATGACGGAGCCTGACCGTTGGATCTGGAGATCCAACGGCTGCCACTTAAGCGCTGAAGAGCGGCACGGATTTAATCTGGGCGATGCGAATCGAAGGGCATCGATTGTGCCACGTGTCGGATCGAGAGGGAGGCGCTAAAGGACGGCGATGATCAGAAGTTAGGGCTGATCGAGCGGTTAGGAACAGATAGCGGATTGAGCGGCTCAGATCAGGTCCGGGGTGAAGTGATCGAGGGCTGCAGAGCAGCCACGTGGCAGGCTGAGGCGTGCGCGCTAGCGGACGGCCTAGATGGGGTGTGGGGAAGATCTGATGGCTAGGGATTGAGGCGTGCGTGGAAAAGACACGGCCGTGGGATCAAGAGGTGATCCGACGGCCAAGGATGCAGGCGGATAAGGCAAAGAGGGCGGGGCCACGTGGCTCACCCAGATTGGGCCACGTGGCCCAATCAGATTATTCAGATTGTATTTTTGATTTTTGAAGGCTTAATTGGTCGAATTTGAGAAAACTCAAAACATGAAAGTTGTAGATCTTGATGAGATCTACAAATTTCATGTTGACCAAAACTGGAGATGAAATCAAACAAAGGCCCGAAATATTTTTGAGGGTATTTTTAAGTCTAAAAATACCATGAATTTTTGTTTTGTCATTTTTTTGTGATTTTTAATTTATTTAGGACTCTGTTAATTCCAGGACATTATCTGGGTTTTATTGACACTCAGCTTAAGCAAGGGGGTTAATATTGAGAAATTATGACGATGAAATCGAGTTTCATCACCCCCCTATACTTATACCATGCTCGTCCTCGAGCATCAAAAAGAATGACTAAGTTGGATTAACCCCCTTGTGCATGTGAATACAGGATCCAATCTGATCAAGTCGACTCGACTTTAGAGATCCAAAATTCTAGAGTTCAACCCAGCCTTAATCAAGAGGTTTCCAATTCCTCTACTTCTCTAGACTCTCTCTGATGTCCATATAAACTAAAGGATATGAAATTTAGTGTTGACTGCAATTCTGAGAGTAGAGTTAATTCGTCACCCAAAATCTTGGTCCGAGAAAATCTCCTAAGGACCCAATCCTCAACACTAGGGAATAAATCCAATCTTGCATTCAGTCCACCGTCTCTTTAGTTATCAGACTTAGAAAATGTGGATGGCAGGCCAGAAATGGAGGGCATGGGATTGTGTCAATTCTTCTCTCCCTCTCATTGGAACAAGGATTCTCTCTAGTGCCTTTGTACGCAACACATTTTTTTGGTGTTGATCAGTGCGTCCGTCAAGAGAAGTTGGAGTCGTCTGCACTTGTTTTCCTGGGAGTACACCGGGGTGTGTCTCTTTTGAGTACCTATCGTACCTTCGACACCCAGACTTGTAGCATTTACGATGCAGAGCCCTTTTTTGGTGCAAGCCCGACTCCTGGTCCTAATAGCGGTGGTCCAAGTGGACACTTTGAAAAGTTTGGGAGCGCTCGCCTTTGGTGGAAGCTCTTTGATATGTAACTTTGTGGAATGAGAGCTTTTCTTTGAAATTTCTTTGACTTGTATAATTTGTGGCTAGCTCCACTGCTTTTACCAAAAGTTGGCGCACACTGACCAACAATTTTAATTATTTCACACCCTGGCACTTAGGTCAATGTCAAGAGATTAGTATAAGAACCAAGTTCTCATACTGACTAATATTGCTGACACTCAGGTTTCATGAAGCCTCCAAAGACTTTCTCCCATCCTCGAGCATCATTAGATCAAATCCAAACTTGACTTCCTCATCCCAATTCCTCAGGTGAAAAATCAACTCATCTCATCAAAACCGCAGTCGTGCATGTGTTGTGCTGATCATATTCTTTATGTCTGAGACTAAGCATGGAATATAGCATGCAAATCTAGAGACCTAGGGGAATGTGGATGATTAAGTCTAAGACCCTGATGGCTAAGGCTGGTCAATCCTAAAATCTCAAAGACCTCAAAAAGTTAAGTCTCCTTGACCATTTCAGATCCTGGGTGAGAGTGTAAGTGTAGAGGATTAATCCAACTTCTTCATTCAAAAACAAGACACATTTTTTATTTCATTCATTTTTTTTGAACTTCAAGAGATATCAGAACTGTCTAAACTCAATTGAGCAACTGCGATTCAGCCAGTATGGATGTAAGTACAGGCCGATGCCCGTTGCTTGAGGATGGGGCCTTGCGCGATGTCCTCTAAACCATCCAATCTGCTAAGGGCGAACCCTCACTGAACGCGGCTGACTTAATTGGATTTAGTAGTCACCAATGACTCTTAAAGGATTTTTAGGATTTTTCTGATTTTTATGAATTTTAATTAGAGAGTTAAAACACAAGTTAGACTCAACTTTCCTTGAAAAGAGAAGGCGATTTCAAAACCATGTCACACAAAATAAAAAAGTTTTCAAAACATTTTCAAAAATCATTTTCGAAAATATTTTTATAAAAATAGCATAACATAATATCGAAAAGCCGCGAAATCATTTGAGTTCTCTTACTCCAAAGAATTTTACCTTAGCCAAAAAGTTTTTAATTTTTCAAATTTTTCAGATTATAGCTAAAGTAAATATACGGTATATACGGTATATCCCCCTATACTTAAACTTTGCTATGTCCTCATAGCACTAGATGTTACAAGTACATAGGTCCATTTAAATATATAGGAATATACGGGAGCTAAGAGGGGCTCCCCCTATACTTAGGTTCGAAATAACCTTAGTATAAAGGCAAGGATAGATGAGTAGAGAATAATCACGGGGACTCGGGTCCCCCCTATACTTAGGCTGAGATTAGCCTAAGTATAAAGATGTGAATTGATGTTGGAAGGGACCCAAGGTGAACGAAGAAGAGGAATGGATTTACAAGTGAGCGGTTGAATCTTTGGAGATGAAATGGAGTGACTAAGCTTTTAGGATTGTGTAGCAAACATGGCTCAATTCAAGCAAGCAAAAACCCTTAGTTTCACCAACTCACACATGAAACCAACCGAAGTTGGTTTATTATCTTGTCAGTTTTATTGGTGATAAAGCATTAGATATTTACGCGAAGAAAATGTGCAATGAAAATCAAGGCGTATGCGCGGGTGTTGCTCTCCCAAAACCAAATTTTACTCCATTTTGGTTGACTTGCAATTAACAGTCCCAATTTTATTTTAGAATTATCACTGAATTAAGGTTAGCACATCAATCAGGAAATCATCGTCTACCGTCCATTTCATTTTCCATTTATCCTAGGTGATCAAGCTAGGAAATGAAAGCCGAGAAAAACATGTATTCGATGAAAAAAAACGCGATCTAGGCTAAGAGAGAAATCATGCAGTGATTTGACAAAAACACGTGAAAAACTGGGGCCGTTTTGAAAACCAAATCCAACATGTATGCAAGTCGAAAAAGCCGCACCTAATCATGCATCTATTAGCGGGGAATGATATCCATTTAAGTTTGGCTAAGTGAGGTGAGATTACGTGCGTCTATATTTTAGTGTGTCCTACCTACGATCAAGCACATAAAAATATGAAAAAATAAAATGAGCTCGGAGAGCCGCGTGCCTAGTCCTAGGTCGACACTCAAGTGGGGACGATCCTCACACAATCACATTCGTTTGATTACACACGCGAGTCTTCGATCGAAGACCGCTGTAAAAGACGAATTATTATAAGCAAAAATAAAATGCAACACATTTTTTTTCTTTCTTCCATATTTGCTCCATGCATGTTTTGCGGCTCCTCGCAGCGAGGAGCGTCCTGCTCCTCGCCTCCTTAATCCATCAAGGGCCCTGCTACAAAAACAATGGTTAGAGATCAAAATAAGAAAGAAAATTTTTGAATGCAAAAAAGGATGAACAAATTGACCTATAAAAGAAACACGAAATTAAATAAACAAAATTCCAAAAAAATAAAAGAAATGAGTCGTGTCCCCAGCAACGGCGCCATTTGACGAACCGCAAAATCGGCCCTTTAAGAGAGTGTTTTTAACACTTGGAATCATCATCGTAGTCGGGCTGATTCGGGCTCATCAAAAGATTATCTCATTTAAATATATGTCAATAATAGATCAAAATGAGATGATCGTGAAATTTTTACTTGGTAAGATACCAAGGTCGAACTTAGGGACACGAGCCTCTCTCGTATTAATCGGATTTCTATTTATTTAACTAAGCGTTGAGTTAAAGCATCTATAGGTCAAAGCATGCAAAGACATGACACAACGCAACAGCAATGCATTAAAATCAAACATGCATTTTTTAATCAATTTTTATCATGTAAAAAAATGGACATGCAAAGCGAATGATATGCCCAAAATGATAGTCACTTGAGCCATAAAAAAATGCGAGTTAAACCGAGTTGAAATAAAGAAGCTCTCTACATGTATAAAGCAAGCAGGCATGACAAACAAAGAAATCAGGACACTTAGATAATAAAATAATACACTACGGATCATAGTGTCAAATCCCAAATTAAATCATGCCATAATAAAGAGGACGAGAAGAGCTTCAAAATGAAACTGAAATAAACTCGATTGGAGATATGTAGCTCAAGATATGCAATAAAGAAGCTAAGGGCATAACTGAAATAAAACATGAAATAAAATTGCATACAGGTCTCTGGGAAGGACTAAAATGCATTAAAAATAAGTTGAGGGGCCTTCCCTGTAAATAAACCATACGCACGGGGGTATATTTGCAATTATTAGAAACCGCAAGGGTTTGAGTGCAAATAACCCCAGGCGCGCAGGTGTTGCACGTGATCTGGACCTGGATGCAATATTGAAGAACTTCGTGGGCGTCTCTGCAAATTTCCCCAAAAGCACGTGCCTTGCACGTGTTACTCCAGGCTCGGAAGACAAGTCAGGCTCGGCAGAGGTTCGGTCTAGCTTCGGCTGAGGCTCGGACGGGGTCGAAGCTGCTGATGGTTCGGCAAAGGCTCGGAGGAGGCAAGGAGCATCCGAGCCTGGAGGCACGGAGGCTGAGGCTCGGTGAAGGCTCTGGCATCACCACGTGGTTGAATGTGAACCCTTTGATCGCAAGGATCGAAGGGCTCCTGGAGTGATGTCGTGGCTGCACGAGAACCATTGGATCTTGAGGATCCAACGGTATCTGAAACGAGCTCTGATCGGCGACGTGGGCGTACTCAGACCGTTGGATGATCCCCTGGAGAGGGACATCCAACGGTTACTGCTCCTCCTTCTTCGGCCGAAGGCGGGCGGCGGATTCAGAGCTCCGGCGAAGGTGCTCTTCCTCCGCCGCTGGTGCTCTCTCTCAGGAAGCCTCCTCGGAGCTCGTTGTATCTACGTCGATGAAGTTTGGAGCTCCGGGGAGGTGTCTGGCCTTGTGGCTCAGTCCATCAGCCTTTTGCAGTCGAGGACGGATGCGAAGAAGCATGCTCCGGCGAGCGCTCCGACCATTGCGAGTCCAAGGACCTGCAGTGTTAAGACTACAACCGAAACGTATATAGGAGGTGTGTGAGTGAAATGGGAGCTCGAAGGGGTCGGAGAAGGCGGGAGCTCAGAGCTCCTCCGCCGTGAATGGCAGAGGAGATGGGTCGGAAGGTGAAAGGTATGGAGGAGCGGGGAAGATGATCGAGAAGGGTGCGCGTGAATGGGGAGACGATGGTGGAGCTTAGGCGGTGGTCATCGGAAGGCGATGACTACTCAAGCGGCCTAGAAAATTAAATAAATTAAAGAAAAATGCAGAGGAAGAAGAAGAAGAGCTTACCTGGTCGGAGCGGAGCAGGTGGCTTGGGCTGGGGCTCGAATTGAGCCCCGGGTCTTCGCTGGACGTCGCCAGCCGGTCGACGCAGCTCGAGCGGTCACCGGGGCGTCGCAACTCCGCCGTGTGTGGCGGAGGGTCTCACCGGAGGCTCGCGTCGTCTTCGCGCTCCATCCGACCTCCTCGCTGTCACCGAGGGGTGGAGGAATGCTGGGCGTGGCCCTGCGTACAAGTGGACCAGGTGATCGGAGGAGGGGGACAGTGTATTTAAAAGGCGAAGGTGGCCGGTCATGGAGGTGGTCGACGTGGGTTTTGAGGTTGAAATGGGACGACTGGAGGAAAGTCAAGGGTAGTGGAGTGATGCGCGGGGTAGAGGGATGATGGGGGAAGACCAGGAGGTGGTTGGCGATGGCCGAAGTCGTCGGAGATGGCAGGAGAAATGGGAAGGGTGAACGGGTTGCGCGAGGTGGAGAACGTGGGAAGAGAGGGGGGTCTGGAGGTAGACGACGGAGCCTGACCGTTGGATCTGGAGATCCAACGGCTGCCACTTGAGCACTGAAGAGCGGCACGGATTTAATCTGGGCGATGCGAATCGAAGGGCATCGATTGTGCCACGTGTCAGATCGAGAGGGAGGCGCTAAAGGACGGCGATGATCAGAAGTTAGGGCTGATCGAGTGGTTAGGATCAGATAGCGGATTGAGCGGCTCAGATCAGGTCCCGGGTGAAGTGATCGAGGGCTGCAGAGCAGCCACGTGGCAGGCTGAGGCATGCGCGCTAGCGGACGGCCTAGATGGGGTGTGGGGAAGATCTGATGGCTAGGAATTGAGGCGTGCGTGGAAAAGACACGGCCGTTGGATCAAGAGGTGATCCGACGGCCAAGGATGCAGGCGGATAAGGCAAAGAGGGCGGGGCCACGTGGCTCACCCAGATTGGGCCACGTGGCCCAATCAGATTATTCAGATTGTATTTTTGATTTTTGAAGGCTTAATTGGTCGAATTTGAGAAAACTCAAAACATGAAAGTTGTAGATCTTGATGAGATCTACAAATTTCATGTTGACCAAAACTGGAGATGAAATCAAACAAAGGCCCGAAATATTTTTGAGGGTATTTTTAAGTCTAAAAATACCACGAATTTTTGTTTTGTCATTTTTTTTGTGATTTTTAATTTATTTAGGACTCTGTTAATTCCAGGACATTATCTGGGTTTTATTGACACTCAGCTTAAGCAAGGGGGTTAATAATGAGAAATTATGATGATGAAATCGAGTTTCATCACCGTGGCAATCTCCCATATTTGGAGAGAAAAGAAGAGGCAAGTCAGGCAAGACCTTAAGAATACCTTCCAAAACGATGATTCATATTAAGCTATCAAAGGCCCTTCAAGCCCTGAGAGTTAGTATCGTAGATCTTGCGGATTAGTCTGCAACAAAAGTCATCCATGGGCCCACAGATTTAGTCAACCCACTTCAAAAGCAGAGTACGTTTCATCTCTTCCAATCTGGTAATGCCAAGCCCCACTCCTAGGTTTTGGTAGCCATCTCCCAATCCACAAGATGTAAATCACGACCCTTCAGGCCCGTCTTTCCCCAGAAAAACCTTCTCATAATCATGTTTCTAGTCTGCAACTACGATGAATCCTCGCAAGCATCAACCTAGAGGACATGAAGAAAACAGGAATGGCTGCAAGCACAACCTTCACCATAACAAGACGATCTCCTTGCAAAAGCAGGGACCCCTTCCACTGTACTAATTTCCTCTCCAGCTTCTCAACCATAGGTGGCCAATCAGAGAGGTGAAATCGGCCATTGCCCGGGGTAGCCTAAGATATCTTATCTGTAGTATACCACATGAACATGCTACTTCCCTTCCACATGCCTATGCTACCTCGTCATTTAACTCGAAATGAATCACATTATACTTCATATTGTTGACCCTTAACCCCGATAGCACCCAAAAAGCTCCAAAGCCACCGCCATTCCCTCGCCTCTTCTAACCCCCTCTATGAAGAAAATTGTCATCAGCATACTAGAGCACAGAAATCGAAATGTCTCCTAAAGAAAAACATGCGGTAATACCATGTTCCACCACCTGATTCACCATACGTGGAAGCACAACAACGGTCAACACAAAAAGAAGTGGTGTCAATAGACATACATGCCTAACTCCCCTTTACAGTTGGAAAAAAAATTACCCTCGTGACGTCCGTTCACCAAGACTGAGAAAGATGCGTCATAATACACTTCTTCATCCACGAGATCCATATCCCATAACCGACCACAAGTATTGCCAGTCCACACTATCATACGCCTTCGGGAAGTCCATTTCCCTAAAATACCGCTCACATGACGCCTCCTCCAATCTGACACAAACACCATAACCAGGTTGTCTCCAATTTGCCTTCTACGGCCTAAGAATGAAAGCCGACTGCAGTACTGACACCAGATCACCTAAAACCTCAGTGAGCCTTTCTGCAAGAACTTTGGCAATAATCATATAGACGACATTTGAGAGAGTAATGGGGCGGAAATCCTCAGCACGCTCCAAGTCTCCTTTGGTCACAAGAAAATGAGGGCTCTATTAATTATGTAGAAACCATCATTACCAAGCATGAACTCCTCGAATACTGCAAAAACTAATCCCCCATTACCTCCTGAAACTCATTGTGGAACAAGATAGGAAAGCCTTCTGGACATGGTACACCTTCTGCGTTCAATTCTAGCAAAGCTCATTTAACATCCTCCATCACGAAAGGTCGAATCAGTCGTGAGCTATGTTCCGTTGAGAGACTAGATGCACCTGTCCCCACCCACCTCCACTACCTAGTCCCCACTCTTCTAGAGGTGTCATAGAAGTAATTCACCAAATCTCTCCTGATCTCGTTTTCTCCCTCCACTCAGAAATCCTCAACAATTACTGTCTGTAGAGGATTTCTCCTTCTCCCGCTAACCACCGCATGGAAGAACTTGGTATTTATTTTGCATCACCTTCCTTGATCCATTTCCGTTTGGATCTCTGCTTCCACTATGCATCAGTGATTCAATACGTGTCTTGGTCTCTTTCCGAGCCACTTTTATATCTCGTTTATAGCTACATAACCTCTTTCTCAAGATAGTTAACTTCTGAGCCAACCAAGCAGCCGTCGAGCCCTTAGCCACCACAAACCTCCAATGTTCCACAACCCTCAATATATCCATCTGTGGATGGGAAATGGACAATGATGGACAGTCGTAACATGTGTAGTGCAAATTCTTAATGAAAAAACTGATCAGTCAAATTGAGTTATCAAATCGAGCTAATTAGTCAAGTATGATTGATCTCGAACTCAACTCGATAAAGATAAAGAGTCCATTATCGTACTTGAACTCAAATCCATAAGCTTTTTGAACTCAAATCATGAGTTCCTATTGAGTTGAGACCGAGTCAATTTCATCAAACTCGGGCATTCTTCACATACTTAGTTTGAGTAACATGATGGATGTAGCGAGTGGCAACAACACGATGGAGATGGAAGATGGATGGATGTGGTAAGGTGAGGCGTGGTGAAGATGGAAGACAGATGCAGATGACGAGGTGTGTATAAAATGGTGTGGGGAAAGGGGAGCTTCGATGGAGGCACAATGGAATGTCTACTCCCAATGCTTGCTAGAGATATGTGCCCTAGGGCACAGGTTATCCGATACCATCTAAGAATTATTTGTTTGAACTATCAAGTAGAGGGATCCCTTCCTTATATAGAAGGAAAGGGAAAAGTAAGCAATTACACTTAGGGTTGAAACCCTTTGAGCGTTGATAAGAAAAAGAAGACAAATATAATGATTATAATAGATGTAAAGGTATTGGTAAACAAAGATTCTCTCGTGGACCACGATAAAGATCAAGACAATGACATAATCACCTCTAAAAACAAAACCGACCATTTAAATTAACATTGAATTAAGACATTTGGGGCATAAGTATGATTAAAAATGGAGAAGCCTTCTCTCACTTTAAATAGGTTCGACTACATAAATTCTTGCTCAAATCCATGTTGAAAGATCTGATTATTTTTTACGATGGCTGTCGGCTACCTAACGCAACCTCCACAAGGAGGGTTTTGAACCCTGGTCTTTTGGGTGGTAGACACACTGCACTACCACCAGACTATTGAAGTTGGCATGAATATGATAAAATTGCAAACTTGTTCAAAATTAATTATGAAAGGACCCATCAAAAGAACAACATCGCAATACCCAATTGCCCGAATAGTTGGGAAATTGTGTTTACAGTGTAAATGGCACGAGAAGAGCGGACAACGCCGTCGACAGCAAGGCGCGGGGCGATATCCAGCGGCGCCTGGAGAGCAAGGGCAGTGGTGCCGGCCGCCCCAACGAGGAGGTAGAGAGGGTTCTGGGAGGGCTCGCGGGAGGGCTTGCGGGGGAAGAGCGGGAATGCCTTTTTCCCTAGTTGTTGGACCAAAACATCTAGTCTTCTCATTTACATCAGAGTACTTCTGTTGTATTTTTTCTTTGTATAAAAGTTACAATAATATTGTTGTACTATAAATCAATATTTTTGAAACCGAACCGGACACTGAACCGAAAATCTTATCAAAATGGTCGGATCGGGTTGAACCATGTAATCAAACTGGTTCAACCGGATAATGACATCATCATTATTTAAAATCGGATTAAACCGGACCGGTGAGAAAAAAGTGGTTGAATCGGTTAATCAAATCGAAATGAAATAAAAAATATATAATATACACTTAAATATAAATAAAATACATAGACAATGTATATATTTCACACTATACATAAAATATTTTTCATATACACCATCAAATGGCATACACATCATACATATATATTTGGACTAGTTACTCTATAACATAATAATAGTATAATTATATTTAAAGCCCAATATATGCAAAAGGTTGCGCTAGTGTAGTTGGTTGAGAGTTTAAATAGGGATTTAAAGGTCATGGGTTCAACTCTCACCACCAGGATTATTTTTTAAAAATTAAATGCGGTTCAATTTCGGTTGAACCTGGTTAAACCGGGTTAAAAATTAGGTTGAACCGGGCGGATTAACCAGAATTTGAATGTTTGAACCGAACCGCAATAAACTGGTTAACCGGACCGGTCCAGGCCCGGTTCACCGGTCGGACCGGTCGAACCGGCCGGTCCGGTCCAATTTTCAAAACACTGACTATAACTCAAACTCAAAATTCAATTATTTTCTTAGTTTATGCGTATTTTTATGTATATGATTTATTTTATTTTAATCTAGGTCCATTTTCTTACTTGAATTGTGAAATGATGTTAAATGCGAAAAGATATTGGTTAGAATTTGCATATAGATTGGACACACACAATACAGATGTGCCTCGTCAAATTCAATACAATCGATGAGATTTTTTTAATATGTGTTGAGCTTAGAAAGTGATATTTCTTTTTTTAGAATATATAGTGGAAAATGATTCTTCATGGTCTATACGACACTATATCTGTCGATACTCATCTTATTAATCAAGATAAGAATGGCATGTTTATTTCTTACCAACTTGATCGTACATGTGGCTTATCATCTAAATTAGTATACAATCAAACCCTCATGATATTTCGATTGCAGTTCCTCTACAATATGAATCTTCTTCTAAAAAATAATATAGTAGAATTGAAAACCGTATGTATCAAAATAGCAAAAATCACCACCAAATATAAAATTTTATAACAGAAAACATAGTCAGAGCCATTGATCTACATTCGAAATTTCATCAATGTGTATTCCATTCTCTATTTGCATGATGGGTATTTTTTATTACATGTGTGCATATTTCATTTTTCTAGTCATATATCCAATACGTCTTTAGTAAAAAAAATAAAGGTAGCACAATCTTTAGATAGCTAAGGCAAAATAATGTTTGTGCCTCGTGATCATAAATGAAAGTAGTGCAACCTTTAGCTAGCATTTGTAAATAGTTTTATGAAATAAAGTGGTATGCTATTATGAAACACTGAAATGCTAAAAATATTGAAATCTAATTATTGACCTGATCCAGTATCTAAATTAGACATTCTATCTTGTAGTACTCTTTGAGACATTTCCAATGAGCCCAAGAACATTGAAAACGGACATCGTATGCGAAAGTTACGTGTGAATACAATTGTATATGGCTTTTGAGACGTGAACTTGCGCATGTAGAAAGTTGAGTGGTTGAACCACCTAGCCAATATATCAAAGCCCATCGACAAAGTTCCGCCCCAGAGCTCGTTGGAGCTACACCTTCGACGACTTTTCCAACCTCCGATCAATGATCCGAAGGTACCGTTTTGAAGAGGACGATGAGATCCACGCCATGCTAGTGTGCATTTCACAATAGGCACCTCGAAATCATAGATTTTGGGTGGAGGGATATCTGAGAATGATCCAGAAGGTACGGATTTTGATTTTCCGCCTTGATATTGGTCGCATGTCTTTCATACACCGTGTGTGCGTAGTTTTCACGTCGATCCGATGTTCAGATCATCCCGGATCATGCATGCAAAGTTGGATTTCAGATCATATCATCGACTTTAGTTGTGATTTTCAACAGATCTGATGATCCGGAAAATATGGAACTTAGGTCAGATTTATCATTGTTCCATACTCTATACAAGCATGTGATTTGTTTCAAAATCGGAGGTGAAAAATCAAACATGAAATCGAACCGCCGACAGCATTCAACCATGTTTTCCAAGAGTTTTCGTGATCGAAAAAATGTGAGAGATATGTTAGATTTCATCTTTTTGAATATTATATGCATGCATCTAATTTATTTACAAATCTGAAACAAAAGGTTGGACACCGAATCGGAGCACCAACTTACGGTCTACGGCTATGACCGACTATACAAGTGATCTAATCGATGTAATGAGTCATTTCCTTATCAAATGTTAGTTGTCTAATTAAGCTAATTGTCATACTATAGTTAGACCTTTTACATCTAAATCGTAAGTGGTTAAACATTGAATTACGGTAGATGATCTGAATACTAATTGGATAAGGAAGGAAATTGGGTAACTAAGTGAAAATCTCGATCAATGTTAAATATATTCCAATCTGAGTATTTTAAATTTGTATGAAATCAGGTTGTACCGTAGTTGGAACACTTTCCCCATGTGTCTTGTGCTTTGGCGGTCTCCGCGATAAAGGAACTCTCTCGTGCCGAGGATAGTGGTGCGCATGGTGCAGTTTCTTGGGTCATCCTATGTAAATGAGTAGACGCTGCCAAGAGATGGGATAGCACACGAGGGGGACGGGTAGAAGCCTAGATAGTCGCGACCTGATAAACTACAAAGTCACCTCTTTAATAATGTCGTATTATCGTAGTACAGGGAGACGATTTTGGACCTATGCATAATCGAACACAAGCTTGAATTTGTGGCGATGAACTTTTACTTGCTAAGCATACCAAGGTTGAACATGGGGACATGAGTCTCCTAGTTGATTAATAGGAAATTAATGATTAAAATGAGTACTTAAATTTTTTTATCTTTTTCTTCTTTATGCACTCAGAATGGACACAAAAAAAGACAAAACAATATGCATGAAGTAATGCAGAGACAAGCATGCAAAACAAGGATGCATTGGACAATAAGCATGAGGTGTGTACGAAGAAAACACATTTTTTATTGATTTTTTTAAACACTTAAAACATGGAGCAGGATGCAAAACAATGCAATGCGTGCTATGCAATTTTTTATTTTAATATTAATTGAATGCAGAACAAATATGAGGCAATATTAAATGCCATGCAATGCATGCAGAAGAATATGCAATTTTTATTTGGTTTTTAGTAATTAAAAATAATGCAATATGGTATGTAATGTTTTATGATAATGCAAACAAAACTATAAATTAAAACATATGCCAATCAAAGCAATCAAAAGTGAGTCAATTTCAATATCGATTGAGGCACAACAATAAATAATGGTATCTAAATGACAAGTAGATGGTACATGAATCATTTAAAATTTCGCAAGTTAAATTATGCATCAAATCAAAGAAAAGAAATGTCATTACGAAGAGCATCAAATTAGCAATCACACGAAATTGGATCTCCAGATTTGGAGTTTGTATGCTCAATTTATGAATAAAAGAGTGCAATGGTATAATTGTAATAAAAACAATAAAAATAAATGGGATAAGTATGCATAATGCTCCCCGGAAGGGGCATAACTATAATATTATAAAATCGGCAAGGCCCCGTTACAAATTTTCAATGTGCCGCACATGAGGCACACACGTCTAGAAGGGGATATTTTATAATATGGAGAAGTTGGCAGGATTGAAGTGCAAAATACACAACCCGCACGCATGTTGCATGCGCACGAGCTAGGCTCGGGAGGCGAACGAGGCTCGGATGGAGGCTAGGAATCACGGTAGGTGCCTCGGGTCACATGACGCCCGAGGTGCTTCGAGCGAAGGCTCTGGTCCAACGAGCCACACACTTAGAAGGGTCGACGTGGATGCATCTGGGTCATTGGATGGCCGTCGGATGAGCATCATCTAATGGCAATTGTATCTCCGGGTGCTTGTCATCCGCCGCAATGGTGGTGGCGCAAATGGAGCTCCAGTGAGGCGGCCAGGGCTCTACTGCGCTCCTATGTGCTCCTTGTAGGTCGCTAGAGGTTGTTGGATGGCACGCGAGGAAGGCTGAAGTGCGGCGGAGCCGAGACGACCACTAGAGATGGCTAACGACGAAGACCCACCAGAGGCGGAGCTCTAGATCTGAGCTCCACCTGAATTGCGATGATTGAATGGATAACTGCACATGTTTATGGGTTTGGACAACCAAAGTGAGATGGGTGGGATGGCTGGCGAATGTGGCATAGAAGGTGTGCTCGTGGTGTGTCCTCCTTTGCCTCCATCGGAGGAGGTCTGCAGTCGACGAGGTTGCATAGGTTGAAGGGAGGTGATTGGAGCCGTTGGCAAAGGTGGAGGAACGATCAATTGGACTGGGGACTATATGTGTGCAGAGAAAATTAGGAGAAAACACGAGAAGGAGAAGGTGGAAATCTTACCTTGATCGAAGAAGAGCCAACGACAGAGGGGATGGCCTAAGGCGAGCTGCTGGAGAGCTCAGGTCTTCGCACAACACAATCGGTCGAAGCATGGTGCTCAACGGCCATGGATAGGGTGTGACTTGGCCAGAAGAGGCCAAGGGTCACACCTGGGGGTAAATCCTTTCATCGAAGCTCGATCCATCCCCCCCTTGCCACGGGGAGGAGGAGAGACCTAAGGGGCACTCATATCCAGTGGTGGATAACTCGTAATGGCAGTTGAGGTCGGGTATTAAGGTGGATGACCGACCATTATAGGTAAGTGGTCGGCGAGGATGTAACGGCTGGGTGGAGGGGGAGAGGAAAAGTTTGTGGCCATTGAAGGTTGCACGAAGGGTTGAGGAGTTAAGGCTACAATGGGGGTGTTAGGTTGTACATAGGCACCAAGGTGAGGGCGCAAGAAATGGAAAGGGAGGAGTGAATGGCGAGGGAAACGTGGGAGAGAGGGTTTGACCGAAGGTGGAAGAGGGTTCGACCTCCACCTTGTTAGATCTATTCCTCAGCGGTCCTGCAAAAAGGTTCGCTTTCGACCTTCTTGATCTCTATATATCCACCATGTTGTATATTCGCTTATACTTCCCTCTGTCCATCTACTGTACTGCTCCTCCACCCCATTCTCGTGTGTGTCTTGCTTAGGATATACTTTGTCCTAAGTGTAGGGGTTGACGAGCCGAGTGTTCATTCTTTTTTCCGTTTCATCACTCTTGTTGTTGACTATACTTAGGACCTCTTTTACCTTAAGCATAGGGGGAGTGATGTGTACATCCTCTTCTATCTTTTCTTCCATCTTCAAATCTCTTTTCTTCTTTTCTTCTTTTCCTTTTATTTTTTTCTTTTTCCACAGAAAAGGTGTCGTCCCTTTTTGTCAGTCTTTTATACTTAGCACATACTTTGTCCTAAGTATAGGGGGTGTTGTTGAAGCCAAAAATTGGTGGTCTTAAGTTCCACACAAAGCGGGAACTCAGCTGTTGAGTCGACCACACGAAATCCGGATCTTCAGACAACAGTTAACCCACAACAACAATCAAACAATGAGAAGCAATATATAGAGTTAAAATTTCTTATAACTCTACAATAAGTGTGTATAGGTGCAACTATGTGTAGAGTGTCGAACTCAGGGAGCAAGCATGATAGAACATGGCAATAATGCTCAAAATGTGAAAGTGATCAAATGCCTACAAGTGTGTTATTTTTGTGGGTTTTTAATTTTTATTTTTATATTTAATTTTTGATTTTATAATTTTATTTTTATTTTTTTTAATTTACTAATTTTGTATTTTCTTTTTGTATTTTATATTTTAATATTTTATTTTTTTTAATAGAATATATATACAAAGAAGGAAAAGGTGATATAATATATAGAGAAAAATAAGCAAAAATAAGCAAAAACCAGGAAATGAAATCTTTTTGGGCTTTTTATATTTTTATAATGTTTTGTGATTTTTCTATATTTTCCCATTTTTGGTATTTTTAAAGGCAAAAATACTGAAAACAGTTATTGAAATAAAAGACTGAGACTAAAATGAGGGTGAAAATATTAAACAGAGTTCAAAAATCCTCAAATTAATTTTAAATGAAAGATAATAAATCAGAGAAAATTCAGAGATCAAAATTATATTTTTAGGGTTTTTCTGGGATTTTTAAGATTTTTATGAATTTTTTAGGTGTTTTGCTATTTTTAGGGGTTTTACGTTGAATGTTTTAGTGATTTTTGGGTAGAAGTTAAAAGACACAGAAATACACAAAAGGTGATTTTTTTAGAATTTTTAAAGGAGTTTTAATATTTTTTGGGTATTTTCTAATGCAGACATTAGCAAAAATGCATGTTTTTTTTTAATTTTTAAAAATATGAAAATGCAATAAAAACGCAAACTAAAAATACAGCGTGAAAAAGCAATAAAACAGGAGCTTAATTTAAATTTTTGATGATTTTTAGGATTTTATAGATGCATGAAATAAATAGAGATAATAAATAGAAAATACACTACTAGCAAGGGCATAAATGTAATTATCCAGAATCTCAGGGGCCAAAGTGTAATTTCTCCACAAAATATATAAATATTTTACAAAATTCTAGGACCAAATACAAATTTCCAAACCTACAGGGGCACAAACACAAAAATCCCACCCCCACATGTGGTATGCACGCGCCTGAGGAGGACCTAAATGTAATTAACAAGAACTTGGGGGCTTAACTACAATTTTTTCAAAAATATTACACTTAATAGAAAAGTTCCTGGACTAAAATGAAATATTAAAACCCGCAGGGGGGTCCTTGCAAAATGCCCACCACCCCACGTGCACGAGTTACGTGAGGTGATGTGGACAAGGACCTAAATGCAAATAATGAAAGTTTGAGGGTCTACATGCAAATATTACAAACTTTTAAACAACAAATGAAAGTTTTAATACTAATAAATAAATACAAAAATAGACGGGGGCTTGAGTGCAAAATACCCACGTCTAATAACTAGTGCGCGATCGGACGGCTGGGGGCCGTTCACTTATCCATGTGGCACGCTCACAACGCGTGATGATGGTATGGATCGAGCGGCTACGACTAGATCCTTGAAGGCTGATCGGACGACGGTGGTGTGTGAGGATCCAACGGCTATCGATCAATCTGGAGTGGCGGCGCGATCCAACGGCATTGGGGGGCGGAGAAAGAACAGGGAAGCAACGCCAGCGAGGCGAGCTTCCCCAAGCTCGATCTCCGTCCTCCGGTGGTCTTCGAGGCACAAAATTGGATGACCAACTCTTGGGTGGTCCTCTACCTCCTGGGCGCTCCAAAATACTCCAATGGTGCCCGGAGCTCGCTGGGGGAGGCGACGGAGCTGGCGAGCTCCTGGATCCTCCAGCGAGTGTCAAAACGAGCCCCAGGTGTTCTTCAAGTGCTCCTGGACCTGCAAAAGGCGTGAGAGGGTCGAGGGCAAAGTGCCTCGACCCCACGAAGGTAGAATGACGGCGTGGAACGACTACGCGAGATGGCGGCCGGAGCGAGCTCCTGCGAGGGTATGATTTGGTCGTTTTGACGGGTGAAATTCGAATTCGAAACTAACGGGATGGATCGAATCCTAGAACTGTTGGGAATAAAATAAGCGAAAGAAAATGAAGAAAAATAGAGCCCCCGAAGGTTGTGTACCTGAGGGAGGACCTCGACGACAAAGGTGGCTGGAGGTGGGTGGAGACGGCCGATCGACGCGTCCTCGACTCGCCTGACGTAAGGAAGGTGGAGTTGTCACGTCCGCCTCACCGTTAAGCACGAAAGGGAGGAGAAAATCCGGTCAAAAGGGGTTCAAATTTGATTTGGAAAGTCGGGTCTCCTTATAAAGGGTTACGACCGGGCTGAGAAGAACGAGACAAAGCGGCAGAATCGATGGTCCAAGGCCCTAGGAAAGACGAGGGCGGGAATCACCAAAGTTCAAGGAGAAAAAGTCACGAAGACATTGACACGAAATAATGCAAGAGCAAGCCTAAAAAAATCGAGAAGGCGGGTCAAAAACACAGTTCTGACACTGCTACAGGGTGGAGGACAGCCAGTTGACCGAGGGTCAACGCTGACCGTCTCCTGGTTGGTCCACGCGGACCAACCAGGAAAAAGCCCTGGAAAAATATTAAAAAATTCATTTAAAAATAGTAAATGAATTTATTATTTTTAGGTTATAAAATAAAAAATATTTATTATTTTTTGAAGTATTTTATTATGATTTTAAATTATTTTTATGAGGTATAAAAATACAAGTTGCCTTTTTAGGCCTATATAGGTATACAAATCTATATATTTTAATGTTTTATTTTTATTTTATATATTTGATTTTATTTATTTTGTTTATTATTTTATAAATTTATAAGATATTTTTATATACTTAAATATATTTTTATTTTATTTTTCTGAAGTGTTTTGTACTTTTAATAAAATATAAGTAGTATTTATATAAGTATATATACATGTATTATACCTATGTATTATATATAGGTATTTTATTTTTGTATTTTCTTTAGGTTTTTATTCTGATTTTAATGTGCATATATATTATAAAGAATATTTACAAAATTATAAAAATATAAAATTGTAAAAATAATGAATAATAAATAAATTGAATATTTTAATATGTACAAGTTTACATTCGGGGTCCAAAACTCAACTTTCAAACCGTAGCATCGAAAATACGAAACCACCTTCATTAAATAGCTTATTGAAAATTATATACAATTAAAGGTGATTTTTATGCATTTCGAGCTTTTATTTGAGAGATACAGTTCTGGGAAGTTGGGATTCTGGAATCTTATTCAGATCATAACTTTTTATCTATACAATATTTTTGAGTGAAATCAATTTTGTATTTTTCTTTATTTAATTATCTATAACTTTCATGTACAAAGTTTCTTTATTTGGAGTATAAAAAATGGAACAAAAAATGGGTCCTAAAATGAATAGAGAATGAATTAAAATAAAAGAAATTTCATTGTATTCTAGCTCTTATATCCCCCTACTTTATTCCTTGTCAATCTATTCATATAGATGCCTAGGTCTCGGGGTTTCGGGTCATCAAATATTTACAATATTTTATTCATTTTCTTGTCTTTTCTTTATTCTATAATTTTGGCTTTAAAAACTGTATGTTATACACTATTTACACACACATGCATGAATGCTAAGATGCACGAATTAAGGGTATTTACACGCATTTGCTAGGGTTTTTGAGGCCAAAATGATAGAATAAAGATGATGAAGTGTGGATTCATCATCCCCCTATACTTTGCCTTTGTTAGTCCCTAGCAAACACTTATGCAATAAGTGCAGAAAGAAAAACAAAGAAAAGAAAAAGAAGAAAGATGGATTAAGTTTAATTATCAAACTTATCTTCACAAAATCAAAGTTTGGAGCTTAAGTCGGTCCTTTTGATTTTTAGTGCGGGCGGAACCTTAATGGGAATCAGATTTGAAATCCATCAGCCTTCGAGAATCCCAAAACTCAGTTCAAGTCTCCTCAATAGCCAAGTCAGAATTAGTTCAACTCATACGCAAACCCTTACGACTATGAATCTGACTCGTACAGTGTAAGTGATAGTGGCTCTCCCCAAATAGAATGACAAAGAGATTGACTTCTCCAGTATGACAACCCAAAGATGATTCCCCAATCTAATAACTCCTTCCTCGAGGAGCGAGGTATTCCCTTCTAAGTTCAAGTGGCAACCAACTCAAGAGAAGGGGGTGAAGAGAAGAATGGACGGTAGCTAGTGTAGCTACCTATCCTAGGATGCAAGACTAGTGTAGTCAAGTCATCCAGCTGTAGGATCACATGATATGACTTTGGTGCTCAAGCTTGCTTATTTTCTATACAACATATGTACACTCTGGCAGGCATTTTATTTTTATACATGCATGCCCTTTTTTTAAAAATACTATATACAACAGCATTTACTTAGGGAGTTTTTCCTCTTGAGCCAGTAGACTATCCCTCTTTTGAAGCTTTATCGCAACCCACACTCTCCTGTCTTTAGAATTCCTCATCACTGGACGGGTTGGGGTGCACTTCCCTCCCTAGAGGAGGACAAGTGTTTCCACTTGTGTGCGTCTCATACCGGCAAATCCAATCCCCTCACCACTCCTATCGAATTGAGCCAAGTGAAAGGTGCATGTGTCCAAGTTAGGTCATTATCAACAAGATTCGTGCGTGTGCTCCGAAATACTCTACTTAGGCAGTCAAGAATCCATTGAACCATGTCTCATGATCCTCAAAGAATTAAGTCAACTAGACCTGAAAATACCTCAATTCCAGTTCCTATGAGGTTCCTGTTATTAGGTAGATTTTAAGGTCCAATCAAGCTCCAATCTCCGTATTTTATTTAGACTTGTTCAACTATCAAACTCAATCCGAAAAAATGCTAATGCTAATGCAAATGCGATGCAGAATGCAGAAAATATTTTTGAGATGCGATTATCAAGATTTTAAACTTTGTATGGATTTTTGAAAAGGATGATGCATATGCATTTTTTAATTTTAAAAGGATTTTTCAAATGTTTTTGGATTTTAATTTTGTAAATGTTTTTGGGATTTTTGAAAACAAAAGATTTTTGGCTAAAAGCTAGGTTAAAATATTTACACGAGAGTGCTTCATACATTTACGAGAAGTGGATTTTAAGAATTTACACGGGTAAGTGGTCAATTTTATAAGTATGTATGCATTCCTCAAACTCATTTGAAAATCATTTTACAAACAGTTTTTAAAAACTATAGTCCAAAATAATTTTTACAAACATTTTGCAAACATGTACACACATTTGAAAATCATTTTGCAAAGGTTTTTCAAACAGTATGTCTAAAATTTTCAAAATATTTTTGCAACCATCTTCAAACCATTTGCAAATCGTTTTCCAAACATTTTATTTCACAAAGAAAATAAACTTTACAAACAAAACATTTTTATAATGGCTGAAAACATGTAACAAAATGTTTTCCAAATAGTTTTCAAAAGTTTTTTCAAAGAGATTTGCAAACTATTTTTCAAACATTTTGCAAAAAGTATTTTCACTCGATTTATTAATCAGTACATACAAAAGAAATTTGAGGAATAATAGCATCTTTTTATTAAGGTTTTTAATGGATTTTAAAGAATTATTAGCCATATTTATTAGTAAAAATATGAAAGTACGAGTTATGGCTAAAGTATATACACAATATATATGACTCCCCTACTTATCTTGAGCTATGTCCTCATAGATCGGAGAGAAACGAGAAGACATAACTCGTACTAAGTATAGACAAGTCTAATAAACGAATAAGCGATAAACGAATGAGAAGTTGACCATCCCTCCTATACTTAGGATCAAATAATCCTAAGTATAGCAGACTGTACACAAAGTAGGGAGGGTCAAGTGTGGGAATGAACACATTGTACTCAGATTGTCTCCCCCTATACTTAGGGTAAGATATCCCTAAGTATAGACAAGAAGATGAGACGATGGAGAGGATCGATATATAAAGAAACTCAGGGTGCACACCCCCTATACTTAGGACAAAGTGCGTCCTAAGTATAGAAGACTGACAACAAGGGGCATCACCTTTTTCGGAGGAAAAAGAAAATAGAAAAGGAAAAGAAGAAAAGAAGAAAAGAAGAAAAAGAAAATAAACAGATCACATCCCAGTGTGTGCACCCCCTATACTTAGGACAAAGTGCGTCCTAAGTATAGCAAAATCATGAGATGTCAACAGGGTGGCAGACATAACGGAAGAATGAAAGAATGATGTGGACATGTGGATCTATACAAAAGAAGATGGAAGTGATAAACATGTATGAGAGGCATGTGATATAAGTCAAAGAGGACCTCTCATACCAGATGATTGGGGGCAACGTTAACGGTCGGTAGATCATGATCTAGATATGGTTTCAGGCGCTGACCGCTAACACAAAAGGTAAAGGAAGATGACTACGGATATATCAATGCTGCCATTATCATGTACCTTCCTGACCACATACGGACCATTCCACTTACTCTGCAATTTCCCTGGAAATAATTTTAGCCTAGAATCAAACAACCATACACGTTGATCGGGCTCAAACTGTTTATGGATGATATGAGAATCGTGCCATATCTTCACTTTTTCCTTATACTGTAGGCTGTTAGAAAAGGTTGTATCTCTCAATTCCTCCAGGGCTGCCAACTCTGCTTTCCTCTGTTCACCAACACTCTCGGGAGCCAACAATAACTTTGTAACTGTCCACAGTGACTTGTGCTTGATTTCCATTGGCAAATGGCACGTCTTGCCATAGATGAGACAAAAGGGAGATTTACCTAATGGTGTCTTGAAGGAAGTCCGATAGGCCCACAAGACCGAGTCCAAAAGCTGTGACCAATCCTTTCGGTCTGGGCGGACTACCTTCTGTAAAATAGTCTTGATCTCCCTGTTCGATACTTCAGTAAGACCATTTGTCTGAGGGTGATATGGAATGGCAACACGATGGTCAATGCTGAACTCATCTGCAAGGGCCTTTACCTTGTCGTTAATAAAATGAGACCCCTCGTCTGAAATCAGAACTCTAGGTACCCCGAACCGTGAAATGATATTTTTCCTCAAAAAGCGACACATGGTCTTAGCATCTGCGGCTCGGACGGGGATGGCATCAACCCAACGACTCACATAATCCACATAGAGCAGAATGTACTCAAACCCCTGACTCTTAGGAAATGGGCCCATGAAATCAATACCCCATGCGTCAAAAACCTCATAAAAATGAATGGGCTGCATGGGCATCATGTCTCTCTGTCCACAAGTACCCATCTTCTGACAGTCAGTACATTTCTTCACGAATTCATCGGAATCCTTGAAGAGAGTAGGCCACCAAAGGCTGGATTGGAGCACCTTTTGTGATGTCCGTCTCCCAGAATAATGTCCTTTTGCCTCAAGTTTGTGGTAGTATGTGAGGACGCTATGCTGCTCTTCTTGAGGAATGCACCTCCTCCATATGCTATCCCCTTCTTCATGATAAAGGACGGGATCCTCCCAATGGTATGACTTGACCTTCGCAAGGAAGGTCTCAAGTTTCTGCCTAGGCCAACCTTGTGGAACCGTCTTAGCGACAAGATAGTTCACAATGTCGGCATACCATGGGAGCGAGGTGATAGCCAAGATCGCCTCATATGGAAATGTCTCTGTGATAGGTGCACTGGGTTCATATTCCTCAAGGTTCTCTAAGTAGGAGAGGTGATCCGCAACCACATTCTTAACTCCAGGCTTATCCTTAATCTTAATATCAAACTTCTGGAGCAGAAGGATCCATCCGGTAAGGAGAGCTCTGGCATCCTTATTGGCCATGAGGTACCGGATGACGGTGTGATCTGTAAAGATAGTCACTCTAGATCCAAGAATATATGATCGATACTTATCCAAAGCAAAGACTAAAACTAGCATTTCCTTCTCAGCCACGGTGTAATTCCGCTAAGCGGCATCCAAAGTCCGGCTAGCGTAATGAATGGCATACGACAATCCATCCCTCCTCTGTACAAGCACAACCCCAACGGCAAAATCAGAAGCATCCGTCATGATCTCGAATGGGAGAGAGCAATCAGATGGCTGAAGGACATGAGTCGTGACAACCATATTCTTGAGAGTCTCAAAGGACGCAAGATACTTATCATCTACAATGAACTCGACGTCTTTTGTCAGCAAATCAGTAAGCGGTCGGGAAATACGACTGAAGTCCTGAATGAACCGTCGGTAGAAACCGACATGCCCCAGAAAAGACCGTAATTGACGTAGATTGGACGGTGGATTGAGTTTTCTAATGATATCCACCTTGTCCGGATCAACCTCCATGCCCCTGTTGGAGATGATATAATCGAGGACCGCCCCTTGAGTCACCATGAAGTGACTCTTCTCCCAAGATAAGACAAGATTGACCTCTATGCAGCGCTGAAGCACACGGTCTAGGCAGTCAAGACAAGCATCAAACCCATCGCCATAGACCGAGAAGTCATCCATGAAGACCTCTAAATAGTCACACACCATGTCGAGAAAATGGACAACATGCACCTTTGGAATGTCGCCGGGGCATTACATAAACCAACGGGCATCCGTCTAAAAGCATAAGTCCCAACCGGACAGGTGAATGTCATTTTATCCTGGTTTTCGGGCGCAATGGCCACTTAGTTATAACCGGAGTACCCGTCCAGAAAACAATAGTGACTCTTCCCAGCTAGTATCTTGATAGTCTGATCAATGAATGACAATGGGAAATGATCCTTCTTGGTGTCTTGATTCAATCATCTGTAGTCCACACAGACCCTCCAAGAAGTGGGTACCCGGGTAGATATCTCCTCTCCATTCTCACTCACAATTGTAGTGATACCCGTTTTATTGGGTACCACATCTAACGGACTAACCCACTTGGAGTCGGAGACGTGGTAGATAAAATCGGCACTCCACCACTTCGATATTTCTTTCATGACCACATCTAAAAGATTCGGGTTCAGCCGTTGCTGGAACTCACGTGAGGGCTTAGCGTCCTCCTCAAGATAGATATGGTGGGAGCATAGAGCCGGACTAATCCCCTAGAGATCAGCTATACTCCATCCTATCGCCTTGCGGTTTCTTTCAAGAACCTCCATCAAACGAGATTCTTGCTCTCCAGTCGAATCTGTTGAGATAATGACTGGGTGCATATCTGGCTCACCTGCAAAGAATCTATACTTCAGCGACTGCAGCAAGGGCTTCAATTCTGGACAACTGGGAGCTGGCAGATCTGCCTTCTGATATGTCTGTGAAGGCTACCAGGTCTGCATGAAAGAACTCTCGCTGTGCATGAAAAACTGACGAAGGGAACCCTGTTGGTATCTCTGTGAACTGTGCTGGCTCGCTCTCCGTCCTAGTTGTCGGCTCAGAAGGAATCGACATGGCAAATAGTCATCAAAGGCATCCTAATCAATGTCTGAATCCGAGGGATCTGAACAAGAAGAAAAAGAATGAAACTCTGATTCAACACTAATCCCACAACTATCAGCCTCAAAAGTATCCTCTGCCAGGGGTGTGCTATCCAAACTCTCGACTGCCATAAGCTGTAAGTACGCTGAATCTGCGAGCAAGGCAAGGGCTTGTGCTACTGGATCTGTCCAAATGGCTTCATCATCGGTCATCACAAAATCACACTCCTAGTGGACGTCTAGCTCAACCTCTGTCATCTGCTCGGTATCACTGGACTGCTTTGAGCATGCTGAATCTCTTGCTCTGGTCTCCTCAATCGTCTTTATTTGTATACTTTCGCCCTCTACGTGAAAGTACACCTTCCCACTATCATGGCCGGATACCGCTTTGTCAGTGGCCAAGAATGGGTGTCCAAGTCTGATGGGGGTATCTGTCACCGACTCAGGGATCTCCATGTCCAATACAACAAAGTCCATAGGGAATTTCAGGCCCTGAATGATAACAACCACATCTCTCAACAACCCCTTCGGCCTCTTAATCGACCTATCAGTAAATTGAAGGGTTGTCCTTCTACGAATAAGAGGACCAAACTCGAATCAGTCGAGTAAGGCTGCCGGAATGAGGTTGATAGAAGAGTCGCTGTCTAATAGAGTGCGATCGAACCGCTACTCATGAATCTCGCGTCTGACATAGAGAGCTCCTGTATCAGGTCTCTTGGCTGGCAATCTGTTCTGAATGGCAAAGCATGTGGAACGGGTGAGCACATGGATCTCATCTCTGCGGTTGCTCCTCTTCCTGCGGATGGTAGTCTTCTCTCTCAAGTTCTTTTGGAAGAGGGGGATGTTCTCAAGTGCCTCTTGTAGAGTCAGCTGAATATGAAATCTGTCAATCATATGGTTGTTGAACTCTAACTGGTGTGTTTTTTTGGATTTTCTCTTTTATTCCCCTTCTCCAAGCGAAGTGCTTGAGGGAAGGGGATGGTAGGGGCCTCCTCAGATGGAGGACTAGGAAGAGGTTCCTGTGCTGGTGAAGGAAGAGGTTCTTGTTTCATTGTCCCATACTTGTGTGGTGTTGATCATATCCACTCCCAACAATTAAGTCTTGGATGATGACATATCTAACACTCTAAGACTATACGAATGTAAGACGCCCTTTCTTTTTCTTTGAATTAAGAAAGTGAGGATGATCCTAGCCATTGGTGAGCGTTGAGATCTCTCCGGTGATTCTTTTGCTTCCGTTGAGAAGAATTCTACACTTAAAACATCAAGTTTTATGGCTTGTATGTTTATTTCGTTCTCTCAACAAACAATCGCTTGGATCATATCCAACAATGCATAGATTTGTACATGCGAAAAAAATAAATCACACCAGAACATTCACAAGGGGAAAAAATCATTGTTCTACACAGAATAAAGAAGTTCAAAACATATTAAGGTTTCATTTGAAAACTAATTATATATATATCATGAAGAATAATCCCAAATGAAATGCGCACAATGAACTGCTTGAAAAGAGGGGTACCGGAAGCAATGACTAAATCCATAACCACCACAGGGACAAGGGATTGAAACATGCAGTAAGAAAAATATGAAATCAATTAATCACAAGCAAACAAATAGATTACATTAAAATAAAAAAAATATACCCATGGTAAAGTTGAGATACTTTCTGACATCCAGCAAGAGATTAAAATGCCTTTATTATATTATATGATGATAATGAGATCTCTACATCTAGGGGGAGCCAAATTTTCACCCCCGGATTGATAATTTGGTTTCTTTATGGAAGCATAACCATGATGTGCGCATATCTTAATTTAACACCCTTTTCCTGCAAAAAAATCTACCATCCCACTTTATATGAGACGCGTGCACGTAAAAATTGAACGGGCATGGAATCACATCTTCGAGGGGAAGAAATTCCTGTTGAAAAAGAGTAGAACTTGCAACTAACATCCACTTCACTTCCCTCACAATTGAGTGCCCAAATTCTTCCAACTTCGTAAGCAACTGTAAGATTTCTAATAAAAGTACAGTTTCGATATTCAGATTTTCCATATTGTATACAAGTCTTTGGTTAAAAAACACAAAAATATAGAACCCTTCATACCCCAGACACCCATCGCAAATGAACGAAAAGTTTACAAATTCTGTTCAGTTTTGAGTTATTCCTCCACCATAGACGAGGCAACCACATCCTTGGATTATCATTTTTTAAGCAAAGAAGCATATATAACAATGAGCCCTATCACCCATAACTCAAGGCACATCCCAAAGTTAATAGAAACACCGAACCTCACAAAAAAGGGATTTGATGTATGTATACCATACTTCCTTTAAAAAGGAAGAAAACAATGACGAAAAATGGTCCTCTCTGTGTAGGGTTCCATGGTTCGCACTTCAAGTATTACTTTTACTTCGAAAGAAAAGGGGAAAATATGGTGAAAGTAAACATGAGAACTTACCCAGAAGCATCCCCAGGTAAAGATAGCTCGTATTTGCTCTTGTTCTAGAGAGAGCATGCTCGAATACATGACCTACCAAATTAAATGGAAAGCAACTAATGCAATGTATACCTCCATTGTGATCTATACAGAAATATACAAAACGCTGAGTGGATTTACCAGATCCCTTTCTTGTCTCGGCGGCAAGGCCAAGAGATGCATGTTTAGCATAAGCAAGCAATCCCACATGTCTTGGGGCACTATGTTTGCTTATTATGGACCTTAATAATCTACTGCAATACGTAGAAGCACATGTCAGAGTGTTGCTTTGAAATAACCAGAAAACTCGTGAACAGGGACGGTAGCTTCTTACTCAGTCCGTAATATTGCAAAAAAAAACTGGGGGTAGTGACTCGATGAATGTTGAAATGTCACCCATTTTCAAAGACTTCAGCTCCTGCTTTAAGCTTCTTTTCTCTTCAACTGATAGGCGTGACCCAAGAGCCGATTTGCTGATGTGAAAAAGCTCTCATTTTAAAGATAAGTTGCTTGAGAGGCATACATATCAAATTTATAAGTAAAAGTTGATGTTTTGATTGTCTGACTAATAGTTAAAAACATCAAGAATAAGTGTTGGAATATTTGAGTTATGCGTCATTTGAGTTGTAGATGGGTAAATGGATCACTCCAGAATCCATTTACCACATCAAGTTGTTTAGTCCCACTATACGTCTGCGAGATGTGAAATAAAAATATTTCAAAATTCATTTAAAAATAATAAATGAATTTATTATTTTTAGGTTATAAAATAAAAATATTTGTTATTTTCTGAAGTATTTTATTATGATTTTTAATTATTTTTATGAGGTATAAAGATACAAGTTGCCTTTTTAGGCCTATATAGGTATACATATCTATATATTTGATTTTATTTATTTTATTTATTGTTTTATAAATTTATAAGATATTTTTATATACTTAAATATATTTTTATTTTATTTTTCTGAAGTTTTTTGTACTTTTAATAAAATATAAGTAGTAATTATATAAGTATATATACATGTATTGTACCTATGTATTATATATAGGTACTTTATTTTTGTATTTTCTTTAGGTTTTAATTCTGATTTTAATGTATATATATTATAAAGAATATTTACAAAATTATGAAAATATAAAATTGTAAAAATAATGAATAATAAATAAATTGAATATTTTAATCTGTACAAGCATACAATAGGGGTCCAAAACTCAACTTTCAAACCATAGCTCCGTAAAATACGAAACCACCTTCATTAAATAACTTATTGAAAATTATTTGCAATTAAAGGTGATTTTTATGCATCTCGAGCTTTTATTCGAGAGATACAGGTCTGGAAATTTGGGATTCTGGAATCTTATTCAGATCATAACTTTTTATCTGTACAATATTTTTGAGTGAAATCAATTTTGTATTTTTCTTTATTTAATTATCTACAACTTTCATGTACAAAGTTTCTTTATTTGGAGTATAAAAAGTGGAACAAAAAATGGGTCCTAAAATGAATAGAGAATGAATAAAAATAAAAGAAATTTCATTGTATTCTGGCCCTTATCTCCCCCTACTTTATTCCTTGTCAATCTATTCATATAGATGCCTAGGTCTCGGGGTTTCGGGTCATCAAATATTTACAATATTTTGTTCATTTTCTTGTCTTTTCTTTATTCTATAATTTTGGCTTTAAAAACTGTATGTTATACACTATTTACACACACATGCATGAATGCTAAGATGCACGAATTAAGGGTATTTACACGCATTTGCTAGGGTTTTTGAGGCCAAAATGATAGAATAAAGATGATGAAGTGTGGATTCATCATCTCCCTATACTTTGCCTTTGTTAGTCCCTAGCAAACACTTATGCAATAAGTGCAGAAAGAAAAACAAAGAAAAGAAAAAGAAGAAAGATGGATTAAGTTTAATTATCAAACTTATCTTCACAAAATCAAAGTTTGGAGCTTAAGTCGGTCCTTTGGATTTTTAGTGCAGGCGGAACCTTAATGGGAATCGGATTTGAAATCCATAAGCCGTGGAGAATCCCAAAACTCTGTTCTAGTCTCCTCAATAGCCAGGTCAGAATTAGTTCAACTCATACGCAAACCCTTACGACTATGAATCTGACTCGTACAGTGTAAGTGATAGTGGCTCTCCCCAACTAGAATGACAAAGAGATCGACTTCTCCAGTATGACAACCCAATGATTCCCCAATCCAATAACTCCTTCCTCGAGGAGCGCGGTATTCCCTTCTAAGTTCAAGTGGCAACCAACTCAAGAGAAGGGGGTGAAGAGAAGAATGGATGGTAGCCAGTGTAGCTACCTATCCTAGGATGCAAGACTAGTGTAGTCAAGTCATCCAGCTGCAGGCTCACATGATATGACTTTGGTGCTCAATCTTGCTTCTTTTCTATACAACATATGTACACTCCGGCAGGCATTTTATTTTTATATAGGCATGTCCTTTTTTTAAATACTATATACAATAGCATTTACTTATGGAGTTTTTCCTCTTGATCCATTAGACTATCCCTGTTTTGAAGCTTTATCGCAACCCACACTCTCATGTCTTTAGAATTCCTCAACACTGGACGGGTTGGGGTGCACTTCCCTCCCTAGAGGAGGACAAGTGTTTCCACTTGTGTGTGTCTCATACCGGTAAATCCAATCCCCTCACCACTCCAACCGAGTTGAGCCAAGTGAAAGGTGCAGTTGTCCAAGTTAGGTCATTATCAACAAGAGTCGTATAAATGCTCCGAAATACTCTGCTTAGGCAGTCAAGAATCCATTGAACCAAGTCTCATGATCCTCAAAGAATTAAGTCAACTAGACCTGAAATACCTCAATTCCAGTTCCTATAAGGTTCCTATTATTAGGTAGATTTTAAGGTCCAATCAAGCTCCAATCTCCGGATTTTATTTAGACTTGTTCAACTATCAAACTCAATCTAAAAAATGCTAATGCTAATGCAAATGTGATGCAGAATGAAGAAAATATTTTTGAGATGCGATTTTCAAGATTTTGAACTTTGTATGGATTTTTGAAAAGGATGATGCATATGCATTTTTTAGTTTTAAAAGGATTTTTCAAATGTTTTTGGATTTTAATTTTGCAAATGTTTTTTAGATTTTTGAAAACAAAAGATTTTTGGCTAAAAGCTAGGTTAAAATATTTACACGGGATTGCTTCTTATATTTACGTGAAGTGGATTTTAAGAATTTACACGGGTAAGTGGTCAATTTTATAAGTATGTATGCATTCCTGAAACTCATTTGAAAATCATTTTACAAACAATTTTGAAAAACTATAGTCCAAAATTATTTTTATAAACATTTTGCAAACATGTACACACATTTGAAAATCATTTTGCAAAGGTTTTTCAAACAGTATGTATAAAATTTTCAAAATATTTTTGCGACCATATTCAAATCATTTGCAAATCATTTTCCAAACATTTTATTTCACAAAGAAAATAAACTTTACAAACAAAACATTTTTACAATGGACATGTAACAAAATGTTTTCCAAATAGTTTTCAAAAGATTTTTCAAAGAGATTTGCAAACTATTTTTCAAACATTTTGCAAAAAATATTTTTATCCGATTTATTAATCAGTACATACAAAAGAAACTTGAGGAATAATAGCATCTTTTTATTAAGGTTTTTAATGAATTTTAAAGAATTATTGGCCATAATTATTAGTAAAAATACAAAAGTACGAGTTATGGCTAAAGTATATACACAGTATATATAACTCTCATACTTAGCTTGAGCTATGTCCTCATAGATCGGAGAGAAACGGGAAGACATAACTCGTACTAAGTATAGACAAGTCTAATAAACGAATAAGCGATAAACGAATGAGAAGTTGACCGTCCCCCCTATACTTAGGATCAAATAATCCTAAGTATAGCAGACTGTACACACAGTAGGGAGGGTAAAGTATGGGAATGAACATATTGTACTCAGATTGTCTCCCCCTATACTTAGGGTAAGATATCCCTAAGTATAGACAAGAAGAGGAAGCGATGGAGAGGATCGATATATAGAGAAACTCAAGGTGCACACCCCTTATACTTAGGACAAAGTGCGTCCTAAGTATAGAAGACTGACAACAAGGGGCATCACCTTTTTCGGTGGAAAAAGAAAATAGAAAAGGAAAAGAAGAAAAGAAGAAAAGAAGAAAAAGAAAATAAACATATCACAGCTCAGTGTGTGCACCCCCTATACTTAGGACAAAGTGCGTCCTAAGTATAGCAAAAACATGAGATGTCAACAGGGTGGTAGACATAACAGAAGAATGAAAGAATGATATGGACATGTGGATCTATACAGAGGAAGATGGAAGTGATAAACATGTATGAGAGGCATGTGATATAAGTCAAAGAGCACCTCTCATACCAGATGAATGGGGGCAACGTTAACGGTCGACAGATCGTGATCTAGATATGGTTTCTGGTGCTGACCGTTAACACAAAAGTTAAAGGAAGATGACAACTCGGATATATCAATGGTGCCATTATCATGTACCTTCCTGACCACATACAGATCTTTCCACTCACTCTACAATTTCTCTGGAAATAATTTTAGCCTAGAATCAAACAACCATACACGTTGATCGGGCTCAAACTGTTTATGGTTGATATGAGAATTGTGTCATATCTTCACTTTTTCCTTATACTGTAGGCTGTTAGAAAAGGTTGTATCTCTCAATTCCTCCAGGGCTTCCAACTCTGCTTTCCTCTGTTCTCCTACACTCTCGGGATCCAACAATAACTCTGTAACTGCCCATAGTGACTTGTGCTTGATTTCCACTGGAAAATGACACGTCTTTCCATAGACGAGATGAAAGGGAGATGTCTCTAATGGTGTCTTGAAGGAAGTCCGATAGGCCCACAAGACCGAGTCCAAAAGCTGTGACCAATCCTTTCGGTCTGGGCGGACTACCTTCTGTAAAATAGTCTTGATCTCCCTGTTCGATACTTCAGCAAGACCATTAGTCTGAGGGTGATATAGAATGGCAACACTATGGTCAATGCTAACTCATCTGCAAGGACCTTTACCTTGTCGTTAATAAATTGAGACCCCCCATCTGAAATCAGAACTCTAGATACCCCGAACCGTGAAATGATATTTTTTCTCAAAAAGCAACACACGGTCTTAACATCTGCGGCTCGGACGGGGATGGCCTCAACCCAACGACTCACATAATCCGCATCGAGCAGAATGTACTCAAACCCCTGAATCTTAGGAAATGGGCCCATGAAATCAATACTCCATGTGTCAAAAACCTCACAAAAATGAATGGGCTGCATGGGCATCATGTCTCTCTGTCCACAAGTACCCATCTTCTGATAGTCAGTACATCTCTTCACGAATTCATCGGAATCCTCGAAGAGAGTAGGCCACTAAAGGCCGGATTGGAACACCTTTTGTGCTGTCCGTCTCCCAGAATAATGTCCTCCTGCCTCAAGTTTGTGACAGTATGTGAGGACGCTATGCTGCTCTTCTTGAGGAATGCACCTCCTCCATATGCTATCCCCTCCTTCATGATAAAGGACGGGATCCTCCCAATGGTATGACTTGAACTTCGCAAGGAAGGTCTCATGTTTCTGCCTCGGCCAACCTTGTGGAACCGTCTTGACGACAAGATAGTTCACAATGTCAGCGTACCATGGGAGCGAGGTGATAGCCAAGATCGCCTCATATGGAAATGTCTCTGTGATAGGTGCACTGGGCTCAGATTCCTCAAGGTTCTCTAAGTAGGAGAGGTGATCTACAACCACATTCTTAACTCCAGGATTATCCCTAATCTCAATATCAAACTCCTGGAGCAGAAGGATCCATCTGGTAAGGAGAGCTTTGGCATCCTTATTGGCCATGAGGTACCAGATGACGGTGTGATCTGTAAAGATAGTCACTCTAGATCTGAGAATATATGATCGATACTTATCCAAAGCAAAGACTGCAGCTAGCATTTCCTTCTCAGCCATGGTGTAATTCCGCTGAGTGGCATCCAAAGTCCGGCTATCGTAGTAAATGGCATACGACAATCCTCCCTCCTCTGTCCAAGCACAACCCCAACGGTAAAATCAGAAGCATCCATCATGATCTTGAATGGGAGAGACCAATCGTGTGGCTGAAGTACAGGAGCCGTGACAACCATATTCTTGAGAGTCTCAAAGAACGCAAGATACTTATCATCTACAATGAACTCGATGTCTTTTGTCAGCAAATCAGTAAGCGGTCGGGCAATACGACTGAAGTCCTGAATGAACCGTCGGTAGAAACCGACATGCCCCAGAAAAGACTGCAATTGACGTAGATTGGACGGTGGATTGAGTTTTCTAATGATATCCACCTTGGTCGGATCAACCTCCATGCCCCTGTTAGAGATGATATGATCGAGGACCGCCCCTTGAGTCACCATGAAGTGACTCTTCTCCCAAGATAAGACAAGATTGACCTCTATACAACACTGAAGCACACAGTCTAGGCAGTCAAGACAAGCAGCAAACCCATCACCATAGACCAAGAAGTCATCCATGAAGACCTCTAAACAGTCACCCACCATGTCCGAGAAAATGGACAACATGCACCTTTGGAATATCGCTGGGGCGTTACATAAACCAAAGGGCATCCGTCTGAAAGCATAAGTCCCAAACATATAGGTGAATGTCATTTTATCCTGGTCTTCGGACGCAATGGCCACTTGGTTATAATCGGAGTACCCGTCCAGAAAACAATAGTGACTCTTCCCAGCTAGCCTCTCGATAATCTGATCAATGAATGGCAGTGGGAAATGATCCTTCTTGGTGGCTTGATTCAATCATATGTAGTCCACACAGACCGTCCAAGAAGTGGGTACCCAAGTAGCTATCTCCTCTCCATACTCACTCACAACTGTAGTGATACCCGTCTTCTTGGATACCACATGTAACAGACTAACCCACTTGGAGTCGGAGATGTGGTAGATAAAATCGACGCTCCACCACTTCAATATTTCTTTCATGACCACATCTCGAAGATTCGGGTTCAGCCGTTTCTGGAACTCACGCGAGGACTTAGCATCCTCCTCAAGATAGATATGGTGGGAGCATAGAGCCGGACTAATCCCCTGGAGATCATCTATACTACATCCTATCACCTTGCGGTTTCTTTCAAGAACCTCCATCAAACGAGATTCTTGCTCTCCAGTCAAACCTGCTGAGATAATGACTGGGTGCATATCTGTCTCACCCGCAAGGAATCTATACTTTAGCGACTGCGGCAAGGGATTCAATTATGGACAACTGGGAGCTGGCAGATCTGCCTTCTGATATGTCTGTGTGAAGGCTACTAGGTCTGCATGAAAGAACTCTTGATATGCATGAAAAACTGACGAAGGGAACCCTGATGGTATCTCTGTAAACTGTGCTGGCTCGCTCTCCGTCCTAGCTGTCGGCTCAGAAGGAATCAGACATGGCAAATAGTCATCAAAGGCATCCCAATCAATGTCTGAATCCGAGGAATCTGAACTAGAAGAACAAGAATGAAACTCTGCTTCAGCACTCATCCCTCAACTGTCAGCCTCAAAAGTGTCCTATGCCCGGGGTGTGCTATCCAAACTCTCGACTGCCATAAGTTGTAAGTACGCTGAATCTGCGGGCAAGATAAGGGTTTGTGCTACTGGATCTGTCCAAATGGCTTCATCATCGGTCATCACAAAATCACACTCATAGTGGATGTCTTGCCCAACCTCTGTCATCTGCTCGGTATTACTGGACTGCTTTGAGCATGCTGAATCTCTTTCTCTGGTCTTCTCGATTGTCTTTTTTTGTATACTTTCGCCCTCTACGTGAAAGTACACCTTCCCACTATCATGGTCGGATACCGCCTTGGCAGTGGCCAAGAATGGGCGTCCAAGTATGATGGGGGTATCTGTCACCGACTCACGGATCTCCATGTCCAATACAACAAAGTCCACAGGGAATTTCAGGCCCTGAATGGTAACGACCACGTCTCTCAACAACCTCTTCGACCTCTTAATCGACCTATCAGTAAACTGAAGGGTTGTCCTGCTCTGAAGAAGAGGACCAAACTTGAATCGGTCAAGCAAGGCTGCCGGAAGGAGGTTGATAGAAGAGCCGCTGTCTAATAGAATGCGATCGAACCGCTGCTCATGAATCTTGCATCTGACATAGGGAGCTCCTGCATCAGGTCTCTTGGCTGGCAATATGTTCTGAATGGCAAAGCATGTGGAACGGGTGAGCACATGGATCTCATCTCTGCAGTTACTCCTCTTCCTGTGGACGGTAGTCTTCTCTCTCAAGTTCTTTTGGAAGAGGGGGATGTGCTCAAGTGCCTCCTATAGAGTCAACTGAATATGAAATCTGTCAATCATATGGTTGCTGAACTCTAACTGGTGTTTTTTTGAGATTTTCTCTTTTATTCCCCTTCGTCAAGCGAAGTGCTTGAGGGAAGGGGATGATAGGGGCCTCCTCAGATGGAGGACTAGGAAGAGGTTCCTGTGCCGGTGAAGGAATGGAATCCATACAATGATCATCATGCAACACATATGGACTCGAAGTGGATACAAAAACCTTTCCTTTATTCATATTTTTGTTCTTTTTCTTGTTACCATTGTCCTGAGATACAAAAGGTGGCAACACAACAGGTGGGAGCTCAATAAAAGTAGAAGTGGTGGCCTCAGTACCACCCACGACATCTGACTTCGCGGTATCAGCACCGCGCTCTGGACTGCATTAAGTAAAATGGTGGCATCAGCACTACCGCCTACATCTGGTGTCACGACGACCTCAGCACCATCATCTGGATCTCTATCCTTGGTGGCATCAGCACCACCATCATCGACATCATCATCGGCATCATCACCGCTACTCTCCTCATCTAGCGCTCTTGGTTCCTCGTGTGGCTAGCCCATGAAACTTGGGCAATAACTGAATGGTCTGTGGTCGAAGCTCAAAGTTCCCAACAATGGGAGGAAGTTGGATCCATCGGTGAGTGAGGTTGCAGCTGGGTTGTGCAACTGCCTCATGGTCATCGGCGACGACCTCTCCTTGTTAGGTTCTCCTCCTTCGCCTGCTGCTTCTGGTATATCACCGCCCTCAGGTCTGTCTTCTCTTCCCTCTCGCATCTGCGCCAGCTCCCCCATGATATCACCCATGAACACTCCCTGGTCTCTGATCTGTCTCTGCATGGTCTCCAGGGATGCTAACAGTGAATTGTTGATGGCAACTTGGTCATATATGAAAGGAGGTGGTCTCTGCTCATCTAGGAACTGTTCCTTTCTGCCGTCCATATCTTGGGTTTCTGCAAAGGCAAAAGAACCCATCTCAGGTGCCATCAAATGCTCCGAACTGTGTGCTGCACTAAACTCTGACACCACTGGACTGATGGAAGAAGAAGGATGGTCGAGGGGGAACAGGGTGGACGTGAACTTAGGTTCGGAGAGTGGGTCTGGACTCCCCGAAGCCGACCTAGATGAGTAAGAAGGAGTGCTCGATAGCAGTGCCACCATATGTGGCCTAAGGGATCTCCTTCCCATCATTTTGATCTTGGAAAAAGGGCGGATGAGATCTGGAATGCAAACAAGATGTGAAAAACAAACCCCCTGTTCACCTACGCAACTCCTGAGCTGATGACCGTGAAAGTTCGGTCCTTTATATTGTCAAATTTTATTAAGGTGATCAGTCAATCTATTAGAGTGGTTAAGCGAGCTGTTGGGAACCCAACTCTCCCAGCCAATTGTCCCAATCCCAAATGCGATCTTTCCCAGCCAGTAGGAGTTGCGGACTGTTTACCGGCTACCCGATCAACTCCCTCTGCTAAGAACGTCACGGTCCGCTTTATCGGTTACCGGAGATATCCTCACTGGAGAACGACTCACCAAGACCAGTAGTCAACTAAGATTTCGGGCATGGCTCTATCCTAGTATTCGAGTCACTCTCTCGCTGCAGATAAATCAACCAAGGAGGGGGTTACTCTCCCCAAGATAAAATTTTTGAGAGTGAGGTGAGTTTTAGAGTTTAGTTTGCATTAACAGTCCTAATTTTATGTTTATCATTTTTTTAGTCATTTTGTGAATAAACACAATGCCTAACGAATTTTCCAATCTTCTGATTATTTTAAGTCCAATAAAACATGGGAGGAAGTCGGAAAAGATGATGCGCGATCAAAAACGATGATGCATGTAGAGATCGAAATGCGTACCTTGCTCCAGCACTCTACATGTAGGGTGATCCGCACATAAATTAAAGACAGAAATAAAACTACATATATGATGCAAGAAGAAATCGACCTTAGACGAAAAATTCTACACGAGAAGAACAGTAGCTAAAGAGGTCAACAAGAGAGGTCGGAGTCCGGTCTCTGATGCCGATCGGTGTCCGCCACAACGGATCCTGCCAGCGCTGTATACGACCTCTAGCGGCACATGACCCCTCAGATGTCCAAAATCGCTTTTTATTTGTGAGTTATTAATTAGGCCCACCTACAATCTATAGGCACATGCAAGATATTAAGTGTGGGGTCCTAATTAATTACGTCACAATCAAAATAAAATCCTAAGTCTAGGGGCCAAAATCTTCGTGAATCAAAATGAAAAGAAAAATGAAGAAAACAAAAAAAGGCGAGGAAACCATGAAAGTAGACGAGGCCCCCAAGGGAACAATCCCTCGGGCACTGGACCTCGTAGAGTGTCGAAGTATCTGAATGTCGTGAATATTACAAGTTATGAGTCACTCTCTCACACAAATAATTACACAAATATATGTAGAAAAGTAAACTAGAGCTAATCTACAAAATTCTTTGAATCCTCCTTGTGCAAGGGTAGCAGGGCAAAGCCGGCTTCACGTGGGGGCCCAGACACCTAGGAAAACATGCCTCCCTCGATCCGCGATACTTCACACAAAGTCAACAAAGAATGGTTAGACAACTCAAAAATATATCAATAAATGAGAGAGACAAAAATGTAGACAAGCAATCACAATCAATCATAAAGAAATAATCTATACATTGTTGCTCCCCGGCAACGGCACCATTTGATTAACCGAGAAAATCGAGCGGTCGTATTGATCCATAAGGCGGATCAATAGTTGATGTGTTGACCACTCAACAATCCTGGCTAAATCAACAATTAAACCACAACAACAATCAAACAATGAGAAGCAATATGTGGAGTTAAAATTTACTATAACTCTAAAATAAGTGTGTATAGGTGCAAATATGTGTAGAGTGTCGAACTTAGGGGGCAAGCAGGATAGAACAGAGAAATAATGCTCAAAATGTGAAAGTGATCAAATGCCTACAAGTGTGCTATTTTTTGTGGGTTTTTAATTTTTAATTTTTTAATTTTATTTTTGATTTCATATATTTATTTTATTAATTTTTTTAATTTACTGATTTTGTATTTTCTTTTTGTATTTTATATTTTTATATTTTCTTTTCTTTTAATATAATATATAAATAAAGAAGGAAAAGGTGATATAATATATAGAGAAAAATAAGCAAAAATCAGGAAATGAAATCTTTTTCGGCTTTTTATATTTTTATAATATTTTTGTGATTTTTCTAAATTGTTCCTATTTTTTGGTATTTTTAAAGGCAAAAATACTGAAAACAGTTATTGAAATAAAAGATTGAGACTAAAATAAGGATGAAAAATATTAAACAGAGTTCAAAAATCCTTAAATTAATTTTAAATGAAAGATAATAAATCAGAGAAAATTCAGAGACCAAAATTATATTTTTAGGGATTTTCTGGAATTTTTAAGATTTTATGAAGTTTTTAGGTGTTATGCTATTTTTAGGGGTTTTGCTTTGATTTTTTAGTGATTTTTGGACTGAAGTTAAAAGACACAGAAACACACAAAAGGTAATTTTTTAGATTTTTTCAAGGGGCATTTATATTTTTTTTTGATATTTTCTAATGAAGACAGTAGCAAAAATGCATGTTTTTGTATTTTTATAAATATGAAAATGCAATAAAAATGCAAACTAAAGATATAGCGTGAAAGAGCAACAAAACAAGAGCTTAATTTAAATTTTTGGTGATTTTTAGGATTTTATAGATGCATGAAATAAATAGAGACAACAAATAGAAAATACAACACTGGTAAGGGCATAAATGTAATTATCGAGAATCTCAAGGGCCAAAGTGCAATTTCTCCACAATATATATATATATAAATATATTTATTTAACAAAATTCCAGGACCAAATACAAATTTCCAAACCCGTAGGGGCACAAGCGCAAAAATCCCACCCCTGCACGTGGTATGCACGCGTCCGAGGAGGACCTAAATGTAATTAACAAGAACCTAGGGGCTTAACTGCAATTTTTCCAAAAATACTACACTTAATAGAAAAGTTTGAAGGATATGGAGAGATCCTCAAGCGCATCACGAAAGCGTGAGCGTCGTATCGGATACGACGAAGAACGACTAGTCGTACTAGTTGTTCGGTGCAGCGGAATTTAAAAAATTTTATTCGATGAAACCACATGATCCAAGAACCATTCTCGGATCGTTTCATCTATAACCACAGAAATTATAATGCAATACCTCTTGAAGCGTGGTTGATCGAGTCTCTAAGAGAAGAGACCTCCTGTCTCAAGTCCGATCGTCGGAGAGATCGCTTGCGAGCGCGGGGATGAACCGCGGTGTCCTCGCAATCCAAGAAGTTGATCCAAGCGCGGTTGCTCCTGATCTCGTCGCACGAGATAGAACGTCTCCTTCGCGGGCGAAGCACTCGAAGTAGACGGAGAACCGCAGAGCGTCGAAGCGGCAGCACGAAGGCGAGGGCGACGACGATTCCCTCCACTAGGGTGGACGGCCACCAAGAGGAAGAGGGAGAGAGGGCTGTCGAGTATGAGAGAAAGAGAGAGAGAGATTTGCTACAATAGCATGTGTCAAGAGAGAGCCAAGGGTGCCTCTCTATTTATAGGGTTTTGGGATCCATGGATCTCAATCCATGTGTCACATAAAATCAATGGTTGAGATTGATTTATGTCAATCCAATGGTCAAGATTGTTGTTGGTAAAAGCCAACAACTTGTGATTTAATTTGATAAAATATATTTGATAAATCAAATAAATATTAATACCAAATTAAACCAACTAAATAAGGAGTGACAAAACAAATGAGAGCCTCCTTCCCAATTGGGAGGAGTGGACGACCACCAATTCCATGAAGGAATTGGTGCCGCCCCCCTCTTCCCATATGGGGAGGGCAATCCCATGGATTCCCATGGGATTGCATATCTCCTTGTTTTTCTCTCAACTTATTTTCCAACAATTTTATTCACCAAAAATAATTCTCAATTAATTTTGGGAATATTGCAATCTTGACATTGGAATATTGTGAATCACATTCACAACCCAAAACAAAATGTAATTTACATTTTCAATTAATTAGACAATGTGTATCCAATACACATTAATAATTAATCTACTAATATAAATTATATTTAACTCTCTCTAATACATTATAAATCACATTTATAATATATTAGGAATAATTGGATATTACTATCCACATTATTCTTATCCATAATAATTAAATCACATTTAACTATATTGGATAATTTCTCATACATCATGATAATTAAATCACATTTAATTATCAACTTCTCTTTGCTTAGATCTTATGGAATTGTTCTCAAACCATTTAAGAACAATGCTATTTCTCCTCAGATACTTGGAGATAAGGACAGGGCGATTGTATTGTTCCACGTATAGTGACTTGGATATTGAGATCACATCTCATATCCAGATCCCATGGACCTCTCATAGATGCTTGATTAAATCAAGACCGTAAACCTAATCTTCTCATTGCATCTGAATCTCATTCAGATCAATGTCCAATACATGGACTAAGATTAGGTCACTTCTCTAATGAGAGGAGTCACTAAAATCCAGACCTGTTTCATCACTCCCTCGGAATGGAAGCGTCATGGTTATACAATCGTTTATGATCAAATCACCCTTCAGGTATTCCCAATACCTGCACATCCTGCATACTGGAAGACTCATGATCATCATGAAGATAAAGATCACTTTTACACTGTCATCTTCATAGTATGATCATTAAGTTTCTCAATCTTGGTCCTTGGGATATGGTACAGATCATATGCTTTCACAAAGCATATATCTTACCTTCAAATTCATATCATGCTTCTAAAGCATGATGACCATGCATGGAATTTGGTCAATCCCAATACCTCATGAGTGAGCTCATGTCTTCCGGTTCACAAGTGAACCTGTATGATCCCTTTGAGAGATCATATTACTCATATGCCCTTACATGCACACCAACTCGTCGGTGTATAGACCTTGATTAGGTCATCAACCTACTGGTCTGCCAAATGTACATGCTCAGACATATAGTAATATATCTGTCTCTGGTCAGAGGATGTTTGCCTGTGATGTGATAGTATTCATCATAGGTCTTTGGTTATCTCGATCTCGTCAAGTCAACTCATTGACTCAACTAATCTGATACCTCCGAATCAATATTCCTATGCAGAGGACCTTCATCAAGAGGTCGATCAGATATCGGTCTAATGAGATGGGATTGCCATCTCCCACTCAGACTGGAGATCACTACTTGTTAATCATTGATGATGCTTGATGAGTCCTCTATCTAACTCCTTAGATATTCATCCAAGCATCAGCCTCTATGATTCAATCATTGAATCAACAGCTGTATGATTATCAAGTTGGCCATGGTACATAACCCTTATTGTACAGAGGGACCTTATAGTGCATTCATTCATTCAATATCAGAAAGGGAGTGAAACAAAACATCAATAACTTTTATTGATAAATCATTTATTACAATAACATTTATTGTAGGAATGGTTCGCCTCGGGCTCACAATGCTAACAATCTCCCACTAGCCCTCAGAACCATTCAGGAACAAGCCTTAATCCATACTCATTACATGCTGGTCAAAAACCTTCTGTGTCAGAGGTTTGGTAAGAGGATCAACAACGTTGTCGGCGGAGGCCACCTTGGTGATGATGATGTCACCACGCTTTTGAATCTCCCGAATGATGTGGTATTTCCTTTCTACGTGCTTGCTCTTCTGATGCCATCTGGGTTCCTTCGCCTGGGCAATGGCTCCCGTATTATCACAGAGTAGCGGGATGGGAGTATCAGAGGAAACTACGCCAAGCTCCTGGACGAACTTGCGCAACCACACCGCCTCCTTTGCAGCATCCGATGCGGCAATGTATTCGGCTTCTGTTGTTGAATCTGCCGTAGTGCCCTGCTTCTTGCTTCTCCAGCTCACAGCACCACCGTTCAACAGGAACACAAACCCTGATGTCGACTTTCGATCATCAATATCTGATTGGAAGTCAGAATCTGTATATCCCAAGACTTGGAGATCACCATCTCCATAGACCAAGATGTAATCTTGCGTCCGTCTAAGATATTTGAATATGTTCTTTACTGCATTCCAGTGTTGTTCTCCATAGCAGGATTGGTAACGACTTACCACTCCCACTGCATGGCAGATATCTGGCCTGGTACACATCATGGCATACATTAAGCTTCCTACGGCTGATGCATAAGGACATCCAGCCATGGCCTTCTTTTCTTCAACAGTTTGAGGAGCCATTCCTTTAGACAGGTGGATACCATGTCTTAAGGGTAGGAATCCTTTCTTGGAACTATCCATACGGAATCGTTTAAGAATCTTCTTAATGTATCCTTGTTGTGACAATCCCAATATCCTCTTCTCTCGGTTTCTGAACAGCTTCAGACCCAAGATGTAAGAGGCTTCTCCAAGATCTTTCATCTCAAAGGTATGGGACAGCCAAATCTTCACACTGGTCATCATCCCTGTATCATTCCCAATGATAAGGATGTCATCTACATAAAGCACGATGAACACAATGGCGCTCCCACTAAGCTTCTTGTACACACAAGGTTCATCAGGATTCTGCACAAAATCATAACTCTTTATGGTTTCGTCAAATCTGATGTTCCAACTACGAGAAGCTTGCTTGAGCCCATAGATGGATTTCTTCAGCTTGCATACTTTGCCATCCTCAGTTATGAAGCCCTGGGGCTGCTCCATGTAGATATCCTCCTCGAGGTATCCATTGAGGAAAGCCGTCTTGACGTCCATCTGCCAGATGTCGTAGTCAAGATATGCAGCTATAGCTAGCAATGTCCTGATGGATTTAAGCATAGCCACAGGAGAGAACGTCTCATCGTAGTCGATGCCTTCTCTCTGTGTGTAGCCCTTGGCTACGAGCCGTGCCTTGAAAGTCTCTACTTTCCCATCAGGTCCCCTCTTTCTCTTGAAGATCCATTTGCACCCAATGGGTTTTACCCCCTTAGGTGGATCTTCTAGGGTCCATACACCATTCTTATGCATGGAGTCAATTTCTGACTTCATTGCTAGCATCCATCTATCCATGTCATGATCCGCGAGTGCTTCATCAAATGAAGTAGGATCACTGTCAGTTTCACCTGACACATGGAATCCATACCTTTCAGGTGGTGCAACCACCCTTGAACTCCTTCGAAGAGGTATGGGTGTTTCATCTTTATTTATCTCTTCAGTTTCTGGTTCAGGAAGCTCAGAGTCCTCAGGGGACTCAATGAGTTCCTCCACTTCACTTTTGTCTTGACCTTTAAGGAAATCATCCTCCAAAAATTTCACATCTCTAGAGACAAAAACCATTTGGGTCTCAGGGTCATAAAGTTGATATCCAATACCATCTTTAACATACCCAATGAAGTAGCACTCACGAGAGCGAGATTCTAGCTTACTTGCATCCACATTCTTTGCATGGACCAAGCAACCCCAAACCCTTAAGTGATTAACACTAGGTTTGGTTCCATACCATAGCTCATGAGGAGTCTTAGGTACAGATTTGCTAGGAATCTTATTTAGGATATATATTGCAGTCTCTACTGCATATCCCCAGAAACTAAGTGGTAAATGTGCTTTACTCATCATTGAACGAACCATATCCATGATGGTTCTGTTGCGTCTTTCAGCAACACCATTAAGTTGGGGAGTTCCAGGAGGAGTGAGATTGGAAATAATTCCATTCTCTTTAAGGTATTCCTTAAATTCATCTGATAGGTACTCGCCACCTCGATCAGATCGAATTCGTTTAATCTTCCTATTGGTTTGGTTCTCAACCAAAACCTTGAACTCTTTGAACTTTTCAAAGGTTTCAGACTTATGACGTAATAGGAAGATAAACCCGTATCGCGAATGGTCATCAATAAATGTCAAATAATATCGATATCCATTTCGAGTCGCGGTACTGAAGGGACCGCATACATCAGTATGTATTAGGTCAATAATACCTTCACATCTTGTAACCTTGTTACGGAAAGGCATCCTGGTCATTTTACCTCGAATACAATGTTCACAGGTAGGTAAAGGCTGAACCTGTAGAAAATCCAAAGGTCCATCCTTTATCAATCTATTGATCCTATCAACAGATAAATGACCAAGCCTTTGATGCCAAATCATGTTTGAATGATTTATATTACTCCTGGATCTTTTAGGGTTTTTATTAGTGGTTGTAACATTCATGACATGCTCATTAATGCACAATTCATAGAGTCCTCCAGAAGTCAAAATACCCTATGCAATATATTTATCATAATGATTTATGACTAATTTATTACAAAATAGGAATGAATATCCACTTCTAACTAGCTTAGATACAGATATCAAATTCCTTCTGACTTCAGGTACATAAAGACACTCTTTAAGTACTAGGACTCTTCCACTAGATAATGATAGTCTGTAGGTCCCGACGGCGACTGCTGCAACACTTGCATCAGATCCCATCTGGATGACTATCTCCCCTTCCTCAAGCTGTCTAGTTTCCTGAAACAAATGCAACAAATTGCATACATGAACAGAAGCATCAGAATCAACTACCCAACTTCCTTCTCGTCCAACGAGAAAGCTGGTTTCAATGATAAGAGTAGATTTCATACCTGCTGGGGCTTTACCTTTGTCGACCGACTTCAGGTAATCTGGGCAATTACGCTTCCAGTGCCCCGGCTTCTTGCAGTGGTGACAGACGTCGGTTTTCTTCGACGCCATTAAAGTGGATGCATTGGAAGATGAGGCAACACTTTGTCCCTTCTTCTTTCTCTTCTGGGCCAGGCCCTTCCGAGAACCTTGCTTCCGACCGCGCTTTCCTTTGACCTGTGCAACCATTGCAGTGCTAGAGGGACCATCTTTCTTCATTACGTCTTCTGCAGACTTTAATGCAGCAAGAAGCCCAGCATTTGTCAATTCCAGCTTATTCATGTGGAATGACACCACAAAGTTATTGAAAGATTTGGGCAATGACAGCAGAATGAAATCAGATTGCATGTCTGCATCCATCGTCACCCCCAGAGTCTCAAGCTCTGACAAGTACCCAAACATTTTGAGCACATGATCGCGGACCGAGGTCCCTTCCTGCATCTTGCAGCGAAGAAGATCTTTCATAACATTGTACCGCTGGGTGCGGGTAATGTCACCAAACATATCCTTTAGATTCTGCATTATATCCTGGCAAGTGCTCATCTCCACATGTTGCTTCTGAAGAACATTGGAGAGAGAACCCAAGATATAGCATCTAGCCAAGACATGATCTTCATCATACTTGTCATTATATGCTTTGTCTTCCTTAGATTTAGGGTTTTCAAGTTTGTTTTCATGGAGCACATAACTGATGCGCTCTGCCGAAAGCAAAAGCTCCAAATTACGGATCCAATCCGAGTAATTTGGTCCGGTCAATTGGTTGACCTCCAGAAGCCTGTTTAGTGGGTTCATGGCCTTCATTTTCTGAAATTGAGAATGCACTATATTAGAACATATAATCATATATTCAATTTATTTTATTTGATTAAGGCATTTTAAATCAAATTAGTCTTGCTATGTCAACTATGAAAGTTTATTCCCTTATTCACTTTCAAAGTAGGAGATATACTTACCAATATATCTCAAGCAAGAACTGGGATCTCCTTTTTATCATTGTCATATCCCAATAATATGAGAACCTATGACTCCGATAAAGAGAAGCGAGAACACATTCCGCCTTGCAAGTCCAACTTGCATTTCCCAATTCGGTCTTTAATACCCGAGCCCACCACCCCTAAGATGATGTTGACTCGTCATTAATTGAATCAACTGTCAACAGGAATACAACTCGCTATGCGCAATCCAATATCGCCCCAATAATATGAGGACCCGATATTGGGGTCACTACGCATACGTCCTTACTCTTTCGAGAAGCGACGAGCCCGATCCAAACGGATCATATGTGGGAGCTGTCACTTCGGACAGGCGTCTCCCACATATAATATTTGGCGACGAAACCCTTCGCCTTGACGGGAGACCATGGATGTCACTTATGTGATCCTCCATCTCTTATTCAAATTTAATTAATTACTATGAATCTCATTCATATAATTAATTCTTCCAAGGGAATTATTAACTCTAATCATATTAGAGTATTCTCAATTGGATATAATTAACTTAATCATATTAAATTAATTATCAATCCAATTTAATCAATCAAACTTAGTTTTATGCTTGAATATACATATATGATATTATTCTCAAAGTACGTATTAATTCGAATTTTAATAATTAGAAAAATACATCATAATCCCTCGGACATTATCCCGGCCCTACCCGCTGTCATGGCCAGTACCGACGGGAGTGGGGCGGACCACATACGTTGCAACCCGCTGACCAGCGATCCCCGACTAGACACCATATCCACCTCGGGAAAGGATAATGCCAAATTGATTATTTTGTACTTGAGATGATCATTGGTTTTTCAGCCGAAATTATACCATATAGTAATCAAAACAATTTTGATTTTAAGGAAATTTGCTAGGCAAATTCCCAAGTCCTATTCAAGCAAGAAGTTTGATGATTGTAATTCCAATTAAGGTTTAGATCAAATCTAATCATCTAATTGGTTGGGGCCAAGTCAATTAGGCAAATAATCATGTTTCAATATTTCACAAATATTTTTCAAGATTATTTCACGAAATTAACAATTAATTTCTCTAATTGACAATCACTTGGTTCTAGATTAGGAAAGCAATTTCAGCAGTGACCCATACTTACTAAAATTGGCATATCTCAATCATATTAAATCCAAATTAAGCAAAGTCAATTTCTAAATTTTGCTAATTTGATTTAGGACAGAATCTAAGTGATGTTTCACGCATTTCGAGGCAAGTCTAAACAGTAATTAACATTTTAATCACGTTCAGATTCACAGTTTCCGCAACAGTGCATACATGTCCATTAAAACGACCATATCTCGAGCATACGAAATCCGATTTACGCAAACTCAGATCCTATGGTTTCCTTATTTAATGGGGAACATAATCCAAGTATAAAATTTGTGTTTAAACAATTTAAACAGTGCCGAATTTATTTACTAAACAGATCTGCGAAATCAAATGCGATGAAAACTTTCGCGACCTAAACGAACCCAAGTCGTCCTCGGTTAGCGAATCACTATTCGAAACCGTCGACCTAAGGCTCTGATACCACTTGAATGATATGGAGAGATCCTCAAGCGCATCACGGAAGCGTGAGCGTCGTATCGGATACGACGAAGAACGACTAGTCGTACTAGTTGTTCGGTGCAGCGGAATTTAAAAAATTTTATTCGATGAAACCACATGATCCAAGAACCATTCTCGGATCGTTTCATCTATAACCACAACAAGTATAATGCAATACCTCTTGAAGCGTGGTTGATCGAGTCTCTAAGAGAAGAGACCTCCTGTCTCAAGTCCGATCGTCGGAGAGATCGCTTGCGAGCGCGGGGATGAACCGCGGTGTCCTCGCAATCCAAGAAGTTGATCCAAGCGCGGTTGCTCCTGATCTCGTCGCACGAGATCGAACGTCTCCTTCGCAGGCGAAGCACTCGAAGTAGACGGAGAACCGCAGAGCGTCGAAGCGGCAACACGAAGGCGAGGGCGACGACGATTCCCTCCACTAGGGTAGACGACCACCAAGAGGAAGAGGGAGAGAGGGCTGTCGAGTATGAGAGAAAGAGAGAGAGAGAGATTTGCTATAATAGCATGTGTCAAGAGAGAGCCAAGGGTGCCTCTCTATTTATAGGGTTTTGGGATCCATGGATCTCAATCCATGTGTCACATAAAATCAATGGTTGAGATTGATTTATGTCAATCCAATGGTCAAGATTGTTGTTGGTAAAAGCCAACAACTTGTGATTTAATTTGATAAAATATATTTGATAAATCAAATAAATATTAATACCAAATTAAACCAACTAAATAAGGTGTGACAAAACAAATGAGAGCCTCCTTCCCAATTGGGAGGAGTGGACGGCCACCAATTCCATGAAGGAATTGGTGCCGCCCCCCTCTTCCCATATGGGGAGGGCAATCCCATGGATTCCCATGGGATTGCATATCTCCTTGTTTTTCTCTCAACTTATTTTCCAACAATTTTATTCACCAAAAATAATTCTCAATTAATTTTGGGAATATTGCAATCTTGACATTGGAATATTGTGAATCACATTCACAACCCAAAACAAAATGTAATTTACATTTTCAATTAATTAGACAATGTGTATCCAATACACATTAATAATTAATCTACTAATATAAATTATATTTAACTCTCTCTAATACATTATAAATCACATTTATAATATATTAGGAATAATTGGATATTACTATCCACATTATTCTTATCCATAATAATTAAATCACATTTAACTATATTGGATAATTTCTCATACATCATGATAATTAAATCACATTTAATTATCAACTTCTCTTTGCTTAGATCTTATGGAATTGTTCTCAAACCATTTAAGAACAATGCTATTTCTCCTCAGATACTTGGAGATAAGGACAGGGCGATTGTATTGTTCCACGTATAGTGACTTGGATATTGAGATCACATCTCATATCCAGATCCCATGGACCTCTCATAGATGCTTGATTAAATCAAGACCGTAAACCTAATCTTCTCATTGCATCTGAATCTCATTCAGATCAATGTCCAATACATGGACTAAGATTAGGTCACTTCTCTAATGAGAGGAGTCACTAAAATCCAGACCTGTTTCATCACTCCCTCGGAATGGAAGCGTCATGGTTATACAATCGTTTATGATCAAATCACCCTTCAGGTATTCCCAATACCTGCACATCCTGCATACTGGAAGACTCATGATCATCATGAAGATAAAGATCACTTTTACACTGTCATCTTCATAGTATGATCATTAAGTTTCTCAATCTTGGTCCTTGGGATATGGTACAGATCATATGCTTTCACAAAGCATATATCTTACCTTCAAATTCATATCATGCTTCTAAAGCATGATGACCATGCATGGAATTTGGTCAATCCCAATACCTCATGAGTGAGCTCATGTCTTCCGGTTCACAAGTGAACTTGTATGATCCCTTTGAGAGATCATATTACTCATATGCCCTTACATGCACACCAGCTCGCCGGTGTATAGACCTTGATTAGGTCATCAACCTACTGGTCTGCCAAATGTACATGCTCAGACATATAGTAATATATCTGTCTCTGGTCAGAGGATGTTTGCCTGTGATGTGATAGTATTCATCATAGGTCTTTGGTTATCTCGATCTCGTCAAGTCAACTCATTGACTCAACTAATCTGATACCTCCGAATCAATATTCCTATGCAGAGGACCTTCATCAAGAGGTCGATCAGATATCAGTCTAATGAGATGGGATTGCCATCTCCCACTCAGACTGGAGATCACTACTTGTTAATCATTGATGATGCTTGATGAGTCCTCTATCTAACTCCTTAGATATTCATCCAAGCATCAGCCTCTATGATTCAATCATTGAATCAACAGCTGTATGATTATCAAGTTGGCCATGGTACATAACCCTTAGAGCCCGTTCGGTAGGAGAATAAGCAGGAATAAGGATGGGGAATAAGGGGAATAAGGGTCTATTCTCCGTTCGGCTGGAGGATAAGAATAAGGAGAATAAGGTGAAATAAAGGTAGGTATGGTGGGATAAAGATAGGAATAAGAGTGAAATAAGATGAAATAATGGGGAATAGTCGTACCACGGGGAAGCGTGTTGGGGGCTTATTCCCCTTATTCCATTCCTCCTTATACCCCAAACGAACAGGGCCTTATTGTACAGAGGGACCTTATAGTGCATTCATTCATTCAATATCAGAAAGGGAGTGAAACAAAACATCAATAACTTTTATTGATAAATCATTTATTACAATAACATTTATTGTAGGAATGGTTCGCCTCGGGCTCACAATGCTAACAAAGTTCCTGTACTAAAACGAAATATTAAAACTCGTAGGGGGTCCTTGCAAAATGCCCACCACCCTACGTACACGAGTCACGTGAGATGACATGGACAAGGACCTAAATGCAAATAATGAAAGTTTGAGGGTCTACATGAAAATATTACAAAACTTTTAAACTGCAAATGAAAGTTTTAATACTAATAGATAAATAAAAAATAGACGGGGGCTTGAGTGTAAAATACCCACGGCTAATAACGCGTATGCGATCAGACGACTGGGGGTCGTTCACTTATCTACGTGACACGCTCACAACGCGCGATGACGGTCCGGATCGAGCGGCTACGATTAGATCCTTCAAGGCTGATCGAACGGCGGTGGTGTGTAAGGATCCAACGGCTGGCGATCGATCTGGAGCGGCGGTGCGATCCAACGACGATGGGGGCGGAGGAAGAACAGGGAAGCAATGCCGGCGAGGTGAGCTTCCCCAAGCTCGATCTTCGTCCTCCGGCGGTCTTCGAGGCACAAAAATGGCCGGCCGACTCCTGGGGTGGTCCTCTACCTCCTGGGAGCTCCAAAATACTTCAGCGGTGGTCGGAGCTCGCTGGGGGAGGCGATGGAGATGGCAGGCTCCTGGATCCTCCGGCGAGTGTCAAAACGAGCCCCAGGTGTTCTTCAAGTGCTCCTGGACCTGCAAAAGGCATGAGAGGGTCGAGGGCAAAGTGCCTCGACCCCGCAAAGGCGGAATGACGGCATGGAACGACGACGAGAGATGGCGGCCGGAGCGAGCTCCTGCGAGGGTATGATTTGGTCGATTTGATGGGTGAAACTCGAAATTAACTGGATGGATCGAATCCTAGGACTACTGGGAATAAAATAAGTGAAAGAAAATGAAGAAAAATAGAGCCCTCTGTGTACATGAGGGAGGACCTCGACGGCAAAGGTGGCCGGAGGTGGGTGGAGACGCCCGATCGACGTGTCCTCGACTCACCTGATGAAAGGAAGATGGAGCTGTCACCTCCGCCTCACCGTTAAGCACGAAAGGGAGGAGAAAATCAGGTCAAAAGGTGTTCAAATTTGATTTGGAAAGTCGGGTCTCCTTATAAAGGGTTGACGACCGGGCTGAGAAGAATGAGGCAAAGCCGGCAGAATCGATGGTCCAAGGCCCTAGGAAAGATGAGGGCGTGAATCACCAATGTTCAAGGAGAAAAAGTCATGAAGACATTAACATGAAATAATGCAAGAGCAAGCCTCGAAAAAAATCGGGAAGGCGGGTCAAAAACACAGTTCTGACACTGCTAATGGGTGGAGGACAACCAGTTGACCGGGGGTCAACACTGACCGTCTCCTGGTCGGTCCACGTGGACCAACCAGGAAAAAGCCCCAGAAAAATAATTAAAAATTCATTTAAAAATAATAAATTCATTTATTATTTTTAGGTTATAAAATAAAAAATATTTGTTATTTTTTGAAGTATTTTATTATGATTTTTAATTATTTTTATGAGGTATAAAAATACGAGTTGCCTTTTTAGGCCTATATAGGTATACATATCTATATATTTTAATATTTTATTTTTATTTTGTATATTTGATTTTATTTATTTTATTTACTAGTTTATAAATTTATAAGATATTTTTATATACTTAAATATATTTTTATTTTATTTTTCTGAAGTATTTTGTACACTTAATAAAATATAAGTAGTAATTATATAGGTATATATACAGGTATTATACCTATGTATTATATATAGGTATTTTATTTTTGTATTTTCTTTAGGTTTTTATTCTGATTTTAATGTACATATATATTATAAATAATATTTACAAAATTATAAAAATATACAATTGTAAAAATAATGAATAAAAAATAAATTGAATATTTTAATCTGTACAAGTATACAATAGGGGTCCAGAACTCAACTTTCAAACCGTAGCTCCGCAAAATACAAAACCTGCACCTTTCACGAAATACAAAACCTGCAAAATACAAAACTTTCACGAGACTTAGTTCAATGGATTATTGACTGCCTAAGTAGAGTATTTTAGAGCACACACACGACTCTTGATGATAATGACCTAACTTAGACGCCTGCACCTTTCACTTGGCTCAACACAATTGGAGTAGTGAGGGGATTGGATTTGCAGGTATGATACGCACACAAGTGGAAACATTTGTCCTCGTCTAAGGAGGGAAGAGCACCCCAACCCGTCCAATAGCAGAGATATCTAAAGACAGGAGATTGTGGGTTGCAATAATGCTTCAAAAGAGGGATAGTCTACTTTCTTAAGAGGAAAAACTCCATATGTAAATGCTGTTGTAAATAGTATTTCAAAAACAGCAAAAAAAAACTCCAAAAAATACAGACCTGATTGAAAACAAAATGTCTGTTGGAGTGCTTATATTTGCATAGTCAATAAGCAAGCTTGAGCTTCAAAGTCAAATCATGTGAGCCTGCATCTGGATGACTTGACTACACTGCTCTTGCATCTTAGGGTGAGTAGTTACACTGGCTACCATCCATTCTTCTCTTCATCCCCTCCTCTTAAGTTGGTTGTCAGTTGAACTTAGACGGGAATACCCCGTTCCTCGAGGAAGGAGTTGCTGGATTGGAGAATCATTGAGATGTCATGATGGAGAAGTCAGTCTCTTTGTCATTTCAGTTGGGGAGAGATACTATCACTTACATTGTACGAGTAAAATTCATAGTCATAAGGGTTTGTGTATGATTGATGTATTCTGACCTGGCTATTGAGGAGACTTGAGATGAGTTTTGGGATTCTCCAAGGCTGTTGGATTTCAAATCCGATTCCCACTGAGGTTCCGCCCATACTAAAATTCCAAGTCTCCGACTTAAGCTACAAACTTTGATTTTGTGAAGACAAGTTTGATAATTAAATTTAATCAATTTTCTTTTTTTTTTTAATTTTCTTTGTTTTTATTTTATGCATAAGTGTTTGCAAGGGACCGCAAAGGCAAGTATAGGGGGATGATGAATCTCCATTTCATCACCTTTATTCTATCATTTTGGCCTTTAAAACCCTATTAAATGCATGTAAATACCTATAATTTGCATTATTTAACATTCATGCATTGTTGTACAAATAGTGTATAAAATATTGTTTTTAATAACAAAATTATAGAATAAAGAAAATAAAAGAGAAAAAATAAAATATCAAAGATATTTTATGACCTTAAACCCCGAGACCAAGGCATCTTGATGACTAGGTCGACAAGGAATAAAGTAGGGGGAGAAAAAGGTCCAAAATACAATAAAAATCCCTTTTTATTTATTCATTCTTCATTTATTTTGGGACCTATTTTATTTTACACTTTTTATACTTAAAATAAATAAACTTTGTACATGAAAGTTGTAGATAATGAAATCTAGAAAAATACAAGATTGAGTTCATATAAAAATAATATAAGTGTACAAGATACAGTTTAAATAAGATACCAAAATCCCAACTTCCCAGACCCATATCTCTCAAATAGAAACTCAAAATATATTGAAATCACCTTTAATTTTCTATAACTTTTAATAAGCAATTTAATGAAGGTGGTTTCATATTTTTTGGAGTTAAGGTGTGAAAGTTAGGTTTTGGACCTTTATTGTATATAATACCAGATTAAAATAATCATATGTTTTTATTATTTTTATAATTTTATATTTTTATAATTTTGTAAATGCTATTTATAATATACGCACATATTAAAACATGAATAAAACAATAAAGAAAACATAAAATAAAATATGTATAGAAAATATATAGGTAGAATACCAATAACTATACCTATATAACAAATACACCTATTTATTTACTTATATATATTATACCAAAAAAATATAATAAAAAATATATTCATGTATATAAAAATAAGGTATAATTATATAAAATAATAAGCTAAAATAATAAAATCAAAATCACAAAAAAAACATAAAAACATAGATAAATATACTTGTATCATAACCCCTAAAAAGTAACTATTAATAAATAACCTCTAAAAATAAATAAAAATCAAAATAAAATAATTAAAAAATTAATAAATATTTTTTTATTTTATAACCTAAAATTTATAAAATCATTTTTTATTTTTTTATTGATTTTCTAAATAATTTCCAGGAGGTTTTTCTTGGCTGATCCATGTGGACCAACCATGTTGCTCGGATGGTTGACTGGGGGTCAACTGTCTAACCCACTTCATGTAGCTGTCAGGACCTAGCACCTAGGTCTTCTTCTCGATTTTTTGGAGCCCGCTCCTTGTGTCTTTTTGGATCGAGCCCTTCATGACTTTTCTTCCCCGATACTCGAGGATCCACGCCTAGGCCTTTCATTGGGCTTTGGATCGCTGAATCGAGCTGCATCCCTCGATCTTCTCGTCATCTCTGTCAGTTGTACATAAGCCTCCTCGATCTTCCTTCCCCATTTTGAACCTCTTTTGACCGCTATTTCTCTCCCTTCTTGCACGCAAATGGCCAAGGGAGGTGAGAGCGACCTCGCCATGCTCTTGGGCTGATCAAAGGAGTTGTCTTAGGGGCGTTCCATCATCTCCGGCCAACCTCGACCATCGAGGTATTCTTCCTGGCTTTCCATCCGGTGAGGTACTCATTCTACTGCATTCTCTAGCTTAGTTTAGTTCTTAGGCTGTATTCTTACATTTATTCTATCTATTAATCGTGTGTGTAGCTTCATTCCATCTCTTCAAAGTTCGCCGGAGCTCAGCTCCGACGAACCATACAATACACTCCTCCATGTCTTCCGACTCGCCAACCACCCTCACTAGCCTCCTCTTCGCTTCTACTACATATACACCCACTCCATTCAACCTACCCCTTTTCAGCGTAGGATCTTGGCCTCCCACTCCATCACCTCGTTGGAGGACCATCACCACCTTCCATTCCGCGACCATTCACCTCGCCAAAAGCCCATAGGACCATATTTTTCTTGTGAATACTTTTATTGTAGGTCTTGAATGCTCACGACCCCATGGGGGTCGATTTTACTGATGCCGGAGGTATTTGGACCCCTTCGCCTTCCCCGAGCTCTTTGGCCATCGCCGGAGCTCCATGTTGCTTCCGAGGCTTTCATATGACGCGGAGGGGCTAGGGATCATTTTGCTTCTCTTGGTTCGCTCCCAGGTGGTCAGAGGGATACGCCACAACAGATCAAAGATAGGAAGAAAAGGAGTTCTTCCTTGTTTTTCCAAGCTTCGCCATTGCCATAACAGCCAGTCGTCGTTGGATCTCCATAGGCCATCATCGTCGATCCTTTCGTGGGGATCTAATCGCAGCCATCCGACACCAACCGGTATCAGGCGCCCTCGTCACACCACGTGGCAAGTCAATGAAGATCTGTCGTTCATCTGCGTCGAGTGTTGGGGTATTTTGCATTTAACCCCAGCATTTTTGTAATTTATTTATTAGCCCTTAAAATTTCATAAGTAGTTTAAAACATTTTGTAATAATTGTAACTAGGCACCCTACTTCTGGTATTTGCATTTTGGTCTGCATCGTGTCACCTCAAGTGACGACCTACGTGAGTGGCAATTTTGTAGGTGTTCCCCTAGGCTTTTATCTATTTACTTTTAATCCAAGAACTTTTACATTGAGTTATATTTTTGTGAAATTTGCAGTGAGGCTCCTGGACTTTACTTTATTTTCAAAAATACCCCTGCTAGTAATGTAGTTTCTCTTTGTTTCTGTCGTGTCACCTCAAGTGACGACCCACGTGAGTGGCAATTTTGTAGGTGTTCCCCTAGGCGTTTAGCTATTTACTTTTAATCCAAGAACTTTTACATTGAGTTATATATTTTTGTGAAATTTGTAGTGAAGCTCCTGGACTTTATTTTATTTTCAAAAATACCCCTGCTAGTAATGTAGTTTCTCTTTGTTTCTATTTTTTTAATATAGCTACAATACTCTAAAAAATCCACAAAAATAGATTTAAGTTCTTGATTGCATATACATTCATGCCCTATTTTTAGTTTGCAATTTTAGGACTTTTTATTATTTCTTAAAAATAAAATAACCCTTTTTGTCCCTGCCCACACTAGAAAATACATAAAAATATAAACACATTCTGAGAAATTCCCCAAAAATATATTTTTATTTATGTATTTTTAACCTTCAGATCAAAAATAATTGAAATTTTAAAAGAAAATACCTAAAAATTGAAAACCCTAAAAATACTTTAAAAATTTTATAAAATTCCCAAAAATCCCAAAAAATCTATTTTCTGTTTTATATTTTCTCTATATTATTATCGATATATCAAAAATTAAATTAGAGATTTTTTTTACTCTTTTTTCCATTTTTAATCGCCATTTTAATTTCAGATAGTAAGATTATCCATGTTTTAGGTTATTTTTAACTTTGAAAATATATAAAATTAGCAAAAAATCCTAAAAACATAAAAATAGTAAAAAAATTTTAAACCCCAAAAGATTTTATTTTCTTGATTTTGTTTATCTCTATTAGTATTTATATCCATATTAGTCTATATTATATATATACTCTATATATATTATCTTTTAAAAGAAAATATAAAAATATAAAAAGAAAATATAAAATAGAAAATTAAAAATCAAAATACAAAATTATAAATTAAAAATAAAAATATTAAAAATAAAAAACCCACAAAAAAGACACACATAAATATTCTTACAATCACTTTTTGTGGTTCATTGCCCCATTCTATCTTGTTTGCTCTTGTGTTCGACACTCTACACATACTTACACCTATACTCACATTTTATAGAGTTAAATATAATAAATTTTAACTCCACATTGCTTTTTATTGCTTAATTATCATTGTGGGCTAACTATTGATTAACCCGGGTTTCGTGAGCGGTCGCTTCAGCGACATTGTGGTCTCGCCTTGTGTGGACTACTTTAGGCCTTCGTAAAATTCGAGTTATCAAGTGGTCGCAGCGGGCAACAGTGGCAAGGGCATCGGTGGCAAGGACGGACTAGAATGCGTGGGCGCCTGGTCCGGTTTGGTTCGCTCGCTGGATTTAATCCCTAATCAAAGCCCCCTCTTGAAGAGGCGGCTTTAGACCAGAGCCGCCTCTTGAAGAGGTGGCTTTGTCTTAAACAAAGCCGCCTCTTCAAGAGTCAGCATACCAATGGTAAATAATAATAATAATAATTTTACCTATCGCTCAGGGAAAATAAGTATAATAACTTACCTCTGGGATGAAAATTCCTCAGACTGTGTGGGATCTAGAACAAATGGTAGGCATGTGCTTTGGTGCAGTTTCAGGCTCACCTGCTAGAAAGTTGAAGTAGTAAATGGAGAGGGGATTAGATATGCAAAAGTGTGACATATTCACGCAACAAAAGAGATTAGAAGAAGGGTGAAGGTGGGAGACCCTAGTCGCACCAATCTTCGCCCCCTCCCCATGCGCTGCCCAACCTCCACCCACTCGATCTCCCACCTCCTCCCTCGTGTCACCCATCTTGCTACCCCTCATCCCCTGTGCCACCCAGAGCACCCCCTAACTATGCATCACCTGACCTCCCACCTTCTTCCCTCGTGTCGCCCACCTGCCCCTCCACTGTGTCTCTTGACTGCCGCCATTGGAACAGAGAATAGGTGGATTGCTTGCAAGGGAAAGGAAGAGTACGGAGGGGAGTGGAGCAGAGAAAGGAGAGAGCCATGGGATTTACTAAAATTTATTATCACAACTTTAACTCAAAAAAGTTAACTCAAAAAGTCACAAATTACAACAAGATTCGTAGGGCTAAACGGATCAACTTTACAGGGTTGATGGGATAATAATGATATTTATAAGATTGAGAAGGTAATTTACAAACATTTTATGGTTTGTGGGGGTAAAAACTCTATATATATGACTTTTTACATGGAAATTTTATTTTATATATTATAAAATATAAGGACCTCCCTTAAGAATGTTTTCATAAACATGTCGAAAAAAGTTTTTTAAATTGGATTTTTTAAAAAAACTCTAAAATACTTTTACTCAAGGTTTTACAAATTAGATCGGACGTTGAACTGGTTTCTCTTCGGTTCAGTCTGATTGAGTCGGATCGTCGATTCATACTGGTCGGACCGACGATAATGTCAGCATTACATCATCATTCTTATTGACCCAGAAAAATTCAGACTATGCTTAATTTAATGTATGATCGGTCGAACACTTTTTATGAACCGAAAAAATTGGATATTATATCCATTAAATAATCTTTCACTAGAAGACTTTATATTTTCATTCAACAAACAAATGAAAAACAACTATCACCTAATACTTTTAATTTAAATATCATCATGTAATATAATATAGATAAGAATAATGAAATAGTCCAACAATTGTATAATTTTGTAATATCATTCATAGAAAAAGAAACATATACAATATCTATTTTAAATAGATAAATATACCACGAACCTCGAAAGTTGAAACATGAATCCTCAAGATCATTAATCCTTGATAAACAAAAACAATGTCCATTTAAAATAGACATATGTTGCTCTAAATTACAAGAATGTTCGACAGTCTATCACCGATATCATCAATCTAAGCCTCTAAGTCATCGGTGTTTTGTACTTCAGGTTCTTCCACCCAATCACCATATAATTGCATGTCTTCCAAAGATATTAGACCAACCATATCATTCTTGTATTCATTTTTTCTCATGTAAGAATAGTACTTCCAAATCATGATGATAATAACTTATATAAAATAATAAAGAATATTATATGTTACACTGATTGGCATGGATAAAAATCAACTGATTTAATTTTAAATGATGAAATTCGTTCCTCCTCGGTGAATGATTTCGCTCAAAAAATACTCCAATTCCACTCACATGTTAATGCAGAACAAGTTTGACTAAGAACACGAATAGCCTTAGCCTGTAATATCGAAGTTGCTCCACCATACATTTTCCACCATTCAACTATAAAAACAAATTGTAAGTTATACATGAACTAATCAAATTAGAATATTAACTATGTAGCTCACTCGTCTAGTTAAATACCCGAAGACATCTTTCTACATTTCAAATCGTGGATGTACGTCCAAAATTTCTCATAGCATCCCTATACAAGGAGAACTTCATGGTGATAGAATCTATTTTCTCTTCATCGTTATGAAATAAAGTTTCGATATTTTCATGAAAGTCAGCCATGATATGATGATTTAAGGACAAGTTTTCACCATTGTAGAAGAATTCGAGGTTCAAAAATAGTCCAGCTTTGTGTATGGGATGGTCAAGCTTCCTATCTCAGTTATCGTCAAAGATATCAATATATGGCTTGTAGTCAATGACATTGTTATTAAATACAAGTTGGATAGCTTCCCTTGCTATTTTCATTGCCTCATAAATATATCCCATTGACGACTTCTGGTCACTATCAACAAGGCGCAAACCCCCCCCCCCACCGATTCAGTTATACTAACAACCACTGCACATGAATCCCATAATAATGTGTTCAAAATTACCTCATATAGATTTTTCCCATAGTTGTCCGCGAGATTTTATACTTAAGCCATTCTCTAGATGCAACAATAGAATCGGGCCATCTTTTTTCTGAAGTAGACACTGCACATTCCAAAAATTTGTTGCAAATTTGGTTGCAATGGGACAAGTAATTTCAAAGTTGTAAAATTTATGCATCATTTGAAGAACAAAATTATGATTGTAAGTAAGCTTTATAATCTTCCATACTTCTCCAACGACATGCTTCACTCTTGGAACTTGATCAAACTTTTCTAGAATCAAATCGAGACAATGAGCTGTACATGGAATCCAAAAATATTACTGTGATACCTTGTGATTATCTTTTCTGTAGCCTGATAGTTTGCAGCATTGTTTGTGATAAAGTGAATTATATTTTCAGGCCCAACATACTCTACATAATCTTTGAAAAGTACAAACAACAAGCCATATGTCTTTGAATGCCTTAAGGCATCAACCGATTTCAAAAAAACAGTACCAACAGATGAGTAGACAAGAAATTTTATTAATGTACATTGTCTTAGAACTATCCATCCATCAACCATGGCTATATAACCATTCATTTCTCAGATCTTTCTATGTGTATAAACATATCCCTTCCCTTTCGTCACCATTTTCTTCATAAGCAGCTCACGTACTGTATATGCAGTACGTGCTTTATAACCATGTCCAACGGAGGCGATACCATCAATCAACTTCTAAAAACTAGGAATGTTGGTGGCATGAAAAGGATTGTCAACATCAAACATTCAATCAGAGATGAGTAAAACCGCCTCTTCAATTGTATCCTTCCTTTGCATGTCGGACTTGATTCCAGGTTGACTCCCAACCAGACGAGAAGAAAGATTTCAGCTTCTTAGATGTGGAATCTTCATTTGTGGGACTTTGTTGAAAAGTTTTCATTCATATAGGACCGGTATCATTCATTTTCACACTATAAGATTTGTTGGATGATCCAACTGAAACATTGGTACTCTTTTCTGTTCAAGTTCTCCCGCATCAAAACTTGAATGTGATTGGAATTTTTTTTACATCCCGTCACTTCTTTTTTTCCAAGTGCTCTTTCACTCTATGAATCACTCCTCCTGGAAAACCTTCAAACGAAAAAACACATTTTTTGATTCATATACTGTCAAAGTGATAGATTGCCATGCTATGTCACTTTTTTGCATAACACCTGTTATGATTACATTTTCTGACCTGTCTTCGACAACAATATTCGGTAAATCTGAATGCACATTTTGATCATCTTCCGCCTAAAAAATATTCTATAGGTTATGATCAATACAATATATACAAGAACATATAAACTTAGACTTGAGAATATATTAGCGCATCCCAAATATATATATATATATATATATATATATATACAAGTGGATAAATGGGTATCTTTAACCCATTTTATATTCGCAATTTTACCCATTTTATAAATCGCTAACTTAATTTGCTCCTTTTTTTATTTTTGATTAGTCTAACTACATTGGGATCTTTAGTATATAGTTACCTAATATCTAATCCATCCTAACCTTCAAGAACATGCTACAGTTTTATGCATTCTTGAGTGATCCTGGTCATGTAGTGGTGAATTAAATATGTATCAAATTTACTTCAAATAGTAAGGATTTTATCTATTTCTAAAGGTCCAATATTTGCTTAGATTTTACCCAATAAATAGAATGCACAATTTTAAAGGCATGAAATGATTTAATGAAATGTGTTTAACGAATAAGAAAAAATTATGAGAATATAAAGGATGTTCTCACATATCTCGAGATGCTCATACCATGGTAATGGCAGTGATGACAATAATGGAGGAGATGGCAACAACAACCGGAGTTTATGGCGGAGGCGACAGAGTTTAACGATGTCGTGATAATGATAAGAGGTGATGATGACATGACTGATTACACGAGATGTGAGATGTGATTATACACGACCAGGCACCAACTCTTCTCTGATACCAGTTGATGGGATACGACCTGCCAGTATCGTCTCCTCTCATGTACTGATTTTTAAGGATACAAACCACTTTATACATATACGGATGACCAATCACTCACCACAACAGAAGTGCTTGAAGAAAGAACAACCAGATATAACGGTGGTCGATCACCTTTCGCGACCACTGGATAAGAAAGATCATTATAAATTAGAACGAGTACAACTCTCTCGTCCCCTTTCTCTTATCTCTTTCTCATCTCTCCCTCCCTTGCTCTAAGGGTTACATTATTCTTGTGGCGATGTTATGGCGATGCCTCCACCCCCTCTATATATAGCACAATTACAACCCCATAGTCTTATTCCCTTTAGGATTATAAATAGAATACAACTCAGTTATTATTAGGATTAGGAGTCCAATCCTAATATGACCGTAATCGTAACAAGATGATATCAGAGGAGATGGCGGCAATTTTAATTGTCTGGCATGGGGGGTGGAACTGGCGATTGAGAGGGATAAGGATTTCGGAGTTGAGATGTTGCAGTCGACGGGTCGATTAGAAAAGAGGGTAGAAATGTATAATAATTATTTTTTAATTTTGTGTGGATTTTAAACCATCAAATCGGTTCGACAAATCGAACGGTTCGGACCAGCAGTTGAACACAGTTTCCTTTTTATTATTTTTTTAAAAATTTCATAGAACCAACCGATTAGGTGCCGGTTCTCAGTTGGACATGTACAACCGACCATTCCAATCTGATTTTGTATACCTTGCTTTTACTACAACACGTACTCTTCATATATTTCATTAAGCTACAACATAATTGACATGCGAAAATGAAAATTTTGAATATTCATTGTCATATTATTCGTTCTAAATTATCTTATATTCTTAGTTGCTAAAGGTTTAGAATTTTATTCATTACATTTTTTATTAAAAAATTTCAACTAATAGTTTGATCCGAAGAAACTATCAACAAATAACAGTTGATATATGATTTATATTTATAGCACTATAACAACAAAAATGATATTCACAAAACATTATTCAACACTTAACTAATTACAAGATATGATAATAGATTATTTACTGTAATAGGTCAATTTTGTTGTATTATTACTCTCTCTCTCTCTTTTCTTTTATGAAAGAATCAATATCCTTCTTGCGCCAAGTTAATTTTCGGGACATTACAACACAACAAGTTTATAGTTACACATGTTTTAAAATCAACAATTATATCGTTAGTTGTTTGATATATGATATCAACGAATGTTTTCGGTTGGGAAATATACTTTTAGAAATAATATTACCGGCGAATGGCATATATGTTTCACATTTCAAGAACCCTCCTCGACCAACACCCCCCCCCCCCGAACCCGAAACCCACCCGCCAACCCACCGCCCAGAGAAGCCCGCGAGACCCACCCATCGTCTTTGATTTTGATTGTGGCTCGAGAGGAATGAAGTTAGAGGATGAGAGGGAGGCTTGGATACGTCCTTGTCTCTGTTCGTATTGCTCAGGGAAACCAGTAGTTGTTTACCGAGCATACAATGGAGTTCGAGCCAAGGGTGGCTGTGAATCCAGAGCCAATGGAATAGGAGGAAGGGATTCCTTTACGTGTCACTACGAAGCAGTGGGGTTAATGAGATTGAACGACAGTTGTGTTGGCACATTTTTAACAATGGAGACGAATTGTTGGGTGTTATCGAGCAGCTGAAGGTGATCCTCGACTAGACAGGGTCTATGCATCGATCCAATATCAGGCTATAGGTCTTTGTGAATGGGACCCAATATCTTTGAACTTTGGTTAAAGATGCTGTGGTCGCGAGGCGTTGAAGGAGAGCCTCCAGAAGTCGAGCTATAGGCACATGGGAAGATGCTCCAGGGAACAACAAGAGGAGATCATGTCGAGCCAAGAACTCAGCCGATGGCTGAGGTACGAGGAAAGATGAGCGTAGATTCAAGCGAGGTGAGGAATTATTGAGCTTAGTGCTTTAGCCAAGGGTTCAGCTGGAGATGAGAGACCTGGAATTGGAAATAAAGAATAGAAGACGAGAAGGAAGGTTGATGGAGACAAAGTTTAATTGGGTTGGGTTTTAATTCAGAAAGAGAGGTAGAAGAGGAAGGTTAAGGGAAGTAGATGCCGATAAGCAGCAAAGAAGAGAATCTATGTAAAAGGAAGGAAGTATTACCAGTAAGAGATGTCTTTGCCTCTATAGGTTGGTTGACAATGTCCCGAAGCTTGAGCATCAAGATCAAAAGCAGTTGCAACCATGTTACAAATGAAGCTCCAGATTATGCCTGAAGGAGTTGAATATGGCCGTCATCGACCTTGGAGCTTCTCAGCTACCACTCAATAATCGATGCGTCTAGGCCAATCTTTCAATCTTACTAAGTGGTAGAACGGTTCAACTGAGAAGCCCCCCCGAAACCCGAGACCCACCCGCCACCGCCCAGAGAAGCCCCCCCCGAAACCCGAGACCGACGAGCTCTGTGCCTCCCCTGCTCGAAGAAGCCCCATTTTCCTTCACCTGGAGACCTGATGTCGAGGAGCTCCGGATTGACTATCCGATGGGATAATTTTTTTATTTAAGTTAATCGTAACCGTTAGATCTTTGATGGGTTAGATTAACTCAATATCTGGTTGAGTTAGCGGAGTCACGTAACGGAAGGTTATGGATGTAAGACGACACACTTATTTAAGGTACTGAGCGTTATTCACGATTATTCAGGGTTATGAATGTTATTACGATATTATTCGGGGTTATGGATGTAAAAATCCCAAATTATTACATCTATATATAGGAAACCGTGATATGGCACGCAAATTAATTCCATTGGTGTCCTCAAAGTTAACGTCTTTTTGTGTTTGTTATGGACGACCACTAATCCGAGGGGCACAAGTGATAGATTGGCAAGAAGTTGTGGACACAACTGATATTCTCAAAAAGAGAGGGGTATAACTGATATTGGAATATCTCATAGGGCACAACTACTAAAAACCCTATTTTTTATCATAAATGAATGTTTTCATCCGTGCAAAGAAGGCTCGGACTCCCATTTGCCCGAGATCTTCAACACTAACAATATAAACACAAGAACACACCGCCACTCTCTCTTCACTCTCTCTTCTTTCTTCGGCAATCATCTCAGTTACATTTCAAGAATGGCAAGCGCGAGCTTTCATCCTGACGGTCTCAGGACATCCTTCGCCGCACCGGCGCCGGCATCTGGGACCTCATCGACGTCGCGATATCCATCGCCGAGACCAACCACTGGCCCGAGTCAGAGACGCGGAAGGCAGCGATGATCAGGCAACTCAAGGCTTCACGCCGTGTCCATTTCGACATCTCATCATCTGTCACTCCAACTGTCAAAGGAGGAGTGGAAGAATCAGCGGTGGAGAGCAACATCAGTTGTGACGGAGTTGATCATCGTGATCATATTCCCGCAATTCAAGAACACCTCCAAGACGCCAACCAGGTTAATACTTTCATCTTCTTGATTAGTTAGGGTTCCAGGGTAGTTCTTTGATTTGATCAGATCGAGTCGGACATCGGACCAGCAATGTTGTCAGTGTGATTTCATCATCCCATCAAAGCATAATAAATGTGACCGAGCTAAATTTATTGGTTGAACCGGTCAAACAGGTTTTCTGAATTGAGAAAACCGAAGATAATATACATATATATATATATATATATGTGATAATAAAGTGACAGTTCAAAATTTAGTAAAGTGGAGTGCTAACAAAGCAAATACGATGACGAAATAATAATCAAGTATAGTGATTACAATACTTCATAATAAAATCGTAGTTTAAACCATATAACACATTTATGATCTATCAAATTAATGGACAAAACATTGAGTGGATCGAACCATAGCGAACTATATGACATGTTATTTGTCAAAGTCCAACCATGTATATGTTGGGTATACTTGATATTAGTTCCAGCCCCAACAGGGGGCAACAGCTGTTTACCCCAACTTGGAGGGGCTACTTGGATATTTGCCCAGTTTGCTTCTCATTCCAGGGAACCCCAATCGGGGTTTTCAATCCCCATTTCTAGAACGACGGAGCACCCATTTCGCCCCTCCCATTCCAGCCAAAACCAAGAGCGCGGCAAGGGTTTTAGACCCTCTTCGTCCTCCTCACGCGTGAGAAAGAGCTCGAGTGCGAGGGAGAGAGCAGGAGCAGCCAGGTTCGAGAGGAGCAGTGGCTAGGGCTGTGGTTTTTGGGCTTGGAGGGCAGTGGCTTTGGGCCAGCTCGAGCGGGAGCAGCGGGAGGTCGTTGGGAACGACCTCAAGAGGAGCCGAGCGCCGAGTTTGGGTCTCCATCCGGGAGCCCACAAGGGGAGTTACTTTGTCCTCCTTGTTTTAGAGCACAATATTGGTATAGTTAGATACCTAGGGATAGTTTGTTCCTTGTTGAAGAACTATCCGTTGTGTGTGCTTGTACCTCGGTTTTGTGGGCAACAAAACTGGGAAGAACATTTGGCTCATTTGACCGTAGTGGAATCGTTGCCGGTCTTGCCCCGTGGTTTTTCCCTTGCTCACATCGAGTAAGGGTTTCCACGTAAAATCTTTGTCTCGTGTGGTGCTTTCTTGCTTGCTTGTGGTTGCTTGATTGTCATTGTTGCTATTTGAGTTCCCGTGTGGGGAACATATCTTGTGTGTGCCATCTTTGCTGCAGGACATTTTAGGGGGATATATCCTGGTTGATTGATTGTTCCGCATTCCTCATATATCCCCAACAAGTGGTATCAGAGCTCTAGTTTGAGCAATGGGCAAAGATGATGAGGGCACAATGACCAAGCTTACAAGCAGCAACTGGCAGATTTGGAAGGCTAAGATGGAAGACATTTTGTATTGCAAGGACCTCCACGATCCGGTGGAGGGTGAGAGCGCCAAGCCAGAGAATATGTTCGCAGGCGAGTGGACAAAGCTGAACCGAAAGGCCATTGGTACCATTCGGAAGTGGCTTGACATGTCCGTATTCCATCATGTTGCCGAGGAGACGAATGCGAAGGAGTTGTGGGACAAATTGTCCGAACTCTATGATCAGAAGACCGCAACCAACAAGGCTTTCTTGATTAGAAAGCTTGTGAACTTGAAGTACAAGGATGGATGCAAGGTGGCAGAGCATTTGAATGACTTCCAGAGCATAATCAACCAGTTGACCTCCATGGGATTGGTACTCGATGACGAGTTGCAGGAACTTCTCCTATTGGGTTCTTTGCCAGACAGTTGGGAGACTCTAGTAGTCACCGTGAGCAACTCTACGAAGGATAGCAAGTTGACCATGGCTATGGTCAAGGGCAGTCTCCTCAATGAGGAGATCAAGCGTCGCTCTTCGGGAGAGGCATCCTCCTCTTCACATGTGTATGCAGTTGAGAGGAGAGGAAGATCCAGCAGCAGAGGAGCGTCACAAGAGAGGCAGAAATCCAGAGACAAGTCCAAGGGCAGAGGAAAGTGTCACCATTACCAGAAGCCAGGTCACTGGAAGAGAGATTGCAGGGTTTGGAAGAGAGAACAAGCTGAAGCCAAGAAATATCAGAAAAAGGAAGATGGGAATGTAGCTGCAGTTGTGGCAGATGAAAGTGAAGATGAGGTGATTCTCACCATCCAGGATCAGTGCTTGCACACAGGGAGTGATTTGGAGTGGGTCGTTGACACGGCCGCTTCCTATCATGTGACTCCACACAGGGAGTTCTTCACCACCTACACTAGGGGTGATTATGGGAGAGTCTTGATGGGTAACGAAAGTTACTCTAAGATCATTGGCATGGGCACCATCTCGATCCAGACGGATGTTGGGTGCTCAATGACACTCCAGAATGTGAGGCATGTTCCTGATGTGCGGCTTAGCCTTATATCTGGCTCACAGCTAGATAGTGAAGGCTACCATCTGAAGTTCGGTGACAACAGATGCAAGATTAGCAAGGGTTCTCTCATCACGGCGAGAGGCAGCTTGTGTCACACACTCTATATGACTAGAGTGAAGGTCATGGATGGCAGTTTGCATGCTAGTGAAGCAGATAACTCAGATTTGTGGCACCGTCGGCTTGGCCACATGAGCCAGAAGGGCTTGCAGCTTCTTAGCAAGAGAGAGTTGATCCCCTACCACAATGACATCACTCTGTCTCCTTGTGATGCATGTGAGGTTGGGAAGAGCAGGAGTGCACCATACAGAGCCAGATCCAAGGTGAAGAGAGACCTTCTTCAGTTGGTTCATTCTGACGTTTGTGGTCCCATGGACACAGCCTCCTTGGGAGGCAACATGTATTTTGTCACCTTCATTGATGATGCATCTAGGAAGGTGTGGGTGTATGCGCTGAGGACGAGGGATCAAGTTTTTTATTGCTTCAAGAAGTTCCATGCCATGGTTGAGCGTGAGACAGGAAAATTATTGAAGTGTCTACGCACAGACAATGGGGGAGAGTACACCTCCCATAGCTTTCAGGGCTATTGTGCAGAGCACGGCATCATGCATGAGAGGACAGAACCAGGCACACCCCAGCACAATGGTCTAGTTGAGAGGATGAACAGGACCATTGTTGAGAGAGTTCGCTGCATGCTGAAGACAGCGAAGTTGCCCAAGACCTTTTGGGCTGAGGCGGTTCGCACCGCTTGTTACTTGGTGAACCGATCTCCATCAGTTCCTTTGGGTTTCAAGATTCCAGAGTGTGTTTGGACAGGGAAAGACCCCTCATATGCTCATTTGAGGGTGTTTGGATGCAAGGCGTATGCATTGGTACCCAAGGAGTAGCGGAAGAAGTTGGATGACAAGGCGGTGCCTTGTATTTTTCTTGGCTATGGAGATCAGGAGTTTGGATACTGTCTTTGGGATCCAAGGAAGAAGACAGTCACCAGACACAGGGATGTGATTTTCTATGAGAATCAAACGTTGGCTGAAGACACCACTGAGAGTGGTGATGGAGATGAGATCTCCATGGATGATGACAGTGATGAGGACACAGAGCCCTCTTCAGTACATGGTACAGGTGGAGAGGATGGGCAGCTAGAGCAGCATGAGCCAGATGCAGACCCCGTTGATGCAGGTCCAGGGGATCTAGGGCAGGGGGAGCAACGTCATCCACATGCAGATGCAGCAGAGCCTCAGGTCAGGCGATCTGAGAGGACACGCCAGCCATCATCCCGCTACCCCACTTCCAGGTATGTGATCGTCACAGATGCAGGTGAGCCATACACCTTTGAGGAGGCACAGGTGCACAAGGACAAGGGTCATTGGCAGAATGCAATGAACGAAGAGATGCTATCTCTCAAGAAAAACCACACATATGACCTTGTTGAGCTTCCTAAAGGGAAGAGAGCCTTGAAGAACAAGTGGGTTTACAAGCTGAAGTCAGATGACAGTGGCAAGCAGGTGAAGCACAAAGCCAGGTTGGTAGTGAAAGGGTTCAGCCAGAAGGAAGGAGTGGACTATGATGAGATCTTCTCCCCAGTGGTGAAGATGAACTCAGTGAGAATGGTGCTAGGACTTGTTGCTAGCATGGACCTTGAGCTGGAGCAGACGGATGCGAAGACGACGTTTCTTCACAGTGATTTGAAGGAAGAGATCTACATGGAGCAGCCACAGGGTTTTCAAGAGAGAGGGAAAGAGCATATGGTATGCAGGTTGAAGAAGAGTCTCTATGACTTGAAGCAAGACCCGAGACAATGGTACTTGAAGTTTGATGCTTTCATGGGAAAGCAGGGCTTCAAGAAGACTACTGCCGACCCATGCGTATATGTTCGTCGTCTTCCCAATGACAGGTTCGTCATTCTTTTGATATATGTGGATGACATGTTGATTGTAGGTCATGATTCCAACCTCATTGCAAAGCTCAAGAGAGAACTCTCCAAAGAGTTTGAGATGAAAGACTTGGGAAAGGCGAGTCACATCCTTGGGATGCAGATTACGAGGGACAGGAAGAAGCGCATGTTGTGGTTGTCACAAGAGAGCTATGTTGAACGTGTGTTGGAGCGGTTCAACATGAAGAATGCCAAGCCTGTCAGTACGCCCTTAGCCTCTCATTTCAAGCTAACCAAAGAGTCATGTCCTTCTACTTCTGAGGAGAAAGCAGAGATGTCCAAGATTCCATACCAATCAGCAGTTGGGAGCCTCATGTACGCAATGGTTTGCACTAGACCCGACATAGCCCATGCAGTGGGCGTGGTGAGCAGGTTCATGTCTAACCCGGGCAAGGACCATTGGGAGGCCGTGAAGTGGATCTTGAGATACTTGAGAGGGACCTCAAGTATGTGTCTTGCTTTTGGGAGGTCAGATCCCAAACTGTGTGGCTACACTGATGCAGATATGGCAGGTGACACGGACCAGAGAAAGTCCACCTCAGGCTACATTTTCACTTTTGCAGGGGGAGCCATATCTTGGCAATCCAAACTATAGAAATGTGTTGCTCTCTCAACTACCGAGGCAGAATACATTGCAGCAGCAGAGGCTGGGAAAGAAGTGTTGTGGCTACAACGCTTCCTTGGTGAGTTTGGATTTGAAGACAGTGAGTCGGTTGTGTTTTGTGATAGCCAGAGCGCTATAGACTTGAGCAAGAGTACCATACACCATGCTCGCACAAAGCACATTGATGTGAGATACCATTGGCTGAGGGATGCAATTGAGCAGAAGCAGCTCATGTTGAAGAAGATTCACACAGATGAGAACCCCTCAGACATGTTGACAAAGGCAGTCACTCGTGACAAGCTTCAGCTCTGTAGAGAGCTGAGCGGTGTCACCTCTTGTTGATCTCCATCACAGGACAACACCTCCCCGTTGGGGCTGGAGGGGGAGGTTGTTGGGTATACTTGATATTAGTTCCAGCCCCAACAGGGGGCAGCAGCTGTTTACCCCAACTTGGAGGAGCTACTTGGATATTTGCCCAGTTTGCTTCTCATTCCAGGGAACCCCAATCGGGGTTTTCAATCCCCATTTCCAGAACGACGGAGCACCCATTTCGCCCCTCCCATTCCAGCCAAAACCAAGAGCAGCGGCAAGGGTTTTAGACCCTCTTCGTCCTCCTCACGCGTGAGAAAGAGCTCGAGTGCGAGGGAAAGAGCAGGAGCAGCCAGGTTCGAGAGGAGCAGTGGCTAGGGCTGTGGTTTTTGGGCTTGGAGGGCAGTGGCTTTGGGCGAGCTCGAGCGGGAGCAGCGGGAGGTCGTTGGGAACGACCTCAAGAGGAGCCGAGCGCCGAGTTTGGGTCTCCATCCGGGAGCCCACAAGGGGAGTTACTTTGTCCTCCTTGTTTTAGAGCACAATATTGGTATATTTAGATACCTAGGGATAGTTTGTTCCTTGTTGAAGAACTATCCGTTGTGTGTGCTTGTACCTCGGTTTTGTGGGCAACAAAATCGGGAAGAACATTTGGCTCATTTGACCGTAGTGGAATCGTTGCCGGTATTGCCCCGTGGTTTTTCCCTTGCTCACATCGAGTAAGGGTTTCCACGTAAAATCTTTGTCTCGTGTGGTGCTTGCTTGCTTGCTTGTGGTTGCTTGATTGTCATTGTTGCTATTTGAGTTCCCGTGTGGGGAACATATCTTGTGTGTGCCATCTTTGCTGCAGGACAGTTTAGGGGGATATATCCTGGTTGATTGATTGTTCCGCATTCCTCATATATCCCCAACAGTATAGGTTGGCCAGGTTGGGTGTAATGTATAAATCAAAATGATATTAGAACTTCTTGTATTTTTTATACATTTTGTAAATGAAGATCATAACTAATATTCAAACAATTAGTCTCTATCTTCTCATATGATATTCAAAATCTAGTATAATATTATATTTTTAAAATATTATTGATTACTGATTGTGTTATACCAAATTGTCAAATGTTCCTCACTAATAGCTACTCCAAAACCATCGAAACCGATCCATTTCGAGTCAACTTAACCCGATCCAATCGACTCAACCCGATTTTACTACTACTACTATTAAAACACCTACATGAAACCAACTGCACCGACCAAGTTGAAGCTGATTCTCGATTCAACGGATCCGACATGTTGGTCCGGTATGATTTTTTTAACCATGCGATAAATTTTATAAAGTTATCCTGATACGAATATTTATCCCAACTACTTAGGTATAAAATTGCTTGAAGTAACTTAATGAAGACCTGATGTTCCGTGTAGCCGGCTCAACCTCAACTCTAAATAAATGTTGGGCTCATCACATGCATTACTATTTTTCAAAGGAACAACATGCATTACTATTTTTCAAAGGAACGTGAGGATTGATTTATTAACAATTTAAGGTTCTTAATAATTCTTCAAGAAGTTGGAGCGATACAAAACTACTGAAATTTCTTAATAATTCTTCGCGCTAGAAGGATGCTTTCTACCCATTAGAATAAGGAATCGTGGATAATTAATTCATTTGATTTTATATCACTTCTTATTTTGGAACTCCTAGACTTGTCCTTTTGTTTATTATGAACTTTTTAAGTTGATTAATTACCGCTCTTTTATATTATCTGGATGGTTATAGGTAACAATCCCAACGTGTCTAATGGGACCATGACTATGATTTTGGATCCCTTATTTCTCTTGTTCTCTCTTCTCTGTTATTCTCAATACCCTTTTGTTTCTTCTTTAATCTGTCTTGATCTCTCTCATGCTTCTTCTCTATGGAAGATATCTCGCCCGGAGATTCCGATTGCTAGGAGAAGGGGGGATGGGTCGGCGAAGGTGCTGGTGACGTAGTGGAGCTGATGAGGTGGTCATGCGAGTGTGGGAGCTGGGGTAGATGGAGGCATAAATCGAAGAAAATAAGAAGAAAAGTCTCCTCGCCGGAGCGAGGTGTTGGCGGAGGATGTGATCTGGGCTGAGGCCCTCATCGGACCTCGGGGGATCGTCGCACAACGAGGGCGATCATCCCCGGTGCTCGGCGGTGGCGGAGCCACCATAGCACGACCAAAATGACCGTGGGTCTATGATGAATACTCATTCATCACTCTTTATTCTTATATTTTAGCTACAAAAACCTTTGCAAATGCATGTAGATATGTGTAAATAGGAATAATTACCAAAAGCATGCATTGTGTAAAAACCTATAATTAGCATGTTTTTGTGCAAAAATAAAAGAATAAAGATTAAAAAGAAAAAGAGGGAAATATTTAGAATAAATATTGAGCAACCTAACCCAAGGGAGGGCTCAGCATGGGCCTGACCGCATAAAAGCCAAAGTAGAGGGAGATAAGGGCTCATATGTGTAAATATTTATGTAAATAAATAAAAATATTTTCCTCACAAAAATAGCCTAAAATATGCTTGTAAATACTTGTACATATTTATAAGTATAAAAACAAAACAAAAAGGGTAAAAATAAAAAAGAACAAAAACACCACTTTCATCATGTATATGAACTACTCTTCTACATTTATTTAACCTTGTAAATAAATAAAATTAATTCCCAAAATTTTTGTAAATATTTTATGTTATATAGTGTAAATAAATAAAATAAAAACAATCAAAACAAAAACCAAATAAAAATAGTAAAATTAAAAAAAACACAAAAATATATTATACATATACCATGTATATAAATGTATATATGTATTTATTTTACCTATGTATATAAATAATAAAATTCAAATAAAAATACCTTTTTATTCTTTATTTTATAATGAAAATAAATAAAATATAAAATAGGAATAAAATTGCACAAAAATAATAATTAAAAATCAAAAATTAAAAAGCCTATAGTATACATATACCTATATATAGCTATATAGTGTAAATACCTATTTTTATTTTTAAAAATTAATAAAAAATCACAAAAAATAGAAAAAAATAAAATAAAAATATTTCATGTTTTGAGTTTTTGCTAAATCAGCCCCTAGCTACCCTAATTTTCACTCCTAAGATCCTGCCACGTGGCCGATTCCTGTTGGCTCCTGGGGATGTTGACTGCCCGGTCAACTACCCCCCCCAGGACCACTCCACTCGGGTCCTTAGCGGGTCCCCAACTTCTCGGATTTTCCCCGCTAAACCCGATCACCTACCACCTAAACCCCGGGTCCGACTCCTTAATGCCACATCCGACACTCTCGCCGGAGCTTCATCCTCGGGATCCGCGCGCTTCCACGCCCTACCCGACCTCGTCTTCCCGGACCCTCGCCCATATTTAGCTCGAGCTCCACCACCTCATTTCTCCATCGTTGGCCATTCGAATCCTTCACCTGTGAGCTCCAATGAGTGCGCGAGAGTGACAGCTCGTGCCTGCTGCTGTCGAAGCGAGGAGAGGAGGAGAGACCATCGATCCGGCGAGCTACGCCGCCGCTGCTCCGCCACCAGCAGGAGCACCGAGCCTCGGAGGGAGACGCTCCTCGAGGCAACGACCAGGAGCTTCCCCAGCTCCTCCGCAGTCTCCTCGTCCACCCAGGTAGCTCCGATAGCCTTTCTTTTTCCGTAATTTTTAGTTACCCCCAAATCGATCCGCCGCCGTCCATCGTCGATTCCTCCTGATTCCGACCACCATCCGATCATCGGGCATCGCCATAGCCTTCGCCGACTTCCCGCGCACCTTCTTCACCCCCCATCCAACCCAGCTCGCACAGGAGCTGGGATTCGAGCTCCACCATCCCCACTTCGCCGGAGCTCATCCGCCGTGACCCACCGTTCATCGTCACCTCGCCTAACCGGGTCGAGGCAGTTTGCCCTCGACCCGCAAGTCTTCTGGACTGCTTTGCAGGTCGAACGAAGGCCATCTGAGGCCCTTCGTCATTCAGCCAGGAGGCACAGCTCCGCCGACCTTGCCCGAGCTCCTCAGAGCTCGGCTGGATCATCGGAGCCCACCATCAGCTGCGGGACACCCTTGCGGAGCTTCTCCGACCTTCAGGCACAGCAGAGGAGCCCCGGAGCAAAGCCATCGGGCCGGCGAACTTCGTCGGTCATCTGTTCTTCGAGGACCCTCCTCCTCCGTTCGATCAGTCATCCCGCTCCAGGTGTCATCTGGGCCGTTCATCCCCGGAGCTGCCTTTACCGTCAGATCAGAGGAGAGTCGATCGCAGCCGTCGGTCCAGTGAGGGGTGTAGCCTCTGAGCGTCCTCGACCGTTTGATCAGACACGTGGCCATCACCCCGCCGTTGGATCACCCTGAGGAGAGCAGCGTTGGACCCCCAGTCGCCTTCGACCGTTTGATCAGACACGTGGCGTTCATCCTGCGATTCGAGTAATAAAGGGTAATTTACCCTTAGGCCCCCTCTGCTATTTTATTTCGTAGTTAGTCCTGTAATTAGTTAATTTAGTTGTTTAGTTTTGGGAAAACTTGCATCGAGACCCTTGTGCTTGCCTTTATTTGCTGTTATACCCCTATACATGGTCTGACACGTGCTTCGTCACATGGTTTCTTTGAGTTAATTGCACTATATGCCCCTGTAGTTCTGGTTGTTAACAGTTGAATGAAACTTTTAGTTTATTTGCATTTATACCCCTGTGCGTGATATATTTCAACATGTGCGTGATATTTTGGGTATTTTGCGAATAGGGCCCTGGACTTTTGGTACCTGTTACCAATAAGTCCTCGGGACTTATTTTCCTTGCATTTGGGTCCCTGAGTGCCCCAGGCACGCGCTTGGCGCGTGTTTTTCTGGGTTAATTGCACCAGACCCCCCAGACTCTTGGGTATTTGCACTTTGGTCCCTATGCACTGTGCCCTCTCTTTGTCTTTGAATAAAATAGCAAATTACCTCCAAATCCAACGAAAATTGGACACATGGCTCCTGCCATGGTGTAAAATTTTCAAGGATTTTTTAGGACATTTTTGATTTCATTTGATATTTTTAAAAATTCAAAACACTTAATTTTGCTACTGTCTAACTTTAAAAATCACAAAAAATATTAAAACTCACTTAAAAATTCCACAAAAATTATCTACTGTTTTCCTTGCTTAGTTTGATTTTCTAGCCAATTTTGGCTATTTTCACTATCTAAAACACCTAAAAATTGAAAAACACCTAAAATCATATAAAAATTCTAATAATTAAACCAAAAACCCAAAAGTAATAAAATAGGTGCCTAAATTTTCCTTGATTTATCCTCTTTACAGGAAAATTACCTCCCAGCTAATTTAGGGCTTTTAGATATTTTATCTAGGCCTTTTTAGCTCGGCTGGACAGTACCTACTGTTTTAGTCACTTTTTGATTTTTAGAAAATTAAATAAACATCAGAAAATTCTCAAAAATTCACCAAAAACACTAAAAAATATAAAACACATAAAAATATTTTTGTTTGAATTTTGGGTTGATTTTTAGTGCTTAAAATAAATTGTTGAAGTGTGTGTTTATTAGTTTTTCTTATTTTCTTAATTAATTAAAAATCCAAAAAAAATATTAAATAATTAAAAACCACCAAAAATAGTTGCTTCTTTTATTTTATTCCTCCTTTTGACTACTTCGTAGGCCGAGAGGCCAACCCGTGCTCCTTGAGTTCGACCCTGGTCGCTATACCAGGTTAATCTAATAGCAGGACCGCTATCGCGTTTTTGATCGATTTTATCTATTATTAGTGGTTCATTTTCCTTGATCGTCCGCGCTTGATCGCTTGGGTCACAACGACCTATTTAGTACCTTATACCCGAGTGTTCAGGTGAGACATCAGAATGGCGCCGTTGCCGGGGAGCACAGCTTAGTAGTTTTTATTTTATTTTTGTTTTTGTTTTCGTGGCTTTTCGCGGCTCTTTCAGAGCTTGCGGCTTTTTCGCGGCTTTTGTTTAGATTTTATTTTTGTTTTATTTTGTTTCATTTTCTTTTCTTTTGTTTTTATTCTTGTTTTATTTTGAGTGTTTATTTTATTTTTCATTTTTTTGCATATATACCCTCATTTTAGTTTCATTTATTTTTCTTTTTCTTATTTGATTATTTTTATTGGTCTGACCACTTGTCTCTTGTCTTGCGAGGGCCCGAGGACCGAGGCGGCCGATTTCGAGAAGCCGACACAACCACAGGACTTGGAGGCAGCTCCCTTCTGCACGGAGCCGCAGGAGAGCGTGAGAGGAGAGCTGAGTGGGAGAGGTGTAGATTAGGTTTATTTTATTTGATTATTATTGTAATAATACAGGTACTCAGACCGGACACTCTTGTGGACTTTGGACTTAGCGGGTCTGTTTCGCCGAGCACCGGTGTGCTCGGGGGACCCTTAGAGTTTTTCGCGGCTTTTTACGCGGTTTTGTTTTCTTTTCATTTTTTTCTGCCTTTTCCAGTGTTTACGCGGTTTTCATCGAGCCCCTAGACTTAGGATTTTCTGCTTGCTTGTGCCGTAATTAGTAGGGTCCCCACACTTAACTATTTGCCTGTTCCTATAGTGCACTAATTGGACTCACTAATAATCAATTAATAAAAATAATCGACTCATCTCCTTCGTAGCCTACGTGCCGCAGCTCACCCTGTAAAGCGCTTTCTCCTACCCCCGATTTGTCGGGCAGAGGAGGGGTGGGCCAAGACCGGACTCTTTGGCTTGGAGGTCGGTGACCGATTAGACGGTTCTGCGTGTAGAAATTGCTGATCTAGGACTCGGTTTTTCCCGCTGCATCATTTAGGTAGTTTATTTCCTGTCTTTAAATTCTGCGCGGATCACTTGCATGTAGAGTGCTGGAGACAAGGTACGCATTTCTGACTCAGCATGCATCATTGATTTCATCGCGCATCGGCTTTTTCGTCTTCTCCCCCCTGTTTTGGACTTAATAATCAGGAGAACCGAAAAATTCGTTAGGTCTTTGTTTTCATTTGAAAAATATTAAAAAGAAAAATCATAAAATTGGGATTGGTTAAGACTATTGACCCTAAAAGACACTTCACTTAAAAATTTGTCTTGGGGAGAGCAACCCCCTCATTGTTTGGTTTGGTTGCGCGAGAGAGTGACCCGCACCCTAGGTAGAGCCCTCCGGTGTTATTCCCGACTGATTACCGACTTCTCCGTGCGGGCCAGTCGGTTGGGGTAGCATCGGGTATCCTAACAGGTCACGTAAGCGCTCTGATATCTTGTGTGTTCACCTAATAAAAATTGACAAGATAATTTGACCGAGCTTTTACGATCTTCAGCTCGTGTTGCGTTGGTGAATCGGGGGTTTGCATTCTGATCATAGTTTCTCCAGATCTCATCCGCACTACTCACCAGATCACGATGATGGGTAGACGCTCTCTTAGGCAGCCTCTGGCTACACCGCTTTCGGGCACGTCTACCCAATCATCTAGGTTGGCCCGCGAGAGCCTAGACCAGTTCTCTGAGCCCGAGTACGATTCCACCCTGTTCCCCCTCGACCCTCTTTCTTTCAGTTCTAAGAGATATGAGCCAGAGGAGAGATTAGCAGATTTGACGACACCTGAGTATGGCTCATTTGATTTTGCAGCAGACGTCATGGCCGGTAGTTCAGAGGACCGCTCCAGGATCGAGCACATTGTGATGGACCAGGGAGCGATGAACTCCACCCTGATCGCCTCGTTAGAGACCGTCCAGCTGCAGCTGAGGGATCAGGGAGCATTCATGCTCGATATGAGGAGAGAGATGGAGCAGATGAGAGCAGAGCGAGAGCAGAGGAGAGAGGGACCGAGGATCCTAGATGATGCGGACGCAGCCGCCGCCGCAGCGGCAGCCGCTGCAGCCGCGGCCGGAGGACCACCGAGACCGATGCGGGAGTTACACAATCCCGGATCGACGCTGACACACCACTGGGTAGTACTTCCAGCGATCGTGGGGGACTTCAAGTTCCCCCCGAACACTTTGCAGCTACTCCCCTGCTTCCACGGACTCACGACAGAGGAGCCCCATCTCCACCTCCAGGAGTTCTTGATGATATGCAGCACTGTCCACGACCGTCAGGTGGACCAGGACACGATCAGGATGATCGCCTTCCCCTTCTCCCTAGCCGATAGAGCAGCCACCTGGCTGAAGCATCTAGGGAAGTTTGTTTACACCTGGGAGCAGCTCCGCACCGAGTACTTGAATAAGTACTATCCACTCGGGCGGACGAATGCAGCGAGGGCCCTGATCAGCAACTTCTCCATGCTCCCCAACGAGCAATTCCACGAGGCATGGGAGAGGTTCCGTGAGCTCACAGACCGATGCCCGCACCACGACATTTCGAAGCCAAACCTTGTGCAGTGCTTCTTCAGCGGGTTGACACCAGAGCTCCAGGGCCTGGTGAATGCTTCTTGTGGCGGGTCTTACTTCGCCAAGGACCACGACCAGGTGTGGGCCATCTACGAGGAGATGGCCGAGAATTATATGGTGATGTCCCAGACTCGGTTGTACACTCAGGGGAGACCCCAGCAACAGCCAGGACCCGTGCAGTACCAGAGGATAGCACGGGTCGATGCAGGTCCATCCAGTTCATCCGCAGTTGCAGCAGCACAGACAGAGTCGTCCGCTGCGGATATGGGCATCATCAGCGAGAAGTTGGACCGCATGGAGCTGATCGAGAAGAAGCAGTGCCAGAGCATCACTCAGATGGAGCAGATGGCACAGACTCTGAGCGACATGAAGACCCAGCTCATGTGTCTCCAGGAGGCACAGACAGCTTCCCAGCCCCGTCTTCAGTCGCGAGGCGATACCGGCGGCAGCAGCAGCTCGTCCCAGTGCTCCAGCTCCTTTCAGCAGCCTAGACAGATTCACCTTGTACAGGCGGAGCCGTACCAGCAGCAACAGCCCTCTTACCAGTCCCCACCATCTCCAGACATGCAGATGGTGGTATACGAGCCGGATCAGCCTCTGGCAGTACTCCCGCCAGCCCCATACGATGCAGAGCCGTTGATGGATGTCAACGGGATTTGGTATGACCGTCCCCAGCCTGGGATCTGACGAGACCATCCCGGATTCAGGTGGGGGAGTGGAGGTACCCAGCCCCAGCAGCAGTCATCCGGTCAGGGAGGGCAATATGGCCAACAGAGGGATCACTAGCCGCAGCAGCAACCCCCAGCCTACCAGTCACACCAGCAGTCGTCCTTCGGTCCTCGTCCCTATCAGCAGCAGGGACAGTCTTGGAGACGTGAGCAGCAGGCTCACCCACCATACCAGCAACAGCATCCTACCTCCTACCCCTCTCAGCACCAGCAGCACCAGTTCCAGCAGCCTCAGCACCAGAGAGGCTACCCGTCGGGCTCCCAGGAGAGCTCAGCCTTGGATGACATAGCCCGCCTCCTCACGGACCAGCAGGCTACCTTTAGACGGGAGATGGACGAGTTCCGCCAGGAGATGCGGGACTTGGTGAGAGGGAAGACCGCCATCCCTGCACAGATAGAGCCAAACCCCAACAGCCTGAAGCGGAAATCTGAGAAGGTAGTTCTGCCACTCCTAGTGATCCATTTGATTATATGTCTTCAGATCTATTTAATGCTGATTTTGTTACACTTAGGAGCGGTAGAGCACCAGCAGGCGGCGCCTCATCTGAGCGACGACACGAGGATCCACCCAGGGCGCCAGATGAGGAGGATGAGAGCAAGTACTGAGGCCGCACACGATGATGATGGTGGTACTGATGCCACCAAGGATGTTGATTCCACCGGCGGTACTGAGGCCGCTGCTTCACCAGTTCGAGGAGGTGGTGCTGATGCCACCAGAGTAGCCGAGCCAGCCCGCGGTACTGAGGCCGCGAGACGTCCAGCAGCAGAGCCAGCCCATGGTGGACTGAGGCCACCGGTGTTCATTTTGATAGAGATGTTATCTTTCCTTCTGTTGATGTACCTCGGAACACTGTTTTGAATAAAGGAAAAGGTTTAGTTTCTTCTGGTCCCACTGTGGTGATTGATGTATGTGTGGATCCGGCCGTCGAGCCGTCTAGGCCTTTTCCTAGTCCTTCATCTGCGAAGGACCCTGTGATCCCCTTCCCTAGAGCCCTTCAGATGGGGAAGGGGAAGAAAAAAGAAAAAGACCCAAAAAAGAGAGAGCAGGAGGAGTTCAGCCAGAGCATGATCGAGAGATTTCACATACAGCTGACCCTTCAGGAGGCTTTGCAGCACATCCCCCTTCTTCAGCGATCTTTGAGAGATAGGACCACAGTCAGGAGGAGGAGGAGGAACCATCATTCAGAGATACATGTGCTGACGAAAGCCACGTGCTTCGTGATCCAGCACCGTCTGTCGGCCAAAAGGCCAGATTCAGGGGCCCCGTATGTCAGATGTCAGATTAGTGAGCAGAGGTTCGACCGGACTCTATTGGATAGCGGATCGTCGATCAACCTCCTTCCGGCAGCCCTTCTCGACCACTTCGAGTTGGGCATTCTTAGACAGAGCAGGACAGTCCTTCAGTTTGCTGATCGATCTGTCAAGAGGCCGAAGGGGTTGTTGCGAGACGTTATCGTCACGATTCAGGGCCTGAAATTCCCCGTGGACTTCATAGTGTTGGACATGGAGATCCCTGATTCAGTGGCCGATACCCCCATCATCCTCGGTCGTCCGTTCTTGGCCACAGCCAAGGCGGTGACTGATCATGATAGCGGGAAGGTATACTTTCGCGTCGAGGGCGAGAGTGTACAAATAGAGACGGTCGAGGACTACAGAGCCAGAGAGAGAGCATGCTCAGAGACCAGCACAGACACAGAGCAGCTGACAGATGCCGGGTTAGACATCCACCAGGACTGTGATTTTGTGATCACAGATGATGAGGCAGCATGGGCAGACCCTTCAGCACAGGCCATCCTCTCATTTCCAGACGCAACGGATGCAAAGATGACAGCAGAGGAGAGCTTGGAGAACACAGCCCTGGTCCAGGATACTACAGAGGCAGCAGAACCGGTTCTCGACCGCGACACGGTTTCTAGTAATGGTGGTGCTGAGGCCACCTTGTGTGACGGTGGTACTGATGCCACCTTGTTTGATGCAGATCCCTCTGATTCAGAGTCTGATTGGGCAGATTGTGATGATCAGATGCCAGACCTGAGTCCACCTGAGCCTACAGATGAGGAGGAGGTAGATGCAGAGCAGATCAGAGACAGTACAATTGAGCAGCCCCCTTCAGATCCAGTTTGCGAGAGTTCGCTTTCTTTCTCCCAGGCAGATTTGGCAGACTTAGCAACATTGACACACTTTCTTCCGCAGCCAGATTTGCCAGCACCCAGCTGTCCAGAGCTGAAGCCGCTCCCTACTTCGCTGAAGTATCGGTTCCTTGCGGGTGAGCCTGAGATGTACCCAATCATCATCTCCGCCGATCTGACTGGAGAGCAGGAATCCCGTTTGATGGGGGTTCTTGAAAAGAACCGCAAGGCAATCGGATGGAGTGTAGTAGATCTCCATGGGATTAGTCCATCAGTGTGCTCCCACCATATTTATCTCGAGGAGGGGGCGAAGCCGTCGCGTGAGTTCCAACGGCGACTGAACCCCAACCTGAGAGAGGTCGTGATGAAGGAAATATCAAAATGGTGGAGTGCAGATTTCATTTATCCCATTTCCGACTCCAAGTGGGTCAGCCCCTTGCATGTGGTGCCCAAGAAGACGGGCATCACGACTGTGATCAGTGAGTCGGGAGAGGAGATTGCTACATGAGTACCCACCTCTTGGAGGGTCTGTGTTGACTACAGGAGACTCAACCAGGCCACCAAGAAGGACCATTTCCCACTGCCTTTTATTGACCAGATCATTGAGAGACTGGCAGGGAAGAGCCATTATTGCTTCCTGGATGGGTACTCGGGCTACAACCAGGTGGCCATCGCTCCTGAGGATAAGGAGAAGACCACCTTTACCTGTCCCTTTGGTACATATGCCTTTCGATGCATGCCATTTGGGCTATGCAATGCCCCTGCGACTTTTCAGAGATGCATGTTGTCGATCTTTTCGGACATGGTAGGGGAGTGTCTGGAGGTCTTCATGGACGATTTCTCGGTCTACGGCGACGGATTCGACTCCTGTCTTGACTGCCTAGACTGAGTACTCCAGCGATGTATTGAGTTCCATTTGGTTCTATCTTGGGAGAAGAGTCACTTCATGGTGACTCAAGGGACGGTGCTTGGCCACATCATCTCCAACAGGGGCATGGAGGTTGATCCGGCCAAGGTTGATGTCATTAGAAAACTCACACCGCCGTCCAATCTGAGGCAGCTACGGTCATTCCTGGGGCACGTTGGATTTTATAGGAGATTTATTCAGGATTTCAGCAGGATTGCCCGGCCGTTGACTAACCTCTTGACGAAAGACACCGAGTTCCTTGTCGATGACAAGTGTCTTTCGTCCTTTGCGACTCTCCAGCAGTGTGTTATTGAGGCTCCTGTCCTCCAGCCGCCTGATTGGTCTCTCCCATTTGAGATCATGACGGACGCCTCCGATTTTGCCGTAGGGGCAGTGCTGGGACAGAGGAGGGATGGAGTCCCGTTTGTTATTCACTACGCTAGCCGCACATTGGATTCCGCCCAACGGAATTACACGGTCACAGAGAAGGAGATGCTAGCCGTAGTGTTCGCCCTAGATAAGTTTCGATCTTATATCATTGGATCTAGAGTGATTTTGTACACTGATCACACCGCCATCAGGTACCTCATGGCAAAGAAGGATGCCAAGGCCAGACTTACCAGATGGATCCTTCTACTCCAGGAGTTCGACATTGAGATCAAGGATAAGCCTGGAGTCAAGAATGTGGTGGCGGATCATCTCTCCCGTTTAGAGCAGCCTGAGGAGTCTGAGCAGATTGATCCCATTCGAGATACCTTCCCAGATGAGGCGATCCTTGCTATCGCCTCACTCCCGTGGTACGCCGATATTGTGAACTTTCTCGTTGCTGGGAAAGTCCCACAAGATTGGCCCAGGCAGAGGCTTGAGACCTTCCTTGCGAAGGCCAAGTCCTACCACTGGGAGGATCCCATCCTTTACCACAAAGGAGGGGATAGCGTCTGGCGTCGGTGTATTCCTCAGGAGGAACACCATAGCGTCCTCACTTACTGCCACAAGCTTGAGGCAGGAGGACATCATTATGGGAGGAGAACGGCACAGAAAGTGCTCCAATCCGGCTTGTGGTGGCCTACCCTCTTCAAGGACTCAGATGAGTTCGTGAAGAGGTGTACTGACTGTCAGAGGATGGGCACTTGTGGATAGCGTGATATGATGCCGATGCGGCCCATTCACTTCTGTGAGGTTTTTGACGCATGGGGCATCGATTTCATGGGTCCATTCCCTAAGAGTCAGGGATTTGAGTACATTCTGTTGGCCGTGGATTATGTTAGTCGTTGGGTTGAGGCTATCCCCGCCCGAGCCGCTGATGCGAGGACAGTTTGCAGATTTTTGAGGAAGCACATCATCACACGGTTCGGGGTTCCACGAGTTCTGATTTCTGATGGGGGGTCTCATTTCATCAACGACCAGGTGAAGGCCCTTGCTAGCGAGTTCGGTATAGACCATCGTGTTGCCACACCTTACCATCCACAGACGAATGGTCTAGCCGAGGTGTCGAATAGGGAGATCAAGACTATATTGCAGAAAGTCGTCTGCCCTGACCGAAAGGATTGGTCACAGCTTTTGGACTCGGTCTTGTGGGCATATAGGACGTCTTTCAAGACACCATTGGGCACATCTCCCTTTCGCCTCGTTTATGGCAAGCCGTGCCATTTACCTGTTGAGCTGAGGCATAAGTCACTTTGGGCAGTTACAGATATTCTTATGGATCCAGATGGTATGGGAGACCAGAGGAGGGCAGAGTTAGCCGCCCTGGAGGAGCTTAGAGATACAGCATTCTCAAACAGCCTGCAGTATAAGGAGAGAGTAAAAGAGTGGCATGATTCTCATATCAGCCACAAGCATTTTGAGATTGGACAGAGAGTATGGCTGTTTGATGCGAGGCTTCGTTTGTTTCCAGGAAAGCTACAGAGCAAATGGAAGGGACCCTACTTGGTCAGAAAGGTACACGACAACGGTAGCATTGATATATCTGAGTTGTCTTCTGAGAGTACCTTTCGAGTGAACGGCTAGCGGCTCAAGCCATTTCTAGATCATGAGCCACGGGTCGTTGATCTTGCCCCTATTCATTTTGCGTGAGATGTGGTCTTTGACTCACATCTAATGCATCTCACGCCTGAGTTTCACTGATCTTCCGCCTTGTATAGATCCAAATGTCCATATCACTACATTCTTTAGTCCCACATCCCTTTTCTTCATCTTGTGATTATGCTATACTTAGGGTGCACTTTACCCTAAGTATAGGGGGGATGTGAGACCTTTTGGGTATTTCTTTTATTTCTGTCTACCCCTGTTTTTGCTGCCTATCCTTAGGGATATCTTACCCTAAGTATAGGGGGGGTAGACCCTGTACATTCTCCACTCGGTTTTTCTCTTAGTATACAGCCTGCTATACTTAGGATTACTTGATCCTAAGTATAGGGGGAAGACCCGAGACACTCTTGACTTTTCTATTTCATTCATTAATTTTGGTATATAGCATTTCTTTTCACTTCCCTATACCTAGCACGAGTTATGTCTTCTTCATCGCTCTTGACTCTGAGGACATCGTTCGAGCTAAGTATAGGGGGGTGTGTATATATTTCATATATACTTTAGCCATAACTCGTACTTTGTGTGAGTGTGTTAATAAATAAAATGGCTAAAAACCTAAAAAATTAAAAAAAAATTTTCATGTACATAAACTTCTTTTATTTGCACATAAACAGCTAGTGTACAGATTATTTTTTGTAAAAATGATTTCAAAAATCTTTTGTGTAAAGCTTGTGTAAATATTTTCTTATCAAAATTATGTATATAGTACAAAATTTTTCCAAAATGTTTTGAAAATAAAAAATTTGCAAAAATCTTGTGTAAATGTGTGTAAATAGCTTTTTGCAAAACTTGCACTTCATGCATCATTCATACATGATTTCAAAACATTTTTCAAAAATTTTGCATGATTGTAAAAATTTGTGTAAATAGCATCTTTTGTACATATGTATATAGTTTTTCTGGATGATAGTTGACATTTAAACTAGCCTGGAATCAAATTGAGGAATGGAGCTTGATTAAGATCTTAATCCACCTAACTTCTAAGAGGAACCTTATAGGGCTTAGGTTTAAGGCTTTTCAGGTCCATGGTGACTTAATTCTTTGAGTCCACTAGGCTATGATCACATGTCATCTCAATGAGCCTAAGTAGAGCACTTAACAACAACACATGACTCATATAGATTATGGCTTTACTTGGACACTAGCACTATGCACCAAGCTCTCTACGGATGAGGTGGTGAGGAGGCAGTCTTCCTTGACTTGGGGTAGCATATGATGGTAGTACTTCTAGGCGGAACCTCTCTTCTTCTTTTAGTGAAGGAAGTGCGTCTCAACTTGGTCTGGTTGCCATGAGGTCTAACGACAGGAGTTGTGGGTTGCGATAAAGCTTCAAAAGAGGGATAGTCTACTGGCTCAAGAGGAAAAACTCCTTGTATATATGCTGCACATGTATATGTTGTATAGATGCACTTGAAAAAAAATGTGCAAAAAGAAAATAACTCCAAAAAAAGTGGTGGGTCTGAGAGAAAATGATAATCCCACCGGAGTATGTATATAGAGGGCAATAAGCAAAGCTTGGTTTCATGATCCACCTGATGTAGCTTGCAGCAGGGAGACTCGGCTACACTGGTCAAGCTCCCAAGGGTACTTGGCTACACTGGCCTTGACCCATTCTCTTCTTCCTCCTCTTCTTGAGCCGGTTGAACTTGAACTTAGAAGGGAATACCCCGCTCCTCGAGGAAAGAGTGGCCAGATTGAGGTCATAGAGTTACCTTGTTGGGGAGGGTTGTCAAGTTGCCATTTCTAAGGTGGAGAGCTTAGACCTCACTTTCACAGGACAAGAAAAGATTCATGGTCTTCAGGGTTTGTGATTGATGACTTGTTCTGATCTGGAGCATTGAGGAGTCTTGGTTATAGATTAGTGGAACTTAGAGGCTGTTGAGTTTTAGACTTAGGTCCAAATAAGGTTCCGACACATTAAAAATCCAAAGATCTGATCGAGCTCCATACCCAAGTTAATGAAGGCAAGTTTAATAATCAGCCTTGATCCATGTACATTCTCTTTTTCTTTTTCTTTATTTCTTTTTCACTTCATTTTCAAATAAGTGTTTGCTAAGGGACTACAAAGTTAAGTATAGGGGGTGATGAATACTCATTCATCACTCTTTATTCTTATATTTTAGCTACAAAAACCTTTGCAAATGCATGTAGATATGTGTAAATAGGAATAATTACCAAAAGCATGCATTGTGTAAAAACCTATAATTAGCATGTTTTTGTGCAAAAATAAAAGAATAAAGACTAAAAAGAAAAAGAGGGAAATATTTAGAATAAATATTGAGCAACCTAACCAAGGGAGAGCTCAGCATGGGCCTGACCGCATAAAAGCCAAAGTAGAGGGAGATAGGGGCTCATATGTGTAAATATTTATGTAAATAAATAAAAATATTTTCCTCAAAAAAATAGCCTAAAATATGCTTGTAAATACTTGTACATATTTATAAGTATAAAAACAAAAGAAAAAGGGTAAAAATCAAAAAGAACAAAAACACCACTTTCATCATGTATATGAACCACTCTTCTACATTTATTTAACCTTGTAAATAAATAAAATTAATTCCCAAAATTTTTGTAAATATTTTATGTTATATAGTGTAAATAAATAAAATAAAAACAATCAAAACAAAAACCAAATAAAATAGCAAAATTAAAAAAAACACAAAAATATATTATACATATACCATGTATATAAATGTATATATGTATTTATTTTACCTATGTATATAAATAATAAAAATCAAATAAAAATACCTTTTTATTCCTTATTTTATAATGAAAATAAATGAAATATAAAATAGGAATAAAATTGCACAAAAATAATAATTAAAAATCAAAAATTAAAAAGCATATAGTATACATATACCTATATATAGCTATATAGTGTAAATACCTATTTTTATTTCTAAAAATTAATTAAAAAATCACAAAAAATAGAAAAAAAATAAAATAAAAATATTTCATGTTTGAGTTTTTGCTAAATCGGCCCCTAGCTACCCTAATTTTCACTCCTAAGATCCTGCCACGTGGCCGATTCCTGTTGGCTCCTGGGGATGTTGACCGCCCGGTCAACTACCCCCCCAGGACCACTCCACTCGGGTCCTTAGCGGGTCCCCAACTTCTCGGATTTTTCCCCGCTAAACCCATCGCCTACCACCTAAACCCCGGGTTCGACTCCTTAATGCCACATCCGACACTCTCCGCCGGAGCTTCATCTCGGGATCCGCGCGCTTCCACGCCCTACCCCGACCTCGTCTTCCCAA